>PTEX01000138.1:1408631-1508600 GCA_003342815.1 Eudromia elegans | reverse complement strand
GCGGAGGAGCCGCCGCGGCCCCGGCCGCGCCCCGGGCCCTCTATGCAAAAGCCGGGTCCAAAGCCCGGGACGCGCCCGCCCGCCGAGCGGTGCCCGCCCCTCCTCACTGCTGTACCGGAGCGGCTGCTCTACCCCAGCCCCTTGTGTTTTTTATTATTATTATTTCCCCTCAAATCAACTGTGAAAATGTTACAAATCTGCACAATTTCCTAGGTGTGCGTGCGTGATTTCATTTTTTAATGATTATTTCGATCTAACCGGGTGGGCGGGAGTCTTTTTTTCCCTTTTGTTATTTATTTTTTATCTTGCTGTGCGTTCCTCGGTGGGCGGCGAGCGGTGCCGCCGCGGGCGCGCTGCCCGCAGAGTGCCTTGGCCTGGGCCGCGCCGCCGCACAAGGGCCTTTTGTCAGCCGGATTTGTTCCACGGCCTCCGTCTGAGCCTTCTGACTGTAATCTCCATGTCTTGCAAGTTCAGGCTTCCTTTGCTTCAAATTTGCAAGAATTCAGCCTGTGAGGATTTGGGGGAGGGGGGAAGAGATGATTCTTTTTTATAAAAATGTTTTATTATTATTTTGTTGTGGGGTTTACCTCAAGCCAGCAAGGGAAGAAGTCTTGATGTTGTGATGTATGAACAACTGTCGTCTTAATTCCAGACATGCAGTTAAGAGGTGTCTGTCCTCCCTAAGGATTTTTTTTTTTTTTTTTTTTTTAGAAAGCAACTTTGTGCCATTTTATGTGTTATGTGAAACACAATCTTTGCAGACACTATTGATTGTGATTTATGTCTTAATGGTAACAAAAGAGGTGAGAGGACAGGACTTGAATTAGGTAGGGACAACAACAAAACCCAAGACCAATAGTTAGCAGTTTTTAATGCCGTTTTAATCAGTGTTTGGGTCTTGGTCCTCTGGGATGTAGCATCCAAGTGGAACACTATTCACTAGGCAGTGTTCATGAGGAAGATGGCGTGGTGTTAATGCAGCAGCTCTTGTAAGAGTAGAGCTTTTTTTCTTACTGGGATCAAAGTGGTTTATTGGAGTGAAATTTTAAAGGTCAAATGTTTGTAAAATGTAAGCTTTTCAAAATGTTGTGTTGTTATAACTCCTTACCATGTGCATGGAGACTGTCATTCCGTTCCTGGCATGGAGCGGGGCTGGGTGGAAGGACACAGGTACCTTCTGTGCTCTGGAAGGCCTAGCAGGGAGTGCGCTTGGCTTTGTTATCCTCCTCCCTTAACCTTTTCTGTAAACATTAACACAAAAAGTGCAGTTCTCTTTCCCATGCCAGGAAGAAATGAAATTTCCTTACTATAGGAAGCCAAACATTTAGCAAATTGTCTGTAAAGGTAGTTTTGATCAGGCCACTTGAAGCCAAATGCCATCATTCCTACTATAAATGTGGTTGTTTCCTCTATTTTAAATAGGAAAGCTTTCGCTTCAGCACTGGAAGGGTTTAATACTACTGAAACTGCAGTGACTGAGATTGGGGTGATAATCTTGAGTTACAGCTGAGAACTGGACACTTGTTTTAGCAATGACATTTCTACCAAAAGTTTGGAAAAGTTTATATGCTTGACATGTTAACATTATCTTTTCTCCTGAGCTCACGTGTGTTCCCAGAGCCGTGAGGAAGTGTTCTGTTGGATGCTTCCCATCACAGGCACAAGATCAGTCGGGGGCCTTTAAACAGCAGGTAAACTGAGCCGGCTCCTACCCCTCCTCCTGTTTTTAAGCTAAAACTGAAAAGCCCATTGCAGCACAACTTACCTTTGAGATTTGTTTTTTAATGAATTAAGAAACCTGGTCCTTGAGGACTTCCACGCTAGGCCAGATGAATAATGTAGACTGATGTCAGGAGCTTCTTCTAACAAAAGTCCTGCATGGAAAACAAAAAGCTTTATTGCAGGCGTATCTTGCATTGAAGTTTCAAAGAAAATGCCATAAACTGTATCTCAGCTCCTTCTGTGGTTCAATTTTGCCTTAAATTTGATGGAACTATATAGTTCTTAGCACCTAATGGGGTTTGCCCCCTAATCAGTGTATTGAAAGCAGTTCATTCAACTTAAAAGGAAAAAAACAAAAACTTACACAGTTTTCCCAACAGAGTAGCAGATTCTTAATGTTTCAGAGTGCCTCCTGTTTTCCTATTGCCTAACTGATGACTGAGGAATGATGTAAAAATGTGTGTATGTAGCACACACAATGGAACATAAAGTACAGTTTTCCCTTGCCTGGCAGAGCAGTTGGAGGCGGCTTAATAAGGACTGCGGATTATGCTGGGGGGGTTGTAGATATGGTCTATTTCTTGCCAAAAAGGTGTATTTGTTAAACAATGAAGGATCTAGGAAACCGTGTCAAAGGTCTGATCAGTCCTGAATGTATTTAGGTGTTCGACATTCTCTGTGACTCGCTGAGGACAGTGCAAAAAGTAGAGCTGAGCAGTGTGATCTTGCAAATACTCCAAAGTTTTTGGTGCTTGTTAAACACAGACCTTGTCTATAAAGTAGAAAAAGAAAAGTACTGCTTTAACTTGACTGAATAATGAAAGCTGTATTTCCTTCTACACTAGAGGAAAATGTTGTATCAATATAAAGGTACTCTTTTATTCCTTTTCCCTGTGGGAATATGTTATACCGGTATCGATACAAAGGTGACATACAGCTCTTTCACAGTGAGGGTTGAAAAAAAAAATTGATTTGCAAGAAAAAACACATTCCCAGCCAAAATACTTCTAACAGTGCTGAAACTGTGTGTACAAGGCCTTAGTTTAAGGCTTGTCTTATGGCCGCATATTCTACTGTACATAATGATTGTATTTTTAAAATCCAAGCTTGTTCTCTTGCAAGAAAGTGTGTCTTTGAAACCCGAGTCTCTGTGGTCATAATTGTGCTGTGTTCTGGGCCTCATTTCCCATACAAGTGTGGTTCTTCCCAGTGCAACCCTCGGGCCTTATTGATGCTTGCAGCCTGCAGGCGGTGTTGCACTGCGCGCCGGGGGCTCCCGGAGGGTCTGCCTCCCTCCAGAGACTGTCTGGCAGGTGTTGTGCAAAGCGTGTTTTCAATAAAGGGCAGCTGGCTCTTTATGGCCTCCTCTTTTGGGTGTTCCTTGTATGCAGGTGTTGCTAAATATCTGATTTCCTTTTGGAGTGACAAAATGCAGAACTTTCATTCTAAGGATTTTGTGTGGAAAGGAGTGCGTGTGTGTTCTTTCAAATCCTCTCCCGTGTAAATTAATGGACAACTCCTATGATACTGAATGGAAATAGCCCTCCTGCTATCAGCTCTTACTGTCCCAGAAACTGCCCTTAGCAGACCATCACTGTGTCTGCGGGGCTCTAAGTTCAAGTGCCTGTTCGTTTTCAGATGAGACTGGCTGCAGAATAAAGAACCTCTGTGAACTCTGTTCAGAGGTGGCATAGCTCTAAACAACCGTCTTTGTAGCTTGTTTCAAGCCTGTGCCCACAGTGCCTATAGCTTCATACCAAATGTGTGTCCAAACAATTCTTCGTCCTGTTGTGTTTGTATAAAATGCTGTGCTGGAATCTGCTTTTTCTAGAAACTCAACGTCTGCCCAACTTAAAGAATTGGTGGGGTGGAGGAGGATGTTGAATCTGTGGTAAAGGTGCACATCGCAGATGAGAATAGTTAAACAGCAGGGTTTGGTTCAAATAGCTAAAATGCTCAAAGGAATTAGAGTGACGGAGCAGAAGTTTGTTGCTGGGGTGTGTTTTTGTTGGGTTGGTCGGGCTCAGTGCGTGTTCCTCGAACCGAGGATCTCAGTGTATTGCCCGGTTTGGGGAGGAGGGGAGCGCGTGTCTGTTTGGGAAGCAGGGGTGCATTTCCTTCATTAAAGTGGGAATCAAAAGCCTTTCCAAAGGTGATCCCAGTTCTGCGTGCCAGCAGTCTGGATCACATACAGTAGAGTGAAGAAGTGCAGAAAGCTTAGAACAGGCATTGCAAGTTCCACCCAAACTCCTTCATTTTTCTCTTTTGCCAGGGGTGCATGCTCTGATGCTCATCAGGTGCTGCTCTAGTGTTGATTCCATAGCGCAGTGAGTCAGTCAGTGGCACTGAGTGTGAAACAAACACACTGGCCCAAGAAAGGCATTTTATAGGAAAATACTTAATCTGCAAAATCCAATGCCATGTCTTAGGTCCTGTCTAAAACATAAAATTAGAAGTCAGTTAAGCAGAACTTGGAAGTTGTTCAACTAAGTCTCAGAAGCACCTTTTTATATGTCAGTGGCAAATACTTTATTTTGCTTTGACAGCCTCCGTGTTTTCTAGAGCTTTGGACAAAGAGGACACTAAATCATCAAAAATCTGTAGCTCTTTTTTTGGAAATCCTGAACAAAGAAATATTTTTAGGAAGATAGTGTCTGATATATAATCTTTATGATACAAAACAGTTTCTTCCTACAGATTTCCTTGTTTTTAAGGGAACGTTAAAAACATTCCTGTGAACACGAGCAGGAATGGGGCACGCTGCCTTGGGACTGCCTTGAGCTGCATCATTTCCTCGTGCTGCTGGGAGCTGGAAGAAGGAACATGGGTTAGGAAAAGGAGATTAAAGAGAGAAGGAAGTTCTGGAAGAAGAAGGAGCTTTTCCGAGAAGTCCAAGTGACCTTTTTTTCCCCCAAGATAGATGGACCTAGATATGGGAAGCAAACTTTTGAATGGTAAGTGTCTAGCAGGAAGTCTGTTTCACCCAAGCCTTGTGTTTAAATGAGAGCAGATACTCGGAGGCCCTTGGAGTGGGAGGTAAGCCACCTGGATGGGCTCAAAGGAGGTGGAACTGGAAGCCCAGGTATAGGACAGTGCAGCAGGAAACATCACCAAGCTTTCTGAACACCAAATCTGAGCCAATTGTGTGGAGCCCTGGGAAGAAGAGTCCCTGGCTGGGGACATGGGGCTGTTTGCTGTAAGGCTGTTTGGATTTTCCTGCTTCGGATATAAAGAAACATCTACTGAGTATGTGTGTGTTGCTCATAAACGCTGCCTAATATTTGGAAGTCCTATCCTCTTTTCCTCCCTTATTCTATGGAAAATATGACAATATTAATAATTCTGGATTTTTCTTGGTCTGGTCTGAGCATAAGTTATACCAGTAGGTTTTTTACTGATTCACTTTACCTTTTCTAACTTTTTAGCCACAACACAGCAGTCTGCAAAGGTTTGAGATGTTGAATTAAAACTGCATGGTCGAAGACATGACAAATATTTACTGCACCAAACAGGTAGTGGTTGTAATTCACAAATGTATGTGTGTTTAAGTGAGTAGCATTCTAACTAATGAGCCTCTAAATAGTTACCTTCCAAAACATTATTTTTTCAGGTACAGAGAGATTATTAGACTATATTTTAGTAAGTTGATAGTATTAATATACTTATTGTCCAGTTGTTGCAAGTGGAGTTCTTCCTATGGAGCCAAGCAGATTTGAAAGTGCAAAACATATTTGTGTAATTAATGTCCCCCACTTGGGATTATTGATTTTCAAAATTTACAGCAAGTTTTCACAGTTTCCTTATGCTACTGATCACCAGACTTACTCTGAACTGCTTGGAAATGCATAATGCTGATGATAGCTGCACTGTGACCCAATGTGGTTGGGAGTATTTGTTTAAGGATAAGATTAGTGGTAATTTTATTCCTTGAATGAACTTCAGTAATTTTAAGTACCTCAACTTAGCATAGTGAGTTTGCTGCCAAGTTTACTTGACAAAGTTAAGATGAAAGCATGATAATGAAGTACTTGAGTAATTAAGTTTCTAATACTTGAGATTTTGGTTACTCTTCTTTTTTGAATGTTCTGTGGTATTCCAGACTGTCTCTTTTCTACTGGGTTTTCCTGTTTCAAATATTGCTTGCTGTAGCGTGGGGGTTCACTTTCTCTTTGGTACTGGGTCTTTTGTTTTTCCTTAATTAAAGGCAAGGATAGAGGAGATTTGCATATGAATGCATGTGTAGTACGAGCTGCCTCGATTCCAGAAGTATATGCCACACGCTTCATGTGTTACTGCAGTAAAAGCAGATATAAGGAGAATTTTTTTTTTAAGGTATTTCTAAGGCTTGGTCTCTCAGAAAAGGCATGGTTTGAGAAGGTTAGTTTACCTTAGAACAACCTGTTCTTGTACTGAAATATTCACAGATAATTAGATATTTATTTACTCACGTTTACGTATCACTGTATTTCGGTCAGTGTAGCGAGGCCACAAGTTACAAGTTTTGGCACACGGTTATTTATGGATCCGTATGAAGTTGTTCCTAGCACCTATGGCAGGCTTTTCTGGGCACAGAAAATCGGGAATTCAGTGCCTGAACTCGCTGAGTATCAGACCAGTAGCAGAGAAACTTAGATAATTCTTTAGACCATTGTAAGCCCCTAAAGAGAACCCTCTTTTCTTTTTTCAAGCATTTTTGATGTGGAACAAATAATTTTTTTGACTTTGCTAAACCAGAAAACCACTGTGGTTATTAAATACATATACAGTGTAGAGCCTTTTATTCGGTGTAGGGATAGCAACCTGTCGAGCTGGTCCGAGTCCTCGGGGTCAGATTCCAGCCCGTCTCACCGTGGCGCTCCTGGTGATAAGTTAATTGAAACAAGCCTGTCTAGACTGCAGCACTGAGAGTCCAAGGATGGATGTTCCTGGATTCCTTACCGACTGGGTGATGAATTCGAGTTGCTCAATGCACGTCTGCTTGTTGCAGGGGTGTGTAGGGTAGTCACTTCCTTCCGCACCCACATAGGGGTTGTTAGCACTTAGTTAACTGAAGTCAATTAGGGGATAACTGGCGATCCTTTGTGTCGTTTGTGCATATTGATATATTATTCTGGGATGTAAACCTGCTCTGTACAAATGTGAGGTATTCTAATTGCCTCCAAGAGAGTCTTCAAGGTAGCACCGTGCGGGGCGCTGTGCACGCGCTGAGCTCCGGTGCGGAGGGCCGGGGCGGTGCTGGGTCTAATTCATTCTCTGCACGTCTGCTCTTGACAGACTCGGCCTTATGGCTGTGCCGGCGCGGACACCCTGCCCTGCTCTGGGGTGACCTGAGCCCCTCGGTTCCTGACGGGGGAAATCCGGGAATCTGTCAATGGGGGGAGGAGGGGCGGAAGTTAAGAAATGGGGCTAGAAGGGGATGTTGCAAAAATGGGAGGTGTAGAACTTCTGGTTTTCTCTTTATACTTAATTTTAACAAAGCGAAGTGGAAAATATTTTGTGCTCACTCAGCAAGCTTTGAGAATTCAACTTTGGAGTTTTTGAGAGGGTATTTGTATTTTGTGACATGTAAGCAGAAGCAGTATGTGCGTTTCTCCATTGACGTGCCAGTGTGTGTGCAGGTATATATGGTCAAAATAGGTATTTTTGACTTATAGGGACTAATATACCTGTATATGTGCATGCATATATGTGAAGCTATTATTTACTATACTGTATCAGTGTTAGGTTGGAATCTTTCTCTTCCCACTTGTAAAGCAAGTTTTCTGACTTTCCGGACAGACTGAACTTTCTTATTTACAGTTTATTCTCGGCATTTACTCTCTTCATGTGTTTAAGACTATGATTTACTCATGCTCGTCACACTTATCCTGCAGTTAAGGCCAAGGCAAAAACCCAAGCAAATGAAGAGCCGAAAGAGGAGCACAAACCAGGCCTTTCTCTTTATTTATAGGTGATTTGTGCAACTCAATGAAATGGTTTGGCAGAATCTCAGGCTGCCTGCAGAATGTGGGAGCTTCAGTGTGGGCAGTTTCTGTGTCTCCAGGGCATCACTGTTGGGTCCAGAGTGCCGAGCAGCCCGTTCCTGTCCTCTGCTTCCTTCTCTCAGCAACAGTAATAATAACAGGAATAATAACAATAATCTCACTTTGTCAGAATTCATCTTGGTGTCGCTTTTGTGGCCGCTACCCTGCGGTGTGATTAGGTGAGATCTCTGTCTGCCTTTTCGCTCCTGCTCTGAGGTTCTCCTATGGGATGTGAAAACCCTGCCAGCCTTGAGACGACGGGGTCAGCACTGGCGCCAGGAGCCTCGCTCCTGCACCCGGAGGTGGCATTTCCAGGGCAGCCCCCCCAGAAAAGGGGGGAGCTGAAGGCCGGAGCTCCCGTCGCCCTCCTCTGTTCCTCTCTTCTGAAAGCCCGCCTGGAATCGCGGCGTTCCCCGGGGCTGAACTCCCGTTAGCCCGTTCCTTCTCGGCGGCACAAACCGCATCCAGGCGCCGTGTAGCTGCCCTCCCCATCCCTCTTTACAGGGTCTTCTCCGCAGGAATGGTTTTTACGGTTTCCCACGTGGATATTCCTAGCTGTTCAGTGTGTGAGGGCAGCGCGGCGGCTCTGTGACGACCGCGCTTTGCGTGGGGCGCCCTGTGCGCGTGGCGGGACGCGGTGGCCGCCCGCTCGCCGGCAGCGGCCCCGTCTCCGCCGGCGCTCCCCGGCCCGGGCTCTCCCGCTCGCGGGCGGGCAGCCGCGGAAGGCGCCGGTGGCCGTGGAGACGCGCGGCTGCGCCTCGTGCTCGGGCCGTGTGCGCCCTGTCCTCGGGCCGGCCCCGGCCAACGCGCACGGGGCTGGGGCGGGTGAGAACGGCGCCGCTCGTGGTGTTCCTAGCGGTGCCGATGCCGTCTCCAAGGAGCCCTTCCCGCGCCGTTCCCTGGAGCACGGGCGCTCTCCCGCGCGCTGGCCGGGCCGGCTCGGCGCGTGCCGGTGTCCGGGGCCTCCACGGGCGCCTCGGCGGGTCGGTCCAGTGAGCACGGCCAGCTGCCGTGCTCCGCGGAGCCTCGCGAGCTGCGGCGTGAGGCCGCCTTGGGCCCTGGAACCCCCCGTTCCAGCTAAGGTGCCCAGGCCGGTGGGGACAGCGCGAGGAGCGGGCGCGACGGCCCCGTGCAGCCGCGTTAACGTGCGTGGGCAGCGACGGCTTGCCTCGTGCACGGGCCGGCTGCCAGGACTGCCGGTAATTCGATTACGGAATAATACTTATTGACAGCTAATACAATGAATGAGTTTTGAGAATAATGAAAATATTTTTCTTCAAGAAGAGGCAAGGGCTGATTTGCACGTACATAGAGCAGATTAATGGTCACGGCATGGGTGATTATAGCTGGCCTGCAAATGAACCCAGGGGCTTTAAATTGAGCTTCGCCCTGGGTGCTCGGTGCCGTCCGCTGCGGCCCCAGTTGTGACTGGCTGGAGGATCAGAAGCCGGCAGGAAGCGGACAGGTAGGAACGCTGCTTCTGTGGGAAGATCAAGGGAAAGCAAGGCAGGAGAGGCCTGCTCCGGAACACAGATCCACCCGGGATGAGCCAGCGCTCCTTACTGGGCAGTCTGTCCTGCAGTTCTCATTAACAGCAAAAGAGAGAAAGAGGAACGCTAACGGCCTCGTGCACTTCCCCCGATACAAACAACTCAGAAGTGACTGGTGCCAGTTGAGCACTTCCTGCGTTCCCACCTGGGGACGCTTTAGGCTCTGTCCCCCGTCGAGGAGCCCTGGGGACACGGACGTCCCAGGCAGCAGCACGGGTGCGGGCCGGGTGCTTTGCTGACACACTGGGCCCTGTTGCAGCCCCTAGTCGGGCTGGGGCAGCGTGGAGGAGGAGGGAGGTCTGGCCCGAGTCGCCGTGTCCCTGCGGCTGCGCCCGGCGCGGTGGCGGCTCCGCGGGACGTCCCTCGGCGCGCTGCTCCCCGCGGCACCTCCCCGACCTCCCCTTTGGGCTGCGCAGCAGATCACACGGGAAAGGCCGTGACGGGAGGAAGAGGCAGCTGCTCGGTCTGCCTGTTATCACGAACAGCAGTGGAGGGAGCCGGGCCAAATGCACCCTGGCCTCTCCTTTGCCTTGGCCGGTAACGCTCCTGCTGAGCTGGAGGTTTGCCATCAGTCCTTATAGACCTGGATCTCTCTCGTCAGGGGGTTGAGTAAAAATAGGCCCTAAATGATACCGTTTGTAAAGCAAAGGAGATGGAAGGAAGATCTTGTCAGCCTGCAGTGAATACAAAGCGCTCGTTCCCTCTCTGCAGCATTTTAAATGAAATAAAATGCTGCTCACTGTAACTATGTTGAAGAAAATGGTTTTACTGGCTGCCTACAACGTTGTGCAGGGCTTTTTGTGCTGCTTTTTTGTTTATTTTTGTAATAGAAAAAAGTAGGTAAAAGAACATGGCCTTAAAAGTGTGGGTCTGGGTCGTTTGGGGGGAGGACTCCCTGCGTCCCTGGGAGCAGCGCCTTGTCCTAAGGCCTGTCATTTGCTGTGTCTGCTTGGCTATTTCAGGCTTGCAGGGTGTTGCAAGGGCAGGCAGCAGGTCTGTGGCTGCAGGGGCTGGTTCCTCACAATCAAGCACAGCGAAGGGCTTTGCTCAAGGTCCACACGAGGCTTGTGTGAAGTGGGGCCCTCTGCGCCGGCTGGAGGCCCGGGCCGGCTGGCCCCTTCCCTCGGGGCAGCTCCCCGGCGCCACGTGCGGAGCGGTGGCCGCGTTCACCGGGTGCAGGAAGGAAGGGGGGATCTGCCGGAGGTTTCCTGCGCGCTGCAGCGGGAACCCCGGGGCGGCCCCCGCGCCGCGGCTCGGGTGCTGCTCGAGCACCGCGCTCCGCTTGGGAACCCTCAGGGCAGAGCAGGGCTGCTCCCGGCCGGGGCCCTGGCTCCCACAGGGCAGGACCGAGGGACGGGAGCGCCTCCCGGCCCCGCTTGCTTTGGCCTGGCCCTGCTTTGCGGGTGAAGCACAAGAGCGAACGGTGTCCCGCTGGACACGCGGCCCTGCTGCTGCAGGGTTGGTGACGTGCTGGCCGCCCCGGCGGGTGCCGTGGCCCGCGCCGCCCGTGCCTGCAGGGCTCCGCGCACGCGCTGCCGGGCGCGCGGGCTGGGGGCGCAGCGTGGCGGGCAGGCCCGGGGCTCCCTCGGCTCCCGCAGCCAGAGCGTGCCAGCGCTCGGCGTGGGCGCGCACAGCCCGCCCCGCGGCACCGGCACCCGCTGCCTCCCAGCAGGTCGCTCCGGGAGGAGCCGCCACAGAGCTGCCGTTGCTCACGGGAGCCTCCGGGCAGGATCGCCCTGAGGCTGGCTCGGAAGCGCTTCCCGACTGCTTTCCGAGACGCTTTGCAGAGGGCGGGCGGTCGCTGTTACCTTGTGCGCCTCTTTTAGCGTGCCCGATGCCACCTGGCTGCGCTCAGACTGAGTCACGCAGTGCTGGTCTTGTGAAGTGCCTAAAACTGGCGCTCTGAAACCTCACCTCGGGCAGCGATCGAGTAATGGGGCAGGACAAGGGCCCACACATCTGCGAGGGGGCTGCACATGAGCTAAACTTAATGACGGAGGCTACGCCTCGCGTGTGCAACTGTGCAACTGTGCTCGAGCAACGAGCGAGTGACCAACAAACCCCCCGTTCCTGCCGCCAGCAGCTGCAGAAGCACTCTGCGCAGCTCCCGTTCCCTCCTTGTAGGGAGGATGTGGAAAAATGCGCTTATTAGTATTAAAAAAAGTGTTAGGTTCCTATAACCGTAGAGCAGAACATTCACTCTGCAGGTCAGAATAGAAAATCCCCTAAAACCCCTGCAAGCAGAATAAGACAGCGACAGTGCATGAGGAATGTTGAAGTTCACACTATCTTGACTGCGCCGGATTCAGCTTATTCTTGTACTTGTGTAAATCTTTGCTATGTGAAAGCAGCATTTGGCCTGTTGTGTGGATGAAATTGCAGTAATATATCTGACCTGGCCTCCTGAGCCAGCGTTGATTCACACGGGCACGATGTGTCCAGAAGGCAGGTTAAGGTACCCACACTTAGGCTAGGTATGGGTAAAGTAGTGCAAATTACTGCATGGCTCAAGCTGAGCTGTCAATTCAGTGTGTCACGTTGAGTTAGGATTTTATTTCCCAATTCAGATCGTTAGTGCTTCTTTCCAGGGATTCCTCTCAATTTGTGCTGGGGGCAGCTTCGCGCGAAGGCCTCCTCTCCCCCGCACGGAGCGGGTGTGGATGCGGGAGGCAGCGCTGGAAGGGACGGCGCCTCCGCCGCCAGAGCGCCCGCGTTCTGCTCCGGCGGAGCCGGGCGGCTGCGAGCAGAGCCGCGGCGTGGCCAGCGCACGGGCGGGTGAGGAGGAGGGCGGCTCAGGGCTTCCCTTCCTCCCTGCCGGGCGGATCTGCCCTGGGTTGTTTTGGCTGGAAACCCGCAGGAGATGAGGCGTGCTGGAGCGTCCCGGTCTGACAGCCGTCGAAGCTGCACTGGCGAACCCGAGCTGCGGCGCACGGCCCAGAGCTACCGGCGGGTCGCTGCAAGCAGGGAGCACAGGGAGGCAGTAGCCAACGGGGCAGTCTGGAGGTGCAGGTCAGGTCACCGCTCTGACGGCGCCGTCCTTCCAGTTCCAGCTGTGCTGTTGGCTAACTCCGGCCATCCTGTAGCTTGGAAGGAGGGTTTAGAAACGGCCTCCTCTCCGTCAGCAGCGGAGAGCCGTCTCGGGCGTGTGGTGTTTGTTTGCTTGGGTTTTACACATTCTGTATGGGGGGTGTCTGTGCCCGGGGCGGGAGGCAGTCCCAGCGCCCGCACCTCTCGCCAGGGCTCGGGGGAGGCTTCCGGGCTCCTCACGCAGCAGAACATCGGCCGGAGCAGCAGCCGGACTGACGTGGCGTCTGGCCAGGGCACGGCTTCTAGAAGGAAAAGTAGCCCTGCTCCAGCGCTTTCCAGCATGGAGGAACCGCCAAAACACACCCGATTCCCAGTGTTACTTCTAGGGTATTTGCCTTATTTTCAGTCTAAATCCCCTGGGCGGGAGACCTTGCCACATGACCAACGGATTAGTAACAAGCCTGCCCGGCAAATGCATGCAATACAGGAATGAAAATACAGCTGCGTATATAACACCATCACCAACAGCAATATTACCTTTCAGAGAAGTACAGCTCTTTGGTTTAAAATTTTAATTTTATGCTGCTTGTTGTCCCAAATTTCCACTTTAACCGGCTGGGATTTTGGAAGGCCCGGGCGGGGTGGGCACCGTCCCCCGCAGCCGAGGGCAGCGGCTCCTCGCCGCTCTCCCGACGCGCCCCAGGGTTTGGCTCCCCTGTGCGCTTGCTCAAAGCCTCCTCTTGGAAGAGCACCTTTTGTTCCTGCTACAGTTCTGCTGCTAAAACTGGTCTTCCCAGAAGTTCACAAACAAGATGGACCGTCTGAAATCCTGCTGCCTTTTCACTTAGAGAGAGCTGTGGTTTAATCTCAAGGTGCTTGTCCCAGCCGTAAGTATGAGTTTGCTGATTTATTCTGTCAATGGTAAGTCATTTAGGGGACAGAAATTGGTTTCATGTCATTTCACATCATGCAGTGTAGCAACCTGAAGTGCTAGAAAGCCAGCTGCTCTCTGCAGATAGAAAGGACATAAGCACTTCTAGGTTTTATTTCCTTTTTTAAGCAGAAAAACAAGGGAAATTGCTTTGCAATTCAACGCCGTTTTCTGTTTGTGGCAGTTCTGCAGGGCAGCCTTGCTGGATTTTGTTGGTTTTGTTCAAGGGAGCACAGGAAGCCCGTGGCTGCTTGCTATCTAGAGACCTCATTTGGCTGCATGTTTTGTTTTATTAGGGCATTTGGAGAATGTAATTATCAATCCAACCAGAACAAACCTGTGTATCTGCCACCACGCTGGAACAGAAATGTGACGTGCTTCGTTTCTGGTCGTGGTTCTGGCCTGGAGTCGTGTATGAACTGCAGTCTGTGTATCTGCAGGGTTACCCCTCCCCACGGATGCCTCCGGAGCCCTGGCTTGCTCTTTTCACAGTTGCATTCTACATTTTCCCTAGCAAATAACTGAGCCTGCAGGGGATCTGCTGGTTCTCCCGGCACTCCATGGGATGACGGCCCCGTCCCACGTCTTGCACCATGGCTCTGGAGTTTCTGCGCCCATGCCACCCTGGGGCCAGCAGCGCCCTCGGCTCTCCACCCTCCTGGGGCCCCGTTTCCATGTCAGCTGCCCTCCAAGCTCATACCAGGCAAACAAAAATCTCCATAAGAACCTCTGGCCCGAGCCCTGCTCTGTGACACGCCGGCTCTTTGGAGCTCGGACCACGGGCCCCTCGGCCGGCCTCGTTCAGCTCGGAGGGGGTGAGTCTTGTGCCGCCCTCCCTCTGCGCGGGCGATGACGCGCTGTGGTGACCTGTGGGTGACCTGTGGGTGACCACCGCCGGCCTTCAGATAACCTGGGACGCTTCGTAATTTCTATTCCAGCCACCCTGTCCTGCAGTCGCTTCCTTTCTTGCTCGCTGTATTTGTAAAATTGAAGAACTCTTTAATGTTTTTAGCAAGTCTAATGTTCTTTGCAAGTCTAACTTGGCCTCTCTGCCGTATCCTTTCATTTGGTAACATCTCCAGCATTTTCATTTTGCCTTTTCCTCCACATTCATCTCCATTACCAGTTTAGTTCACTCATTACTGCAATTTCTCAAAGCTTTTACCTTCTGAAATTTTCAATTGCAAGCATCTATTTGCTATCTTTTTCCCCTTGCCTTTTCATTTAAAGGCATTCTGCTCATGATAAGGACCAAGGCTACTTTTTCTTGTCATTATGGTTCTATAGATTACTTCTTAGATTAGCATGCACCTGATTTTTTTTTTCCCTGCATCTTCATCCATTCCTCTGTCACACGTTGATTCTTCCATCATTTATTTTCTGGAAGCATTTCAATCCTCGGGTTTTGCTCCCGTGGGAGCTGTGTCAGAGCTCGCTTCCCGCGTGCCTCGCTGCTGTGAGGTGTCCTTTCCCGGGCAGCGCGCGCTGCACGGCGGCTCCGTTCACCCGCGTGCGCTGCCCCTCCGTTTGCAGGGCTGGATCCCCCGCTGCTCCACCCCGTCACGTCAAGTACCGCTGGCTTCTGCAGCCCCGCGGGCCAGGGCTGTCCCACCCCCCGCCGAGCGTCCAGCTCGGGCCCAGCTCCGCCGGCTGCGCGGGAGGAACCGCGCTGGGGCTCTTGCGGGCCCTGCCCGCGAGGAGGAGGACCCTGCAGCCCAGGCAAAAGGGTGATTCATATTTTCCACTGTGCCTGTAATTCAGGTTTAAAAAACATCCCTATAGGACACATTTCCATTCATCATCTAAATGCCGGAATCATTTTGTCTTTTGTGATATGCGTCTCTGTAGCATTTTTATTAATTGCTGTGTGATTTGCATGATTGGTTACCAAAGAGATTCATTTCCTTTTTACTTTCTTGGTCTCACTTGTGTCTTTAATTCATGGTGCTCAGCAGATGTGGTCGATCCATAGAATTCGCTTCTTTTATCTTACTTTAAAAATGTCTAGATGTTAGCAATTTTAATACCTTAATTTTCTTAAGTTTTATAGGCTTTTTCTAAGGAGATTGCTAAATTGTTTGTAGTTGTGCAAATGAAAAATATCCCCTTAAATAGAGAAGTCTTAATCTCTTAGACAGTGTGCCAGCTCAGGAGCTCATGGGACAAGATGTTACTCTAAACATTTGCTGTGTTTTGTAGTGTGTTCAGTGTGATCTTTCCACCCTACTTATACAAGTAACATTTCAATACATACAGCTTGGAAAGTCAAGGCAGTACCACACATTCTGAGGTGTTCAGAGACTGTGTCCCTAAGAAAGCAAGCAACGTTTTCAGTAAATATTTTAGCCCCCATCTCTGTAGAATATACGTGTACAGCCTCTGCTGAACCACCAGAAGCACTAAAATTAAGTCCTAAATTTATGCCTGTTTTGAAGGAGTCTTGCGGTTAAAAGACAGCACCACCGTATTATCCTGCTGAGACCTGTTAGCACGGAGCCCGTGGAGCTCCGCAAGGCTCCGCTCGCCTGCCAGTGGCACCTGCTGCTGGATGCAGAGCGTACCCGCTCCGCACGCGCGGTGTGTCCGCAGGCAAGCGCAGCGGCTCTCGTTATCACACCGGGTAACGGCGCGGGGTGCCTGAGAAAAGCAGGTAGGCGCCGTTAGCCACCGCAGGCACTGGGAACGTCCTGTCCCGAGAAGGGCCCCTTGGTGCCCCACGGAGCTACCTGCTCTTGTTCTAGCCCAGGACGGGGACGTGGGGCAGTTCTGATGGCAGCTGATCCGTGTCTGAGTCTGGTCCTCGCCCACAGCTTTCACTAGGAAAGTAACTTCACTGTTTTCTGCTAGCTTACTCTTGAGCTGCGACTCAGTAAGAGAAAGTGATGTTTAGGTTGGGCTGTATTTAACAAACGGCATGCAGGGTAAGTTAAATAGTCTTTCACGAGCACGTAAGATCTTTTTCATTGCAAATGTGCGCTTTATCAAAATGCCTTCCAAATCCAAGCATTCCCGTTTCTTGGGTGCACAGCCGCTGGCCAGGCACTTCCCGCTTGCCTTCCGCAGCTAAAGCCCACCACCCCCTTTGGGCAACTCGGCGCGCAGCCCTCACGCGAGCGCAGCAGGACCCCCAGGAAAGCCCGGCCCCGGCAGGCGATGCTTGGCAAGGAGACTGGTGCCCAGGGCCACACTCTGCAGGTTACACGTGCTATGGGGGGGTGGAAGTGTGTTGAGGAAGCAGGAGAGTTTGGAATGTGGGTGTAGGACAGTACCCAAGGGCACTTAATGAATGCTTAGGTTCTAAGGACTGCCACTGGTAAAGTTATTCTGTGTTCCTAAAGACTAAACTGTATTTAGATTGACTGTATATTTATCTATATTTGTTCTTTGCAAATGGAGAAAAATATTGTTTTCTATATGTTTTTTTCCCCATAATTTTTCTTCTTATCTGTAAACACTCTTGCTAGGAGATAATGGCCTTACACATGCTTCCTATCGTATAGTATTTCTTGTGAACCTGCCTGAGGTTTTAGCTTGGGTTAGGGATAATGCTTACAAAGCAGTTGCCTTGATTTCCCCCATGGACCACATTTTGTTTACATCATAGAGCATTTCTGGAGTTGAACTCGAATCTTCTGGATGAAAATAGATCCTAGATGACGTGTTTCAGGAACACATCCACTAACCTTGCAAGACCATTCAGCCAACAAAACCAGGCAAGGCTGTCCAGAGTAAAACACGGTGAAACTTGGAGAGTGCAGGTATGGAGCTGCAGCGACGCAGGCCTGACCTGCAGGGGAGCACAGGGCCGGCTGCACCCCAAGGTCAAACACAAGCAGAACTGCCCTCGTCACTGCTGAGCTCGTGCTCCGTTGTACTCGGTAACTTCTCCTTGCTGTTGATGGCCACTGATTAGGAAGGAAGGTTTACATGGAAATATCTCTCAGGATGAAACCATGGCTGCCTTTTGTCACAGCTCTAAGTACTGGTGAGTTCCATGACTAATTTTAAAGCCTGACAGCAAACTGAATAGAGTGTGGGTGTTTCTTCTCGAATAGAATGCCTTTTAGATAGGTTTTGGTCGTGGGTTGCTGTACACAGCAGTGGCTGCAGTGCTGGGGAGGGACATCGGTGGGCAGGGCTGTACAGCCTCTCCTACACAGGTTTCCTTCTGTGCCTCTCTCCCGTGACACGAGCGACCATAGCTGCTGGTACAAACCAACTGCTCTTCCCTTCCTGTAAAGGAACCTCAAACAATTGGAAAAACACCAGGGGAACAAAGATGACAGAAAGCAGCAATCAGCAAGCACAGGCAGTGTCTTTGTTTTCTTAGGTTTAATTATTGCTTGAAGCAAAAGTCACGGCATTGAAAATTGAGACCTCAGCAGTCCTGCAGCTGAATGTAGCAAGAAAGATTTTATTTTAAGAAAGGCATGTTTAATTGTTTCTAAAATGTTCTAAAGGTTACAAAAGTCTCTAGACAATAATATTGTTTCAGAATGGCACTATGAAGTCCAAAAGAAAAGAGTCCAGTGAGATTGCTTTATCCTACTTAAAGCATTATGAAAACATCTTTCACTTTAAACTTAATTGAGCATATCTTAAAAATAAAGGAATGATATCCCTAAAAAAACTTGTACTGGCCTACTAATGTATTGGGTCTCTATATAATGAAGCAGACCTTCCTCTGCCTCAGCATGATGGGGAGCTGATGGAGAAGCACTTAATTCCAAAACAAGCCATACTAGTATGGATCAAGGATATCAGCAAAGCAATTTATTTGGCCTCATGAAACAATTGTTCACGAAACTCTCGCCTGATGTAGCAAACATTAGGTAAAAAAGTCTTTTACATAGACCTTTGTGAGGGCAAATTGTTATTTTATAAATGTTCTTCTCTTAGAGCAATTGCAACTAGTGCAATTAAGAAATGAAAGCATTTATAATTCTAGTGTTCATAGGGCATAACTTAGTAGTATTTGGGAGCATAAATTAAACAGAAAATTAATGTAACATAATATTTAAGAGCTTCAGGCTAGAGATATAATAAAAGATTGTTTGGAACTTTTTATTTTGTTACTGGAGATAATACTGAGAGTTGTACAAAGTGTAAGGCTTTAAAAAGAGATAACAATATTCTTTGGCCTGCAGAAATGCCTCAAAACTTTAGAAAGGGAAATAGCATTCCAGTCAATAGAGAACACCCCAGACACAATAACGTGTCAGATAACATTGTTGTCCTTGAAGAAATGCCTGTAAAGCACAAAACATTATTCACACAGTTGGTTATGGCAAAAATAAAGACAGCCTGTCAAGAAGAACGCGTGATGGACTAAAATCATGTTTGAGTCAAGCACAGGGTTTATTAGATGCTCTATGCAACTTGGGCAGACCTGCATGCTAAACACCTCAGAAAGGGCTAAAGATAAGACCTAAAGACTGATTCAGAGTATCTGGAAAGCAAACTATATTTGAAACAAAGACCAGAATTCCTAAAAGTGTGTTAAGTGTATGAAGACCAGTTCCAAATAGCTTCATTCTATTAAAATAGTTAGTGAAGACAACTATATGACAGCCAAAGATTTCTCAGTACGTTAAGGACATACTGGATTGGCCTGTTAATCTAGAGATTTGATCTCCAAAGCATTTTCAAGCAGTTATGTATGGTGGTTCATTCTTCTTCTCCCTTGGTGTTTTCTTGGAAGTAGAGATGCTGCAATAGAGAAGGACACAAAATCAAAATAATTTGTAATTGTGTTTGGATGCAATGAAGGGAGAAAGATGGTATGGATGAAGCAAAAGAATAGCATGGTGTGGATGATTTTGGCAATAAAGATAAGGAGAAAAAAAGGAAAGATGACATAACAAGGGCAGGAATTAGCTAATGTCTGGTAGTAAAAAGAAAAGGAGAAAGTAGGGTCATAGCTGATTACGAGGTGACGAGCCCGGGTCAGCAGAAGGACGGGGTGATAACTAACCCGAGGGCGAGCACGTACAAAGGGTGGCCTGGGGGAGACACTGTGGAGGGCTGGGACTGTGGGTTGCTGCAGAGTTGGGGAGTGAACAACTTGAAGGAGAAAGTAGCAAGATTAGAAAAGATATAAATCTGGACCCTTTCAGCATCTGAACAGGAAGAAGTAAAACAAAGAGATGTTGATTCAAGGAAGTGAAGAAATGTGGGAGGCACAGAAATGTGGAGTGGGGAGGGTGCAACTGGTGCAGTCACAGAGAGCTCCAGAAAGGCCCAGCAGGAAGGCATTAGAAAATGTATTTCTCTAATTTTATTTCACATCAACTGGAGAAAGGGTTCCTAGTGTTTCTGATCACATTAACTTTATTAAGTATTGATTCATTGTTCAGGTAAAAATGGTACAAGCATAGAGAACAGGATTCCAAAAATGACTTCAGAGCTCTTGCCTTATGGAAGTGGTTTAAGTGTTCATTAAAGCAGCCCAAGTCAGGAGGAAGGAGGCTTGTTCTCAGGCTTGCTCCTGCGAGAGTTATGGGCATCAATGCTGCACAAGTTTGTGTTGATATTTAAAATATTTGGATCACTGATGTTAATATGACTAATGGTAAGAATGGCTGCAATTGTTTAAAAGTCTTTGCAGAGCTTCCCCTTAACTGTGGGGTGGCATTAGCATTACCTGAGCATTCACACATGCGCCTGTCTCCTGAGCTCCCAGGCACATATTGCCCCATCTGCTAAAAGAACATCCTCCTTCTGTCCCTGTTGCCCTGGTGCCTCTCAAAACACAGCTCTCTAGAAGAGAAGCTGTTTGTACTATCATTATATATAATTAAAAGTAGCTGTCTGTGTAGATAATTAACTGGAAGCTTCATCTGCAAGAGATCGTTATCAGTGGTTCGTAAGTGGCAGTGCTCAGTCATCTGCAGTTGCGTAGCTCTGGCTGATGCGGCACGGCTCGTACAGCTATGCCTTGGCGTGCCACGGATCGACCTGGCACACGGAGTGTCCTTAGGTCTCCTTGTGGCGAGCCTGGCCAAGGCCGCGGTGCCCTGCTCATCGATCTCGCGTGGCAGCTCGGCCCAGCAGGCTGTTCCGATGGCCGAGAGGCACGCGGCCCCGAGCGTGCCCAAGCACCTGAGCTGTGGGAAGCAAGGCTTGAAGCATCCCTGCAGGCAAACGGATTAAGGAAACAGGCTGGAGGGAGCTGGCATGGGCGGCCCACGGCTTTTGCAAAGTTAGTTTAAGCTTTATAGGCTAGCAGCAATAAATTAACAATCTGGCGGCGGTCTAATGAGGAAAAGCACAAGAAGATCTGACTACTAAGAAATGGAAAATGCGTGTTTTTTGCAGAGCAGTCACTGCTTCCAGACTACGTGTATGCTAGTTTTCTGTGTATTTACTAATTAATTACAGTAGAGAGTGTTTGCTAATTACAGTAGAACTATTTCACTATGAAATGCTGCAGTTTGTTCCTCTTGCAATCTCTTTCCCTGTGGAAGACAGGCCGCAGTTTCTTTCGGGGCAGGCTATACCCTCCTTCCCCACGTGTCTCGTTACAGACAGCCCACTGCATAAGCAGACTCTTAGCTAGGAAACAGTATCACAAACCCAGTCCCTCGAACGCTAAACGGATTCTCAACGCAACCCAACCCAGCTCGTGCGCTGTTGTGGCTCCCGTGCGAGGGGCGCGTGCAGCCCTTAAGAGAGCCAGCCCCTGAGCTGACCTGTTCCTGCGGCTTCACTAGGGCGCTTCAGGGATGTGTTTACACGGGAACGTTGACCCGGACGGCTGCGGCGTGATCCTGCTGCTGGGTCAATGCCACGACAACCTCCTCACCTCAGAGCAGGCACCCTCAGCTTGAAGAAAAGCTACTATTTTGGTATAATTAGTGGAAGTTAATTACTTATCACCATAAGTAGATTACAAAAGAAAAAAAAAGTGCCAGCAAGGTGGTTTGTATCCTCGGGGGCTGCCTGCGCACAGCCCCGGTGCCGCACGCAGCGCCCTGCGCGAAGGGCGGCCGCCTCGCAGCACCCTGCGGCGACAGAGCGAGCACCCTGCGCGGTGCGGGGGGAGCGGGAGCACCCTGCCCCGTGCGGGAGCACCCTGCCCAGCGCGGGGCGGGGGGAGCGGGAGCACCCTGCCCTGTGCGGGAGCACCCTGCCCAGCGCGGGGCGGGGGGAGCGGGAGCACCCTGCCCTGTGCGGGAGCACCCTGCCCAGCGCGGGCGGGGGGAGCGGGAGCACCCTGCCCAATGCAGGAGCACCCTGCGCGGCGCAGGGTGGGGGAGCGGGAGCACCCTGCCCCGTGCGGGAGCACCCTGCCCAGCGCGGGGCGGGGGGAGCGGGAGCACCCTGCCCAATGCAGGAGCACCCTGCGCGGCGCAGGGTGGGGGAGCGGGAGCACCCTGCCCCGTGCGGGAGCACCCTGCCCAGCGCGGGGCGGGGGGAGCGGGAGCACCCTGCCCAATGCAGGAGCACCCTGCGCGGCGCAGGGTGGGGGAGCGGGAGCACCCTGCCCAATGCAGGAGCGCCCTGCCCAGCGTGGGGCGGGGGGAGCGGGAGCACCCTGCGCGGTGCGGGGGGAGTGGAACAAGCAGCTACGGCTCCGTGTCCCGTGACACCCGCTCTCCCACCAGATGCTGCAAAGCTGCCCCCCCTCTAAATCATTCCATGGCTTCATTATCTAGCCCCGAGTGAAGCCAGCACCGCAGACATGAACCAGCAACTCCAGCCTGGGAGATGCGCCCGTGTTTAACCCGGTGTTGCTGCTGGAGACCAAGCCGGCCCTGTGGGGCACGGCCCACGTGACAGCAGCGCCACACGGTCCCACAGCCCGGGTGAAGCGCGGCCCTCCCTCACGGCCCAGGTGCTGGAGCCGCTCCAGGTGACAGCAGTGACAGCAGTGACAGCAGCGCCACACGGTCCCACAGCCGGGGTGAGGCCCGTCGCCCCTCCCAGCGCCTGGCGGCTAACGGCTCCTCCGGCCACCCCCGGCCCGCGCGGGCGGGCAGCGGGCGATCCCGATTGGCCGGAGCTCCCGCGGCCTCCGGCGATTGGCTGGCGCCGCGCGCGCCGCCCGCCCTTCTCGAAGGTTCCGCGGCGCGGTGGTGGGTGTGATGGCGGCGATGAGAGCGGGTGGCTCGGCGTGGCGGGTACGGGTGCAGTCCACCTGGGTGTTCGTAGCGTGAAATGGGGGCAGGATGATGCTGCTTGACTAACTGCCTCCTCTTGAGGTCTCAACATTTTCCCTCAGTGCTTGCTGCTGGCGCAGGTGGCTGTGTGGGCAGCTATGTGGTTAGCTGGAGGGGGTGGCTCAAATAGACTCTTATTCTATTGACACGCTTTTCTATCTCTGCAGAGCTTAAAAGTAAAGCTCAGAATTGTTCCAGTCCACTTCAGTGGCACAGCTTAGTGTTTTGCTGCTGGCTTGTCACGAATTGTGTGTTAGCTATGGCAGGGTGAGATCACTGTTGTTTTCAGGTGGTGAAAATTCCCAGTGTTTCTTACTTGCAAAACCTTATTTTTCCTTTGGTATACTTGGGCTTACCTACTTATTCTATAGTGTACTGGAAATTGGTGTTACAGTGACAGGATTAAAATGCATGAAGATTGGTATCAGAATAACTGGGAGACTGCTGTTCTCATGCACTCACTTCATATTTAATTCATTAATCTCCATATTGGTAATTTAAATTCTCATCTATTAGAAGGGAATAATACTGCAGTTACTGTGTATAAATTTTACACTTTATATATTGTAACAGATCCTAGGATTCCTTTCAAGGCCTTGCTTGACTAGAAAATCAACATCAGGGAATTGAGGAACCTTATTTTGAACTTTAAGTGGATTTCTAAATGAATTATGGGAGTTTTGATCTTTGGACTAGGGGAGTGAATGGGAATCATAACAGCTTGGCTTCCTTTTTTCAGTCCTCCGTTCTGGAATAATTGAGCCTCAGCGTCAGACTAAGTCACTTGGCCTCGGCTGGGTCTCTGGAGCTGAAGTTGCATCCCCAGAGTGCAGCTCGGGGAGCAGAGCGAGGTGTGACCCTCGGGGAGCAGTTCAACGCTGACCGCAAGGTAACGGCTTCCAGGTCCCGGGTTAGTGCTGGCCACTGGCTCACCTCACAGGAGGTCGCCCCCTCTATATCGGACCGTGCGACCGGATCGCCTGGGTTCCCTCCCTGGAAGAAGGTTGTTGAAGGACAGAAAACCCTGCTGGCTTGCTTATGGTGCTTGGTGGTCAGCTCAGTTACACAGATTTAACCATGATTCAAAATAATTCTCTAATGCAATTTTAGCTGTGCTTTTGCAGGAAAAAGCACTTAATATAAAACAGCTGCAGCAGTGGCCATGTAAAAGGATGAATTTTCCTAGCCAGTGACTTCAAATTCTTCTGAAGAATAGGAAATTTAGGAAATAGTTGATTCTTTCTACTAAGTGTGGGAGATCTTTGTGTTGAGATGGACATTTAAGATGTCGGAGTATGTTTGCTTCTGTTGGCTGTGAGATGCATAAGTGTAATACTTAAAACCGGCTAATATCCTTGGACCTCTTTGATATCACTTTTGCTTCCATTTCACTTTTTTTCTTATCCTTTGCCTTATCAACTGCACTCCTCTGAGATATTTTTCAGTATTTTAAATTATAAAATTACAGTGATGCTAAAGAAGGTATTGGAAGCACTTCCTTGAGACAAGTCTTCCTGGAAACATTTAAAATTCATAGATCTTCTGTTTATTATCTTGCATTTATTTATCCAGAAGTCCCAGAATACGATCCGTGCATCCAACCTGCAATTCTAAAAATTACTTGAGAGGGAGATAACTTGCCTAGAAGCAAACTTGATACTAAGCAAAATTAATACTTTTAAGTTGTTTGCTATAATAATTCAAAACAATTTAAAATAAGAAATTGTGTAAATGCTTTGCTATGTATTGGTTGCTTCTGTTTATAACAGAAGATGCCTGAAGAACTGTGAGCTGCTGACATAGTGCTAATAGAAATGTGTTGGAGAGAAGAGGCTAATCACCAGCAATTAACACTTTATTGCGTGTCTTGGTGCATTTCGTTCACTGCTTTATCAAGCAGATATAAAGCAGTCGTTGCGAGAGTGTGTGTGTTGTGTACCTATCCAAATCCTCACAGCTATTACTGCTTTGCTGTTACTATGCCGAGTCCTCCCTCGCAGAAATTATTTTTCCAGCTTGCTGTACCAAAATGCAGTAGTGCTATAAAAATGCAAAGACATCGCAAGACTTACAAACTGAATAAATATTTGCACTTCTGTTGGAGATCACACCGTCTTGCCATGGCGTACCGTGCACTTTGCACTCCGAGGCAGAACTGTTGACTCTTACTTGATGATTTTAAAAAATGTTGTTGATTAAATTGCATTAAACTAAAATTGTAGACACAGGAGATGTACATTTGAACAAATGTACAAATGCAGACCTAGAATGAAGTACTAACCAACCTCACTTCTAATCCTAGCACAGTTTTATATATTCTCATTCTGTAGTCTTATTTACTTGATCTTACTTACAGTGGGGGGGAGAAGAGTAAATTGAATTAGAGAGACATACTGTTTCCTAATCAGCTCCCAGCTCTGCAGAGGTTCCTTTAGGGCCCCTCTGTAAACAGGCTCTTTCCAGGAGCAGGACTGTGCGATGGGGCTGGGCGCTGCGGGGGGCAGAGCCGAGCTGGGCAGGCTCCTCTGGCCTCCCGCTGCACGGCCCCGCACTAATGCTGCTTTTGCAGGGGTTTGCTACTCGCACCAGCAGCTACATGGTTTATTGCTGTTTACACTGGCTGCTCTCGTGCATTTGTCTAATAGTAGATACTGAAAAGAGGAGAATTGAAGGGCAGGGAAGATAATTCACTCTTGTTCTGAAGAGTTTGGTTGCTATGCATTAGCATAGCGCTGTGGTGTTTTATCTGTAAGTGCTACAGAAAACCTAAAGAAAAGCATGATAATAATTGCTCAGAAAGATGGAAAAAAGAAGTACCAAAAAATCAGTTCATTCAGTGAACCCAAAGCTGGGCTTTTCATCAGCCATCTTAAGTATATGCTTAATGCTTCATCTTTGCTAACTTTAAGCAGCAAAGCTGTACTGAATGATGGCTTTTATATTAAATGAAATGATAGTATAAAAATTTATTTACTAAAATAAAATTAGCTTTTTCCACCCCCAGAATTTCATATACATAGAAATAAAATTTCCAAATGATTAAGGATGGATTTGAAGCTTTATTCTTTTGGTATTAGTGCTTGAATGAAATCTGAATATTTTTCTGCTGAAGGCTTTAATTACAAACTGATACAGTGAGCATTTTGTGGCAATAATTGTTCATTTGAATTCTGAAGAGACCTCACTAATGTCCTTGATCATGTGCACTATTTTGCCTTAAATGTGTGTAATTAAGATGCATTTCTGCATTCCAGAGTCGGGGGGAGGGAAGCGGAGCCCTCCAGCAGTTCCGAGGCCGTGGAGATGTGGCCTCCCTCAAAGAGCGCTCTGTGTTGCCGTTCAGGAGCCGGGCCGTGCACACGCTCTGCCGCTGGAGCCACGTGTGGCCTGAGCCCGCCCGGCTCCGAACCACGAATACTAGCTCTCAGCGGTTAATAAAATGATACCTAACTTCGTTCCCACATACTGCTGTGGGATATTATGAATATCTGAAGACAGGAAGGCAAAAGGGTGTCAGAAATTAGCTTTTTAGTTTTGATAAAAGGATCGTAACTAATTCAGAAACAATACTGCCTTCTAGAAGTATTACATCACTTATGCCAGTTGTTTCCTAGCAATGGCATTCAGGCTGACTTGTGATTTGGTAGGCCTCTACCTGGCAAGATACTGAAATGGAGCTCCTTTTTTCACGTTAAACATTATTTTTTATATGCGCTGCAGCTGATGAGTGGGCATGGAAATAGCTGTCACCTGACGAATTGTGACCCGTGTTTCTTCCAGCAATACGAGTAAGTTGCAGACAACCTCTTTGGTGTCGTGGTTAACTTCTGGGGCTTTTGGGCTTGCAGCTTCATGTGTCTCTGTGGAGAGACCATGGCTGTTCCTTGGGGCAGCGAGTATATTTGGGCTCTTGCGTGAGCAGTATATGCTTTGACCATACAAGGGTTAGAGAAGCATATCATGTCACTGCGATCCTGTGCACAGCTGGTGTTTGTTTTGCCAAATACTCAGAAGGGTGATCAGAACTAGGGAGACTAGGTGTGAAAAGGAGGAACAGAGAGTTAGGGAGAACTGTTGCATGGCAGTAGCGGTGCCAGGTCTGCACTGGCTCAAAGGAAAGAGGATGTAAGCAGTATAAAAGCTGAAGTGATGTTTATGGTTCAGTGCACCTAAAGGTTGTGACGTTAGGGGTTTGTCAGTTGTCCTCTTGGATCAATTTGAAGATTGCTTCAAGCAGATATTTATCATTATATTAAACATTCTGTTTGTTCAAGCTAATTTCCTAAAAAATGTGTGTGTTTTCTGGCTGCAGAATTTTGCTTGCAGAATTTGTTTCATTCACAACTTTGTAACTTGTAACCTCTGCTGCTGTGCTTTCTGTTCTGCTTTAACATTAGTTGGGCGTGAATTTAATCTTAACTACAGTTTATTAAAATGTTGCTGTCCAGGTTATAAAAAATAGCCACAATTCATTTACCATATACTCAGAGTACCATTTTGAGAATTACTGTTTCAGCATTGGAACCAGAATGGATTTTAATAAAATGAGACTGTACATTATAGAGGGGTAAATATGCATTGTTTGCCATTAAGACATCTAGTTTTTATATTGATTCTTCATTTCAATAAAATTGCTATTTAGGGATGAACTAGCAGCAGACCATCAAGTTATCATTCTTCAGATTTTTTTCAGGCTTAACAAAAGGATCACGTTGACTTACCTGAGTAAGTCTCATGATTTACCTTTACTTGCTGATTTACTGTTGGAGTTTGATGGTTGGATTTTTTCGTTTCATATTAAAGTACAAAGAATAGTCTTTTTAAAAAACGCCCTTGAAGATAGTTTAGCATCACAAAAGCATTGGCTAGTTCATCGTCTGGCCCCACTTTCAGTGTAATGTCATGAATCACTACAGATATTCCTCAGGCCTGTGTGGCTGTAGGTCAGCGTGGGCCTGGCTGCTGAGGACAGAGTCTTGTGAGAACAGAGCCTCCCCTTCAGAGAGCTGGGAAAAGGCTGTTTGTTCTGCTGCCTGATGTGGAACCCATTAATGGGACCTGCCAATTTAATAGCGCTAACGGAGTCAGGCATCTAGTAGTCTCAGCAGGACTAGTAAGTCAGGTCCCTTGTGAATGTTTGTTATCAAACATACATTTTCATACCTTAGCATTTATGTTTATTAACCAAAAAGACCTAATTCTGGTAAAAAAATGCAAAATAAACCACATAAAATATTCTCTACCTTCTGTACAGTACTGAAGTTAGAAAAGCTGCCAGAATTCTTAATTTTGGAGTCTACTTGAATTCAGTTTATTCCTCTCTGCAGTTTGTAGTTGAAATAAACTTCCATATCTTGTGAATTCTTTTGTTTTCCTTCACATTCTCTTGTTTTGTTTGTTTCTGTTACTCATTAGGCACCCTAGAAAAACACAAGCATTTTCAGGTTTAAGATAAAGTTGAAGATTACTAAGAATAAAAGTTTAAGATTGACTTTTTTTTTACTCGCATATTGGGAAAAACGGTGATATTCAGAGATTTGAAAAAGGTGAGAAGGAAGTAACAACTTAGTGCTTTTGTGGTGGTAAATTGAAATTCTTTCACTTTGTAGGTAAGGTGCTGAGTTGATGCTCTCCTGTGTTCAATGCCCAAGGTAAACAATAACATTCACCTAACCGCCATTGCCAAAATGGCTTGCACAGAAGGCACTATGGGATGTTACAACTTCCTTAGCTGCTTATAATTACTAGCACATTTTTTTCCCCCTAAGCAAAAGAGACTTTTGTCTTTTTTTTTTTTTTCTCCCCTCTCCCTTCTGCCCTGGTACATAACAAGAGTACCAGAATCCTTTGAATTCTTTAATTTCGCTGCATGTTGTAAGACCAAGTGGGGTGGACAGGAAGCTTCTTTAGACCCAATAGTGATGGTAGCCATATAACCGAGCTGGAAGAAATGGCATTGTGAGAGGAGCGGCATTTGCAGTAGACAGGAAACTGCTGCCTTCACTAGGGCAGAATTCCTCATGTTATAGTTGCTGTCAAATTTTAGGCATTTGAATAAAATGAAATGTTAAAATTCAGTGTTACTCTGAAGGTTACAGTGTATTGTGCAGAACTCTTATACTGCCATTCCGCACACAGGCTCACTCTGAAGCAAATTTAGATTTTTTTTTCCCTTTTTTTTGATGTATTAGCTAAAAAGCAGCATCTGTTCCTTCCAGAAGAGGAAATGTGAAAGATTTCAGATGTGCCAGAACAACAGAGAGAAAAGCAATTTTCGGTATTTTTACCTGATTCCAGTATGTATTTTACTGCCCTAGTCCTTTCTATTACTAGAGAGGTCTCATTGTTAAAAACACTCCTGGTTTTGCATTCATTATTGCCAACGACATCTCTGCTGTTTTCTGACAGTGTAAATGAATTCGTATTATAAAGAACAACACAAAATTGCAGCTAAGGAAAATAATTTTAAAATAATTCCTTATCCACTGTGGCTTTTTGTTAGAGTGTGTGTGTGTGTTGGATTAAGACCTGAATTGATTTTAGTTTCTCTGTTTCAACAAGGGCTTCGATATGGTGCAAGAAATAGCCGAAGTTGGTTGTGTGTTTGAGAAGGTTGTTTTTTCTCCAGAGAATACCATATAATGAAGAAACTTTACAATTGTTTTGGAAGCAGCTGATTTTTCAGTGCTGGCTTTATGACAATGGTCTTTTTTTTGGTAAACAAAAGGCAACAGAGAGGTCAGTTGCTTTAGAAGGAGCAATTGTTTCATTTTCTTCATTTATAATTTCTGAATGGTATAATGACATTGTGATGAAACAACACCCCTCTTAGTTCATTCAGCAGTTAGAATGTCTTTGTATAATCATTTTCACAGGTTGTTTAGGATGTAGTTTGCAGTCTGAGGTATGTAGATCTTTGTGATTTTATACACTATTTAATGAAAAAGTGTAAATTAGATAAGAAAAACCAACTTAGTCTTAATTGTTACAAGAAATCTGAAATTCTCCTGATTTTAAGTCCACAAATAAAACACCAAAAATGTTTAAAAATCTTTCTTTTACTTTCTTTTAAGAAGACTTTAATAAAATCAGAATTAGATTCTATAGCTCAGCTATTTATCTGATAATATACTGTATATCATATTCTTTGTAAGAATAAAAGATATCCATGAGAGTTCACCTGCACTTTTTAAAATTAATAACTGATGCACTCTATGCAGGGAAAATCCCTGTGGTTTGAGAAAACATGCTCTCTTTAGGATGCTGAAGCATATGTGGATATACCTGTTTTCTGGTAGTGAATATATAGGTGACAAGGTGATCATGGTAAAGAATTCTGAACAGAAAATGCTGGACATGGAAGTAATTATGAGGAAAAAGAGAAACTTTGTTGAGTTCGTGGTTAGTTGCTTTGCACAAGAGTGGAAGAACTGAGAGTGGATTAGTCCACAGGAGAAAAACCCAAAATGAAAACCAAACCTATTTGTATGCATGCCAAGGAGACAATACATATGCTGTTGAAAATGTAACAGAGTTCTAATGTTCCCCAAAATCGATGGCATTGCGAGGAACCTGCTTTGGAGTATATTCCATCAAAGTTGATTCGTTGCTATGGAAGATACTTTTCCCTAAGGACTTGTAATTTTAAGAGAGCATTATCACTGGAAATAATAGTGCACTGTATTTGGCAAATGATCTTCCTTAAACCTTCTGTATTCAGTTCCTGTTTTATGAAATTATAGAACTTATTTTTTTCCCTTTCAAAACCCCAATCAGGTTTGAAACAAAGGTAATAATACCGTGATAAGATCATGAATGTGCATTTTAAAGTTGATATTTCAGTGTAAGCTATGAGAGAAAGTAGTTGACTATTACTATTTTCTCTTTTTATTAATGAAGTATGTCTCACAGTCTACATGCTGTATTCTTCTGGTGTAGCTGATTGTTCAGCTGTCTTGGTTAAAAATATTTAAAAAAAATTATGAATAAAATGAGATTAAGGCTGGCCTACTTACATAAGCAGAAGCAATGTAGGCTTACCTAAGCTACCTTATAGAAGTCCACATTTGTAAGACTGCTTTCAGGAGTTAAAAATTTTAGGAAGTTGACGACTTGATTCTCTAAAAACATATTATTTGCCATACAGATGTATGTCAGAGATCCCTGAGCACTTCTGCTAAAAATCACTGGAAGTAACCAGAATTCAGGAGGGAATTGTAACAAAGCCTGTGGCATAAATTTACAGAATAAGCTGCCCACAGAGAAAAGCTCTTACAGACTTCCATCTATTAGTGGTTTGCTAAAGCCCTAAAGCACAAAGATATTATCCATTTTGTAATGTTTTGGATTGCTTAAGTTACTGTAATAAAATTTCCATCCGGGAATTCTATTAAGTTTCTAATCTCAATAGTTATTAACAGCAACTTGTTCCGTAGAAAATCATGTGCTTCTTCAAAGTATTTTATATTGCCAGTTTCTCTTGAAAGCCACCAAATTTTATCATGTTCTTATGGGCCATACAACCTTTGTAGGTTAAATTCTTGCTGATTTTGCTAAAAAATGTTTGCTATGAAACCAGACACAGACTTCTGAATGGTTTTAAATTGATTACAGAAATCTAACTCCCTGGAGGTGAAAGAATTTAAGTGCTCTTTTCGAATTTTTTCTTTAAGTACTGTTTTTCTTCCTTTTTTTTTTTTTTTTTTTTTTATTGGGCAGAAATATTCAAGGCTAACCTCCAATCGAATCACTGATAAGAAAGCGTGTTATTTTGCAGCTTGTGCGTTTGGTATTGCCTGTCAAGATTACTACACAGACCTGCTGCTAAGGAAAAGTTCATTCAGCTGAGTATACAAACTGTGCTGCAAATGGTGTGTGTGTTTGTACGTATGGATGGGTTCCAGCAGCTCTCTTGTAGTGGTTTGTGCTGGAAGCATCCTGGATGAAAGATTAAAATAGTGAAGATATAGCAAATAGTAAAAAAAATTGAAAAAGTAAATAGTAAAAAGACTTTAAAATTTGGCCTTAAATGTCTTAAGGCATTTTTATGAGGATTCAAAACAATTACAGTTCAAACACTCACTTATCTTTAATGTTTGTAGAAATTTATTATGTGTTCTGTGTTCTCAGAAACCTAAATATATATGAAAATTTGGTTCCTAATGTTTAAGCAATAAATACTTGCAAATGAGTTTAGACCTCTTTGAAAAATGCACTTCCAAAGTGTTGACATTTTTTTTCTACGTTACATGGAGCAAAGTAGGGCTTCGTTTTTGCTGAAACTCTTTTGGTTCTGCTAAACTTCTCCCCTTCAGATGTTGCTTCTGAATGTTTTACAGATAAGTTAACAGCTTGTATAGCATTCTCAATATACCTTCAACCTTAGGAAGATACTTTGTTCCCTTCTGTGTTAATATCTGTGATGTCCAGAAAAATAGGTGGCATTTTTTGTTTTCAAGCCTTTGCTGAATGATACCCCATATAGACATTTTCCATTCAGGGTGTGCAGGCATGGTACTAGAGGAAATGTCATTTGTGTTCCGTACTGTCCTCTTGTCAGTTTTGAGTTGGAGACCATAAAGCAAAACAATGCATATATTAGTTGGGCCTTCTAACCTTAACCATATCAACCTCCTGAGCCATCAAAACTGATCTTTGTGTTCAGGGAAGCGATGGTAACAATTCAGAACTATATGTTTCTCTCTTTCAGTTTTGCTGCTGGGATCTGATTTCCTCCTGTCCTCTTCCCAACAGTCAAGCTAAAGCTGATTTTCATTAGTCCTTCCAGAAGACAAAAGGCAGAGAATGACAGAGGCAGATACACGTTGGGCTTGGCGTCGGGGACATGGTACCCTTAGTATTACTTGATTAGATAATTTACTTTCTAGGAAAAGGTTTCTTTAGCTCTCCAGGTTTTAATTTAAAAGTTCAGGTAACCAGTGCTGAGTTCTCCTGTGAGTGGCTGAGGCCCATCACAGTGATTCCCCGCAGTTTTTTGGAAGTGTGGTACAAACTAAACCCTGCAGGTGATTGTTTTTCACACTGATAGGCATTTACAGTGACAAGGTGAATCTTGCATACCAGTGAACATATTGAACGTATTGGGCAAGCTGTGGAGAAGGGATACAAAGCATGTTTGAGAGATTAGATTCCATTCTAAGAAAAGTAAAAAGAGCAACTGTTGTTTAATTGGAGGGAAAAAAAAGAGGTTGTGAGGTTTGCATCTAATGCAAATATTTAATGGTGTTCTGTTCCAAAATTACCCTTTTGATTCTTTGATACTTTCCATGTAGTTCAGCCCATATGCCTCGGAGAGGAGATGGTAGCTGTTCTGAGAACTGATGAATCACTAGCCAAAGAATTGGAAAGTGTCAAGATCTCATCATTATCCTAACAAACCACTGAATATCTGCCAAACAAAAGAATAAACCACAAATGTGGTAGCTTGGATGGGACATTTTCCAGATGAAAGATACTACTGTTTGCCTGAGAGCAATTTTTATGATTAAAGATTTTGAAGCTTTTTTTTAAATTATCTTTTCAACATATGGCCTCAATGTCTAACTCATCCCAAGAAATGCAATTAGAGAATGATCAGTAAAGAGGAGTATAAAGAATCCAATTTATCTGTTCATGTTCTGAGATCTTTTACCGAAGTCCAGGGTTGAAAGATCCTTTTTCTACCTATACTTAAGTACTGAGTCAGATTTCAATAAAATTAAATAGCAGTTTAGCCTAGACTTCAAATGGTATTCCTTTGAAAGCCCGAATTGTCGCAATAACTTTAAAGTGGTGCCCCGTTAGAAGCAGGCCCACATTTTTCTCGTCTTTCTTTTGCTCCTGGCCCTGTGGGAGTTCCTTGAGCAACCTCTCTACACTTCTCAGACCCCTGTTGTCCTCAGAGCTCCAGTGCAGCACGGAGGGTTTTATCTGTAACTTTCTGCTAGCTCTAGATCATCTTGGAGATGTCACAAACTCAGACCACTGAATATGTTGATGTTAATGACCAGGATTTCAAACTTACCTTGCTTTATGAGTACTCATCAAAGAGAAACCTAAAATGCATGCTTGATAAGAAGCTTTCATATTTAGTGCTTTTATTACCCATTGGCTTTATTTGTTGTCTGTTAAGTACAGATACATATGTATTTATGAAGATGTCTGCCAGGATGGCTAGAGCTTGTTGATACGCTCGGGGCCATAACAATGTCTGGCCAGTAGGAATCAGGTAGCAGTTCTCTGTGTGCTACCTGTGTTTTGCTAACTTGGTAATTAACTTTCAAATGTGAAGTCTAGTGAAGTTTTCCAATCTGTTCTAGAGGATACATGATGCTTCCTGAGCATTGAAAAAGAGCTTTGCAGTGGTGTGAGACAATTTGGACATAGTCCAAACACAGAAGGTATGTTTGGACAATTTAAAGCCCACTTGGGGGGGGGGGCGGGGGGAAGAGAGAGACAAACAGGGACTGAAGCAGTTTTTAGAAGTTCAGAGCAGAGTTTCCAGAGACTATTGGTCTCATATTGACCAGTTCATACTGGTCAGTAGCCAATATGAAGCTGAAACTTGCCTTACTTCTTGGTTTTAAACAGATTTGACTTTTTTTACTTTGTCTCTCTTCTGAATTTGATATATCATACATAGTTTTGTTCTGATATGTGTTTTGCCTTATAGTTGTGTAACTTTTCCTTGTGTTTAACTGTACAATTCTGTAACCTACATGAGAAGTTCTAATCTTTGCTCATGTTAAGAAGCATGGGATAGAAATGCATACTTTACTGGTAAAACATGCAATGGTGTGTATGAGTCGGAGTCTGTTGCTCATAGCTGATTAAATTTCTGGGCCTCATGTAATTAATGCCATGATGTGGTGGTTTTTTTTTTTTTTTTTTTTTTTTTAGAAAAAAGGGAGAATTGCCTTCTAAGATTGACAGTATGCTGTATTGAAATTGGAGAGGGTAAGGGAATGGGATAATAATGAACTAGAGAATTATTAAAGAATACACAGAATATCGGAGAGAAGGAAACCACTGAAGAGGCTGTTATTTTTAGCAGCATAGGGATCAACAGCAAGGGACGATATGGGACACTTCCTTTGCTAAGGTAATGTTTTGCAGAAGCCTAAATGTCTTGCAGAAATGAAAAGGAAATCCTTAAAACTGAGCTGGAGTTGGCTGGCGGAAAGGTCAGGAGTGAGTTAGTGTCAGCTCTAAGAAAATGATGGGTAAGATGAGAAAGATCTAAATTTTCCAGTAAATTTATGAGTAAAAATTTTTTAATCTCAATGAGAGGAACTGGGTTTCCCAATTATGAAACTTATGTGCCACAAATACCACTAATGCGGAATCTTTTTAGAAAGTGTTGCCACTTCTTCGCATGTCAAGTGAGCTACTTTCTTCAAAGGTATCCATAAGGTCAGGTCAGCAGAACACTCATCACTTTGCTTGAGGATGCTGCTGGATTGGCGCAATGTGTGTCATTTTCTCTGAATTGTTGTAAGAGTCTTAAACAGATAAGCCATTTAGGAGAGGAAGCCCCTCCTTACTCAAGGTTTGATTTCTTCAGGCATTTTTGAAATTCTGTGCATGTGAAGATACGTCATTTTCAAAAGTTTCTTTCCTTGGTTCTGCCGGGAAGCCATTTTGAACCACTAAAATACTGCGAGAGAAAATCTTGGTCGTATTTATGACCTCTCTGGAAGTCTGAAATAAAAAAAATCTACTGATCATGTTTTTTGTTTGTTTGGTTGGTTTTGTTTGTTTTTTTTTTTTTTTAATTTAGGTTTCAAGGTTTCAGATGTTATTTAGCAGAATCAAGGGACCTATGTTGCTAGGTAATGTTAATATCCCAGTTACTAAGATCACTTCCACCTGTGAGGAGAAAGTAGAGCAATATTTTATTGTTGTGGTAGTGTCCTGCGTGAGTTTTGAGGCATGCTTTCGCGTTTGCACACATCATGCTTGCTCGAGAGACTAATGGTATTACAGCAATAGATGTTATGGACAAGCTAATGGTATTCTTCTGTTAAACCAGAATTTTTGTATGTCGCAGCACTACGACTTGCAATGTATGGTGAGTCTTACCACAAATCCCCCATGTATGCCTACTTTTCTAGGGGCCATTCTCCTGGCAGGAAGTAAATACCCAAGAATCTCTGGGATTCAAAATAGAAGTGTTTCAGACACTGCTATCTAAAAAGCAGTGCAGAGTCCGTAACCCTGTATAACTAAACTGTGCACTGCGTTTCCTTTTATTTCATTTCCCTGCTCAGAGATGTCATCGGCCTGGGTGAGGCTGCTGGAGCTGCTGCATCCGCACATGGGACGTAAGCGCTGCCGGGAGCAGTGGCCTCATAGCCCAGGTTTGGCAGTTGCTCTGTGGAGCTCAGAAAGTAGTTCTAAAGCTGCTGTGCTCAGCCCCTACGGGCCGCCCTGTGAATGCCTTAACCTGCAGGGAGGCCCTGCGTAGTGTTGCCGGGAGGAGCGGGAGTCCCCGCACACATAGGCTGGGGCTGGGCCTGCAAACGCTGCTGTGCTGGGTTTTCTGAGGAAGTGAGGGCCCAGCAGTTTCAAATCAGTGATGACCTTTCATCTTATTCTTACAGTTTCTTTGCTGCTATCTTTTAAAATTGTCTTCATGAAGGCCGTGAAAACAGATCAATGGATACAAATTCCTAAATACTGTAATGAAGATGATAGGGAGATAAAGGCATATGATGGAAGTGAATAGTCCTATTTTCAGAGCAGGGTGTGCATGAGGCTGCACATCTGTTGGGGTACATGGGAAGGAATTTGTCTTCTGTTGTTCTTCAGCATGAAGACTACAAAGAAAACCCATGCTGCACAGCAAAAAAGAAACATAATCGTCTTTGACACAAAGGCTTTTATATCTACCTCTTAGTTTGGGGTAACTAGTTTGTAAGCATAGAAGCAGCTGCGTTCTTTGCATTTTTTCAGTGAGATAATTCTGAATTGTGTGACATGTTTTAATGGTGTCTCCAAATGAAAATGATCCACTTGATCAGGCAGAAGAGAGATTGAAAACAGATATTCAGGGAAACAAAGATGAGACTTTGTATAATAGTAAAGCTTTCTGTAATAAATATACACTCTTTGAAAGCATACACCTGATTTTTGTCTTTGAGAAGCTCAGTCTATTGTCATGGCAATATCTGGAGAGCTGCTTTTACTGTTGCTATACAGGCAAGCAGAAACAGTTGTAATACTTTAATATTGCAGCTAGGTCCTGAGTTCATAGTAAGACACGAGGAGTCTTGTTTTCTACTTTTTTTTAAATAGGTAAACTTCAGCGCTTCTTGCCATGGCTCACCTTGGTTTCCTGCTCCAATGTATCTAATGTATTTATTCACATTGTAGTCCAAGTATACTTACTATGTATTTTTCTAACCTCGCAGTGTTGACACAGTATCATAAAGAACAAGATCCTCTTATTACCCTTCCTCTGTTGCAAAAGGTCTCCTACAGCATAAGTGGAATTGAGCTTGTGAAATCAAATGCTTAGAAATTAGGAAATACCACAGGTAGTATTTGTCAGCAATACGGAAGAATTGAAAAGATACTTCCAGGCCATTGGATCTCCTTATGGACCATCTTTCTTCCTGCACTGTTGTACCTCTTCATATTTTTTTTTCCTTTATAATGGATCTTCACACTTTTTTTGGAGGCTTGAAGATAAAATTGTTTTTTATACTCTTTGGAGCCTCCCTTATATTTAAGCTAAAGCAAAGCTGCTGGAACGGGCTGCTTCCCTGCAGAGCCACCCAGGAAGTCCTGCTGACCTTTCTGTGGTGAAGCAGCACAGTGTGGTTGGGAATCTTAGATTGCAGTTATCTTGCCTTCTGTAAGAGACTAGCTGAAAGGAAAGACTTCTGGTCCTCAGCTGCTGCAGGAAGCTGGAATTGAAATTGGAATTTTACAGCATTAAAGTTGATTCATGCTGCAAAAGTAGTTCTTTTTCATCCACACCTCTCCTAAATTTCATTTCTGGGCTAGGGCCTGTGTAATCCCCCAGCACAACAGCAGCTCTTGGTCACCTGGGTGAGGCAGAGGCAGTGCTGGGAACATTGTTTGCCTGTGGCTAGAATGCCAGGAGTGAGAGGTAAGCCTCAAGGGCTGGGAGCTGGTCTGGCCTCCTCCTCTAGCACAGCTTTCCCGTGTATCATCAGTGGAGACATTTGCCTTCTCTGCACCTTCTGTCCCTGTGAAGGAGGATATTTAAGCACATACTTAGGCACTTTGCAAGGTGTTTAGGACAACATATAAAGAAATCTCTACAGGGAGTCATCAAACATTGCATTTTCTGTCATTGTGGCGACAGATGCTTTTTAGAGCTGTCAGCCATGACTGTTTAGCTAATCAAAAGTTATGTAACTGCTGTGGGCTCAGTATGCTAGCTTCCTAGAGGCTAAAATCACCTTCTCTTATATAAGAATGCAGTAGAATTGCATTTCCTTTCATCAAAATGTGGTCACATTTGTTCTTAGAAATGAAGGAAAGCATTTTTTCTGCTTGTCCTGTTACTGGGTAAGCCTAGCAATGGCAGTACAAGACAAATACCTATCGTTTGCTTGTTTGGGAGAGGAGTCCTTCCTTAAATGCCTACGTTTGCCCTTGAAAAGCTGTTTCTACACAGTTGAGCTTTTTCATCAATTCAGGATGCAGTCAAAAATAGATATATTTTAAAATCACTTCACCTGACAAGATCTGATGTGAAATAATTTCTTTTAGTTGTTTAAGCATTAAATATTTTTCTCTTTAGTTGTAGCTTTGACAAACTGCTTTATTTAAATCTCATCTCAATATGCTTGATCCAGTAGTATGAAAGCAGAATTGCTGACGTGAGGAAATAGATTCTGTTTCTCAAATGAAGAATGTTTCTGCCTCTTCAGTTTGGTTTAGCCCCAGTTCAGTAAATTAGTGCAGCAAGGACCTGCCTTTAAGTGCATGAGTTGTCCCATTGAGATTCCTGTTTCTGCCATCAGGCAATTGCTGGATTAAGGCTTTGCATGGAGACAGCTTCCCCCACACTGTGGCTTTCTTCAGTATAGAGCAGACATAGCAAAGGCAAAAATAACTGTTGTAGGTAGCTGGCAGTGGCTCCGCAGCAGTGCTGATGACAACCATGACTTGTGTGTGTTTTGGGGAGTTTTGCACCCAAGAGAACAAAATGCCATGCTGACTTTTGATGGCAGGCACACGGAATATATTCTTGATGGTGGTCCGTTTTTGAGGGTGGATTTTTACTTTGATAATTTCTTGTCTTTCATATCACTAGCTTTAGCTTTACCGTCAGTAATTTTTGGAGAGATTTGGAGGGAGGAGAGAAGGGAGAAAGAAGAATGTAGTAATTATTAGCGTATTTAGTTAGATTATAAGGTCTCAAAGCTCATTAAAGATGAGAAACCATGGCAACCTCAACAATACATCCCACACACTTTATAGCTGACTAGCAATGTGCAAAGTACATTTAGAATAGAGAAATTAAGTAGAAAGCAAAGGGGCAGAAAGCATTGACTTTTTATATTACTGTTTTTAATTCTGAAGTCCGGACTGTCAACATACTTGTGCTAACAGCCCTTCTCATTCCTTTAAATATAAAAAGTGAGCATCCAAGTACAGGCTGTCCTCTCAGTATTTTTCCTTATATTCCTGGGAATTCATATATTGTGTTTTCAGTAAAGGACAGATTTTCACAGAATGGTTGAGGTTGGAAGGGACCTCTGGAGACGATCTAGTCCATCCCTCCCACCGCCAGGCAGTTTTAGAGTGTAGCTGGTAGCTGGGGAAAGAAAATGTGAATATTACAAATTTTCCGTGAAACTCTTGTCTCCTGAGAGACTTCTGGAGTTTTGGGCTAACTTGCCCTCCTTGGACTTTTGCATCACAAGAAGAGCTTTCTAGTCTTAGAGAAGCCGTGAACTACCTACGTGATTTCGGCTTGGAAGATGACTGTTTGTGATGTGCAGAGTATACTTTTTCTAATGCTAGGCATCTCCATGAATGTAAACTTACACAAGATAGTTTTGATTTTACTTATCTAGTAAGTACTTAAGCAACTGTGGAAACCTGTAGAAACCATGCCCAACTGTTCAGGGACTGCAAACTGAACAGTGCTGCTAGTGTTTAAACATTGGCTTGTCCTGGAGGTGAAGTTCTAGATCTGTTTGCATCAGTAAGAGAAGATAAAAGATTTCACCGTGGGTTTCGGTTTAATTACACCAGATTTGCTTTAGAAATCAGTTGCAGACTCGATGCAAAAATTGTATAAAGCTGATTTTTTCACTGAGGCTGTCAGGTATCTCAGACCAAGCTGTTTTTCAGTGTGGCACATATTTCTTAATACAATGCAATGAATGTTCTCCTGCCACTGCACTCATTGTTAAAGTACTGAACATACATATTCTGAAACTTAATTAGAACTGTTATAGCAAGAAATAAACACAAAGTGGACACGGACTGGAAAGTTGTTATCTTAAAATCTCTTAAAATATCCTGATACCACAAGGATTAGTCAAGCAGATCTTGTTCAGAGTTAGACTGTGCATTGCAGGAAAGCAAAAAGAGACTAGGCTAGAGACTCGAGCAGTACTGGGCAAAAGGTGAACGAGGTGCGCAAGCGGTCTGGGCGGGAGGGGAGGACGTGCAGTGCGGACCTCTTGCCCAGACTTTCCAACTCATTGCTTGTATGAGGAGGAGGTGGCAGCTGGCCTGGCCCTTGCTCTGTTTGGTTGAGCTATTTTGATGAGTCAGACCTGAGAATTTGGCTTTTTATCGCTACAATACCTGTGCAGATTATTTTCTCAGTTACGTCTGAATTGCCATGCTCCTGCATGGATCCTGATTGGAAAGCTGAGGTGTGATACAGAAATGTCAAGATGAATAGGGCTATGTGAAGCCTGGTGTCTAACTTCAGCTGAAAGAGTTTTAGCAGTGTGTCATGGAAGGCAATCTCTCTGCTGGAATTATTTTTCTTTTTCTTTTTTTTTTTCCTTCTTTTTTTTTTCCTCCCTTACTATTTCCTTATCATGAAGGTAAAATCATGGAAGGCTGGAATTAAGGAGAAAGAATTCACTCACACTGCATTAAATTCTGTATTGTGTCAGTTGTAGGATAGGAATTGTGGTAATCCTCTGACATTTTTGGAGCAAGGGTTTCATATCTCACTCCAGGAAAACATTTTCTGTATTGTTATTTTTATTGATTTTACTGTTACCAGCATCCTACTCTGATTTTTCTAAGATACTTCAAAAACTGGAATCTGCTCATAGATTGAAACCTGGATGAAACTGAAATCCAAATTGAAGTCTGGATGAATAAAATTGACTTTTCTAGTTTCTAGTAGGAATCTTGATGGCCGTGACATTACATGTGTGTTCATGCTGGAGACAGTTGTGTGGTGCTTCTTTGCCGTGCTGTCTAGGTGTGCTAGTCAAGAGTCTGTTAATCCTCAGCTCAGTAATTAATTTGTATACAAACTCTTGCCCTAGGTGTTTTCTTGTAATTTTTCATTTGTTGCTAGTTGGCGGAAGCGTAACCTGTAAATCTCATAGCTTGCCAGGCTATGCAGTGAAGACGTAGGCACAAAGACTGGAGTGACATTTAGGAAACTAAAATTAAGCTGATGTAGTTGCTGGGTTTTACTAAAGATGAAAACCAGCTATGTAACTGTTTGATTTAGGCTGGCTGGCATTTCTGTGGTACTCAGTGATACAGTTGAAAGATTTTAAAACTTAAGGAAAATACAATTTTTCAGATACTAGTAGTAGATGAATATTGGTAATAGATGTTAGCACAAAAGTCCAGGGGACCATGACCTCCATCACACTTTCCTGGTAAGAGAAAGAATCTGTTTTGATCCAGGATGTTTTGGTAAAAGCTTGGAAGAGTGAGGCTGACCTCATGTGTGAGCTATGCTGGCTCACTCAGGAAACGCTTCCTGTGCAACAGCTCTGCGAAACACAAACTTACCACGAGGGTAGCTCATTCTGAGGATATTTGTATTTTCAACCAAAACATAGGAATTGGAGTTTTTGGTGTGTTAGGACTGCAGAGGAAATTTTGCTGAATGGGATCTAGAAACTGAATAAAAGTGTTGAAATGACTGACCTTTGTGATGCACCCTTCTGCTCTTCATAAAGACCGCTAGTGAAAAGGAAAAGAGTAATTTTGTCATATGCTTTCAGAAAAAGACCATGGACTAATGTGATTCTACAATCTCAATAGTAACTTTGCTGATACTTAGATTCTAGAAGGAACGAAGCTTATGCTGTATTACTAACTGGGTTTTGGTTTGTTGTTTCTGCTGTGGTTTTATCACATTTGTATGGTTTTAATCCTTTTGACTAATGCTTCTAGATACAATGCAAAGAGAGAATTACAGATTGTACTGCCATGACACAGAACCTTGATACCCTTGCCATTTTTTAACTATTCTTCCTGCTGGTGTTAGACTTTTAGTGGAAAAAACAAAAATAGAACAAGGTATGCTATGGGGGGGGCATTTTGTAAAAGATGAAACCGTCATGAGCATTAAATTAACGAGTTGTAAAGGTGGAACGTGCTGTGTGATCCTTGCTTAGTGCTGTGTGATCCTACACAGCTCTGAAGCACCCCTTGCCCTTCAGTCTGAGTGCCCCATGTAAAAAACTTGGTATTACTACTGGTGAATTTTACTGTTGTTGTGATAGATGGGAGATGGACAGAAGCCTCACAGAATTGCTGTTTAATTGAAGATATGACTATCTCTAATTTAAAGCAGAAATTCCACAGCATTATTAATGCAAAACTTTCCATGTTTTTTCCAAGAATACGATTATTTCTTCTTATTACTCTGGTGTCAGAGGAGGTGGTTTTTTTTTTTTTTTTTTGAGGAGTTGACTCAACAAATATCACCTGCTTCCAGAAGAGGAAGGTTGGATTTGTAGTTGAAGTCACGAGAATGTGAGATTCTGGCATGTTCTCAGTCTCTGAGAAATAAGTTTTATTTTTTTCCCAATAGCAAATCCTCTAGGATTGAACACAGAGTTATATGCTGCCTAAAAAGATTTCAGATCCTGGTATCAAGAGAGTTGCTATTACAGTCTGTACTTTTCCAAATAACTTCTCTGTTTTTTTGTTTTGTCTTTTAATTTCATCTGCTGTATTTATTCCCTCCCATAGAAACTGTCATGTCAGGATGACATTTAGGTGGCTGGGGACAACACTGGGGTAAAGCTGATAGGGTTTTCTATCTCAATTTCTAGCTAAAGACAACAAGTGTACCTTGCATTCTCTATCTTAGAACATCATTAAAAATAACCTCTGAATAAGCTTGCTGGCCCAAGAAATATAGAAATTAATAACTATGAAAGATAAAGACAAGATGTTGTGAGTAAAAGAACGGTCGTAACCATCATTGTCCTTCTGATGGTAATGAGTGTGTGGACTAAATCCTAGCAACATGTCTGATTAAAAAAACTAATTACAGCGCCCAAAGAGATTGTACACTGAATGCGACCTTGAGGAGGCAAGCAGGCAGTAATAGTATTTGTGTTGTGGTTCAAGGTAGTTGGAATGGTGTAGGTGCTCACTAAGAGCATGGTAGTCTGTGCTGCATTATTTACCATTAATGCATTGCTTTCAGTGGCAAGCTTTTGTTCTGAGGCTTTTTGGACTATTTGAAGTTAATAAACTGAATTATTCAGCTAGGAATAGGAGGAACATGAGGAATCGCCCAGAAGGATGGCTCTAAAATACGAGTCTCGCATTATGTAAATGATGATGGAACTTAAGTGAGTTTGCCTGCAAATATTAATTTATCTTGTAGAGCTAGTGATGCTGCTTCCTCGACCTCCGAGGCCCCTAAGTAGCAGTGTGTGGCTCCTGTAATTCAGACACAATACAGAAGCGTAATGCATTCTCACCAAGGCACACTGCACTAGTAGCATTTTTATGCAAGGTGTAAAAATGATCTCACTGGTAATGATTATACATTCTCAGTACTTCTTTCTGAAATGGTACCAATATTCAAGTATCACTTCCTAATTCTGAAAGGTAGGCACATCCAGATTCAGAAGCCTTCCATTTTTTCTGCAGGCAGCTAAATGACATTTCATTTCTGTAAAATTCTGATACAGTTAGGAAAAAGAGAGATACAGGGGCCATGAGGAGTGAACTGAAGGCAATGGCATTTAACAAAACTTGAAACTTTTTCATTTTAAGCTTTGCTTTTGACAGGATCCCATCATCTAATGTGTTGCAGATGAAGCAGCTGTTGCGTGGTGTGAATTCCATAGCGACTGCCAAGTGTAAGCAGCCCTGCGTGTTGCAGTGCACAGGCACGGGGCTGACGGTGAATTCTCTCACTGGTGATTAAACAAATGAAAACATCTTTCATTTGAGAGGGTGATCTGTTTGTGAATGCACTTCTTGTAATGATTAATCCATTAAACTTCCTCTGGGGTGTTGCACTGCTAGTACTACATTGTCTTTGATCGGATGGGAGTTTTTTCTGGTGGGAGATTGTGAAGAAAATGTATTTCTGTGCTCAGTGAATCTTCATAAAACAAATATATGAGATTTCCTGTTTCTCTTTTTCATTTTTAGCTTTTTTATCTCTTAATCATTCTCAGACTGTTTGGTTCTCTGTAAATGGGAAGGAAGGCACTGGAGGCACTGGAGCCTTGTTCAGAGGAAAGCTATTGAGGTGAATTGGTAAATATGGCCTATCAGCACTGCTTGCTAAGGCAAGGAAAAACCAAAGCTTGCTAAGCTTGGCTTTGTTTTGCTGCCCTCGTTGGACGTTGCCCAGCTGTGGCAGTGGGAGGCGCACGGTGCACCCGGGCACAGCGGGCAAGGCAGAGCGCGGCCTCCTGCAGCCCCGATGGCAGCAGCACTGCATGAAGTGCTGCCGGGTGCCTGGCCGGCACGTTCGGCCGCTAGCTGGAGCGAGGAGAGCAGCACAGCCAGCACGTTCATCGGGGCTTGCTTGAGGATGCGCGTGCAATGAAGAGCGTGTGGGGAAAAGTCCCTTTTCTTGATCATTTCCAATGTAAAGGCCATCCCGTGTTATCAAATATCCCAATCACAGCAATGGCAATACTTCCTTTAAAAGAAAAAAACCCCATATTTTAAAAACATTTATTTTAATTTAGAGATGAATTTTTTAATTTGTGATGGTTTAGGCAAGGTGTTGGGGTCCCTCTGATCAGCAGGCAGGCCAGACGCTCCGATGTGACCCTCCGCAGGTGCTGCTTGAGGAGCTGGCTCTGAAGGAGGGTGCCTCCCTGCAGAGCAACACTAGGAGGGGGCTCATGGCCCCGCTCTTACTGCAGGCTTGTGTCCATTCGTATGACTTCTTGGTGGGATGCAAACCTGGAAAGCCTACAATTCTTTTGATTAGGATGAATTCTCGAGCAGAAATGGAAGGTCTTTGATGTATGCTACTTCTGGCATTCACATGTGAGTTTCTTATTACTTGGCTTCTTTCCCACCTCCATTCCCTCTGCTGCACATCAGTGTAGGCTGGAATGGCACTGCACCGTGTTCTTCCCCCACATCCTCCCACCTTGAGACGTGCAAGTAGCTTTAGTGACAGCAGGGAAATGTTGGAAAAATAACCAGTTTCTGGTTCTGCTTAAAAAATAATGCACATATAAGGAAAGAATATGTATTACAATGTATGTTAAAATAGCGATATCCTAGCAGCTAATGATGTTTTTCAACAGCACATATAGCTGTATATATACGCTGGATTTCCTATGCTATTGAGTACTTTTCACTCCTTCCACATCTAAATAAGAGTCAAGAAGAGCAGTATTGCTAATCAGACTGCCTCACCAAAAGGAAGTGCCCTGGTGAAGAAGCAAGAAATCTTAAGATTGTGATTGTACCTTACCGACTTCAAGTACTGTCTTAAAAATGTCTCCCCATCTCTGAGCTGTTGCAAGCTCTCTGCAGCCTTAGGCTTTGCAGAAGCAGCAGAAAAGGACTGCAGAGTAGCCAGAGGCTGCGGCTGGACTTCTGCATCCTCACGGAGGAAAATGCTTTATTTTGGAAGATTTGCTGTTAACGTGGATCAAACTGATCAGCATGGCTGTACTGTGGGATAAGCGTATCCACAACCAGTCCTGGCACTGAAATAACGATCTTGAGCAGCTGGAACTGAGTATGTGGGAGACAGCAAAGTCAGAAGATAGTGTTGGGACTCCGTGCAGTGTCCTAGCAAAGGTAGTTGCTGTGCTTGGGCACCGAGGCCTGGCTCACGTAGCTCCACAGGGGCTGAAACTGGCGGCTGGAAGGTTTGATCCGCTCTAATGAGGTCACACGGGACAAGACAGTGTAGATGTAAGAGGTCCTTGTGCCTCTTACAGGCACAGAAGGGGGAGAGTGGCAGATCTCTCCAAAGGCACCTGATACCCCTGTGTCAGATTTTCACTGCCAGAATGCAAGTGTGCTGCAAAACAGATGAGAGTTTATATTTTCAGGATACTGTTTAGATGCACATACATTTCTGTGGGGATGTGTAGGAATGTGCCTGTATATATATATATGCACAGCAAAAGCAACCTTTACATGTAGTGGTTAATGGTTAGATGGCTCCTGAAATTCCGCAATAAGAAAGAAGTTCACAGTGACTAGCGAAATCTTCTAGACATCAGTGTATTAGACAGATAGGTGTGTGGGAGTACTGAGCTTGTCATTTGTACAGTACAGGCAGTACAATACTGAAATAGCAAATTAATACTCCTGGAGACTGCATGTGGACATTGAGAGCTTATATCCTGCTTCCTTTGCAGTAAAAAAAATGATCTTTTGGTGCAAAAGTTTGTTTTTATACTGAGGTGGCACAGCAATCTAAAACTAAAGGAAAGTTTAGGTATTCCAGGTCTTTTTGCAGGAAAACATATAGCAAAGGCCCCTGAAAGAGTATAAAACAGGGTTTAAGGAGAACCTCTGAGGAACTGTTTTGCCATGTGCTATACGTAGGGTGTTAAGAACCTCAAGCCCAAGGTTAATGAATTTTATTTCTCTAACATGCCTTTCTCGTGCTGTGCTAATAGCAGCAGTTAGTATAGAATGAAATACGGGGATACCTGTGAGAAGCTGTTTAGCTACAGGTAGCTAAGCATTAACAGCCTTTTCCCCCTCTTTCAGTTCTTGACAGTGCATAGGTTTGAATGGCAAAGCACTATGTAAAAAAACCCCACAAAGGATATTATAATGGATAGAAACTGAAGGGATTTTTATCTCTGCATGGATTCATAAAATCTGGTGATTATGACTTTCTTAATGACTTCTTTTCAGCAAAAGTCACATTTGTTCTGTGTGTTTTCAAGGAAGGATGAATTTTGCCTCTTTTACCACCAGCAGTTAATATAATTTTCTAGGAAGTGGCATTCTCTAATCCTTTCCTGAGTGAGTAATACTTTAATTATAAGGGTGGGCAGTAACTGCATGGAGGAGAGCGAGGGGTGCTTGGGGTAGCAGTGGTGGGGAGCCGGGCAGCTGAGCTGACGGGCGGCGGCCAGGCGTGACCCAGGCCTTGGCGCAGGGAAGCGGAGCGCGGGCGGCCGGCTGGTAGATAGTCGGGGCGACACAGGAGGCACCCTGAAGTGCGGTGCTCGCTGTCTGGTCCAAGCTTGTGCTTGGCTGGGCTCTCATAATTCTGGCTGGCTTTGCTGTTGAACTGTGTAACGAGTCTTGCTATCTACACGTGAAAAATTCTTCGGCTCGGCAGTGTCCTGAGGTGAGATACCCGGGCTCGCTGCATCTTGTATGTGAGGCACTTCATTCATCATCCTCCGCTTCGCTGTCTTGCATTGTGGCCTAGTACCCTTGCTGCGCTCTTTCAGAAGCCATCAGGTGCTTTATGTGCAGGCTTTTCCTTGCCCTTAAGTATTCTTTATACTCAGAACTGTGATTTAAGCTGAAGCAGTCATTTACCTTAGCAGAAATAATATTTAAGATGGTGAACTACTGATTTGAACACTAGTGTTGTTATATTTATTATCTGATTTTCCATGGTGTTTTTTGTGCATTTTGTTTATGATCCCAGTTTTGCCAGAGGCCAGTTCTTTCCGGAAGGATGTCCTTAAAGGTTCAGAGGATTGCTTTGCAGAGTGATGGTGCCTCGCAGGCTGGAGGGTAGATTAGCTAGTGAGAGGGTAAGAGGGCTTTCATGATTGTCACATTTTTTAACTTGGAGTGCATCTTTTGTGCCTTAAAGTTGAGAGTATAGTTTGTTTCTGAGCTTTTCCAGTTTAACGGTAGTGGTGTATCTGTGGTATAGTTCCTTTATTGGTTTTATTTTCAGACTTTGGAATAGAGTTTTACTGCATTTAAGATGTCTTTCCATGCTTTCCTCATGAAGCATGCTGGCAGATGTGCAGAATATGCAGAAGAGCCTAGATGCTGATTTCCTGGAGCTTGAGGCGCTGCTCCTTGGAGGGGAGGGAGCCCTGGCTTTGTGGAGCAGCATGCAGGCGGCTCGCAGCAGGGAGCAGGTCCGCGTGGCCCTCGTGAGTCCGGCGGCACGCCGCGGTGCCGGCACTCTGCGCGGGGTGCTCAGGGGCCTCGCAGAGCCACGAAGTCCCGTGTGCTCGTGAATCGGGGCAGGGGCATCCCGTGCTGTGCCGCTGCCTCCGAGCTCCCTGTCTCTGGCTTTTAATTAGTGTGAATACTAAGGCGCAGAAAAGAAATTGGGTGGGAACCATTTTGTAGGTATTGTTGGTGTCATATGAATCCATATTGACAGTGAAGATCAGCAACCATGGACCTTAATGTTATTTATTTAAAGAAATACAAACCTGTTTATCATTAGGAGGGGCATTCGTAATTGCTCACACTGACACTTTAGATGGTGCTTTGTGGTTTTATTTTGCTCTATGCAAATCCCTATGCAGTTCTGCGAGTTAGGCACAGGGAATGAACCCGGGTGGAAATGGAGTTCCTTTGAGTGTAGCACATCAAATGTATCACTATTTGAGCTGACAAATTAAACATATTGTTTTGAATGAATCACATTTGGCTATGTTAATCGAGCATGACTGAATCTATTTACATACGTAATTTAGAGATGCAGTATTTTTTGATAAAATAGAAAACTGCCTGCCTTCTCTATTAATTATCTCAATTCTTGCCTATATTAGAATAAGAGAAATAATTGGTTTTGACTTAGCGCATTTGCTTTGTAAATGAGATTTCAGTGTTAACATTGATTATCCTATCATATAGGGAATGTATGGAGTTGATTGTTTTTATCTAGTACACTGGTGAAAATAAGTAGTTCTTTTACTAGCAAAGGCAAGTAGTATCCAGTTTGATCATTATTTACAGGAGGTATAAAGGATGCTAATCAAAATAAAGATCAGCTTTACAGTACATACTTTTGTTAACCTTTTGGCAGAGCACTTTGAAGAGGGATGTGTGCCTGAAGAGCAGTAAAGCCACGCTGAAAATTGCATCTTTTTTTGCTTACCTAGCCAAGATGAAGTCACGGTGCTGAATACTGCGCTCTTCCCATACAGGAGCTATGGTTGCTTGGCACGTTTTGCTCTTTGGTGGGTTGGGGTGTCCTAAATAAAGACATTCCTCTTGGAAGCTGCACCTTGCGCTGCTTCATTGGGATGTTATGTTCYGTCTGGATTCTGTGTTCTAGCTATGTGGCTCTTCCAGCCCTGCAGAGAAAAGGAAAGGGCTGATCATAATGTTTTTTGTAGTCTTCTTACCAGATAATGTGACAGGGCTCCATATTCCCCCTGCATCCAAATATTTTTCAGACTCTAAGTCATGAAAAAAGGTACGGTGCTCACACTTTAAACTCTTCATCTTCTTATTTTTCACAGAAAGACTGAGTGTGTTATAAATGATGGAAATAAATTCTAACCACCTGCTGAGTGCTTGGTGAGGCTGCTGCGCAGATCCCTGGGCTGGTTTACCCCCCGCCCCCCGCTGCTTTCTCTAGCAAGGTCAGCTCCAAATCCAGAGCTATTCACTATTACAAGAACCAAATTGCACCAAAGGAGCAGATCCAGGTCCTCAGGGTGTGTCCTGGATGCAGAAAATGCCCATCAGGAGAGCTGCAGCTGGACCTAGAAGAGGTAGATGGAGAAAATAGTATCTAGAACTATCCATTGGTTAGCTATCAATGCTTCAGTTGACTTGCCAGCACATCTCTGGAGTGTGATTTGCTGTATGAAGGCAACTGCTCACAAGTTCAGCATTAACAACTGCATACAAAATCGCTATCCTGTTTTAATATCATTTTAATAATCAGATAAAAAATAGCATATTTTTGAAGGAGTATCTGAGAATTAGTAGAAAACCTCAGGTCCCCATTTGCATTTTGGTGGTGCAGGGAGGTGACTGCGTGCTTGTTTGTGGGCATGCCCTGGAAGGCCCTTCCAAGGAATGAGACCTTTTCCTTCGACTTCCTTCATCTGACAGCAGATGGAAAAACTTCCCTCCTGTCTTCTGAGATTTCTCTGAATCTGGAGAAAAAACCCTACTTCTTTTCTCTATTTTTGAGAAAAAATTCTTACCAGAGGAGTTGGTTGTGAGAAACAAGCGGCTCTGCCCCAGGAGCTGTGCCAGCCGAGGGCAGGTGGCTGCAGTGCAGTGAGGTGCGAAGCGGAGCCTGCCCGGGCGCTGGCTGGTGACGGGCGCCTGACGAAGAGCCCTGCTCCCGAGCAGGACGGGACGCGCGAGCTGAGCCCGGCTTTGAGAGGCTGAAGGGAGGGGGGTCTCTCAATGGGGAACACGTGTCGGCGTGCTCTTCTGCTAGCTGCGTCTCCTGCTGGGTGCTGACAGCACGCAGGCAGAGCACCCCACTAGACAGATGTCCTGAGGTCAGCTAGATCCACGTGAAAAATGGGCTAAGATGCCTCACTGTTTTGTCATTTGGATCTCAAGCAGCAGATAGAAATTATCCTGACAAAGAATGGAGCTGATAGCAAGGAGGACTAGTGCAGGTAGATGTAGAGAGAGGAAGTATGAAGTGGTGAAAATGACACTTAGAAGTGGTATTATGTATGCGAGCCTCAAAACAACACGGAGTGTAACTGCGTCAAAGAATGCACAGACGTGTAGTGTTCAGGCTTTCGGCAGTGTGCCTCACCCAAAGATTTTTTTCTTAGACTTTGGAGGATGGACCAGTTTGTTCTGGGAGAATCTTCTCTTTGTCTATCTTGTCGGTCACCTATAAGCAAGAACTTTTGTGTATGTTATGAGAAAAGGGCTCATTTAGGATTGTGTGAAAAGATTTACTGGTCACTTCTGCTCTGATGATCCTGAAACAAGGCAGTAGTATTTTCAAGGCTGCACTGTCCTCCTGTAAATGAAATTTACCCCTCACTGCCACTAGCGTGGCAACTGATTCGTAGGTTGTGCAGGGACAATGTGGTGCAGAACTTATGTGAATCATTTCCATGTCACATCCCATACACAGATCAAGTTCTAAAGGTAAGTTAGAATACAGATAAGCTGCTTTAAAAATACAATAATGGGAGACATTGAGGTGCTGTTTCAATTGTTAGCGGGAATCTTGGGACAGTGAGGGGGAAGAGCTAAGCCTTTGGTTTCATCCCCAAGCCTTGTTCTGGGAACCCCACATGCAGTGCTGTTCTGCTCCCTGCCCAGAACAAGAAAAAAATGTGCCCGTGAACCGCCCCGTAGCTCAATGTCCTTGCCGGGGTCTGTGCTTCCCTGGGAGCACCTGGGAGCTGTGGCAGTGGGAGTGGTGTTCTAGTGGTCTCCAAAGCAAGAACCTCTTCCTCCCTCCCACATCCCCTTTGTCCTTAGGATGTAGCAATGCTTAAGGCTCTTTAAAATTATTCTCTTAAGCCTAAGAACAAACTGTTTAGGACTGCTTTCTTATTTTATATGTACATATATATATTTTTTATATATATGGAACCTCTCTGACACAGAATTATTGTTATGACACACAATTATGGTTTGATGTCTTCATTATCTAATTGCATGGTATATAATGAGTAGCAGAAGCTTATTTCCTCTACTCTTTGAATACTTAGATTAAGCTGATTAATTAAGCTTTAAGTTGCATATGCTGCATAAACATCAGCTGAAAATATTATTGCCGGAACGGTTTCTTAGATTTTTGAAATACCCGTTGTGTTTGTGGTTTACATGATTGTCTAAAGAAATGTTGGTTTATTCTTTTCTGAGAAAAAACTCCCTGTGCAATGGATGATGAAATAAGGGAGTATTTGCATGATGGCTAAAGCATAGGACATGCTCCAGCTGCAGTGTTTAAGAACAAGCCCTTGTAGAAGCAGGGGCGTTTTGTTTCAGTAGCTGCTTCCTCATGTCTGGTGTACCTCCGTAGGTGTGACGCTGGTCAGGCACATGCTTACCCTCTCTGAACGTGCAGTTACCCCAACGTACGCTGATAGCGAAGGCGGCAGCGCTGCGGCTGGCAGGGTGTGGGGCTGCCCGCTGGCGCTCGGGGCTGTCGCGACGCAGAGTGCTGCGTGCTCGGGTGCGTCGCAGCCCTTGGAGCGGCTGCCTGCGTACCCGGGCGCAGCACGGGCGCGCGGAGCAGGACGGGCGCTGTGGCACGTGGCTTGCGGGCCCACTCCTCGCCTGCCTCTCTGGGAATGTGCTTCAAGAAGCAGCTCTGAGCCTTGCTATCTAATACAAATATATGAATTTTATCTGTAAGTGGATGCATTACACATGCTTACTTCTTTGGTCAAAGCCCATTGTGAGTAAAATTATAGGGGTGGGTTTTTTTTTTATCAGCTTGTGATAAGTTTCATTTCGCTGACAAACATCTCTGCTGAGATGGAAGAGAGAACTCTTGGAATTAAATAATGTGTTAAAGTGACAAAATGGAGTTCTTTCTGTGTTTGACTAAGAAGTTTATGTATATATTTAACACTTGTCAAGATGCAGGAGTAATGTAAGTGAGGCCCCAACTGCTCAGATCTGGATGTGATGCGCTATTCTGTGTGCGTGGAGAAGGTGTTGCACTTGAGACTTGCTCGTCTTGCAAGCCCTGCAGTTCAGCCCTCATCCTGCCCCCTTCCTAGCAGCGGGGATTGCACTAACCCTTTTAACATACAGGCTGGATATGCACAAAATCTTCTGCAGCTGTATAACCTGCAGGAGGGAATATACGAAGCAAATAGTTTTGTTTTGGTGTGATTTAGCGGCAGTAATCTAGTAATACTCCTAGCAGTCTGCTCTATAGCACTTCTCCTGCAAGGGGCCCGTGTGTACTCCTGTCTGCCGTTCCTCTGAATTCCTTCACTTTGGCGGACTTGCCAAGGAGTCTGTCCTGCTTTGTTGCTCTCCTTTCAGAGACTCCCTATGAATTCTACTATTCCGTTCCACCACACGATCAAATGAGAGCAGGGATCTGTGTTGTAAAGGACACACGTAGGAATCATAGCTATTATCTCTGTCTCACGTGTTCACGCTTACTGTGGGATTTGAAATGGACCGCAACAAAAATAATTGCAGAGACTCGTAGTTTAAATGCCAGCTGTGTCGTGTGCTCCTAGCTCTTCAGGGCAGAAGGAGAATTCCGTCATCAATCAGACTTTGCAGTTTGCGGGATTATCATTTTACCTGCAGATGTACTGTGTGTGCGAAGAGGGGTAGAAATGTGCTTCAGCTGCACGTGAGCACTCATCCCAAAGCGAGATTTATCTGCTTCTTTCAGGTGAAAATTGCCCCGAAGAAAAACTGCATTTTTTAAACGTGAGTGTCCTAGTCCTCACTGAGATGAAAGTAAAGGGCAGGCTGTGGTGAGCAGGGTGTTCATCTTTTTCGAGTTAGTCCTCAGGTCACCAGAGTGTCTCTGCTTGAGTCTACCTGCAGGTTTTTCCCCTCTTCCTCTCTTCTTCCTGGCTTTAGACCTCAAGAAATCTCATCAAAGAAGTAGGCAGAAGGAATAGATCAAGTAGCAGTTAATAAACAGCAGATGGTCTTGTGAGCTTCCCATTTCGTTGGAGGTTGGTGGTAACATTTAAGGCCATAGGCAAGTTGATTTTTGCCGTGTGTCCTGCACGTGTGAATATATTGCAGGGAAACTTGGGCACCCTGGTCCGTGGCACATACTGAGGCTCCTACTTCTGAGGAAACTGCCTGGAAAGTGAGTGGGAGGAACTTTCCTCCTCCTCCTCCCTCCCCAAACCTGTCTGCACCGCAAGGGAATGAAAGGAGCTGCTCGCTTTTTCAACTCGCGGTTTGAAAATAAGAGCTCCAAAATGGCTTGCTTAATCCCTCTAGTGAGCAGCGGGACAGGACTTTGGGCAAAACCTGCGTGTGTCACTTTTCTTGGTGGGCTCCTCGCTGCAGAGCTCCGGGAGTCGCGGTAGCGGAAGCTGCTTCTGTATGTGTTGCCTTGGAGCCTGTGGTGCTGCGGGCTCGCCCTGAGGGGCTGCCCGGCACTGGCAGCAGGAGCAACCTAGGCTACTAATGGCACTTGCGTAGTTTTCTTCCGTGATTTGGAAAGAGCACGCTTGTGTGCAGAAAGGACCCCAAAGGAGAGCAGAATTCAAAAGCAAGTCAAATTATAATTTGCATATTTGCTTTCTACTACTGTATATATAAATTTGATGCAGTTTGTAGGTTAGAGGTATTTGTCCTGTTGTTCTTTGTCATCTTCATATTCCAGATGGAGAAAAGAGCAGAATTCAGTCAGATACTGTTTGTAACATGGTTTAGATCACATTTAGCGACCTGTGGTTTCGTTTCAGGGGAGATCTTGTCACCGGGATTGCTCTTACTAACAAGCTTTTCTCCATTGACTATGGCTTTCTAAGTATCTGCCTAGTTTTATCTTTGATGCCCTTTACAATGAAGTATTATTAGCACGTCTGCAGAACGCAGACAGGATAAACTTTGTTTTTTCAGAATAGCACTTACTCTTTTGTCTCTCAGAAGATGAAAAAGGCTGACTGAGAATTGCAGTTCCTTGGTTACACTGATTTATACCACTGTCTTTCTACATTTGTATTGCTTCCCATTCTTTTCTACAATAAGTATTTTGCATATCTGCCAAGTGCCCAGGAAAATCATCTCATTAATGTTTCCTCTTTCTCTCTAACTAGTCATTTACGGCCATCTGAAATGGATGTGTGTTTGCAGCAAAGAAGAACTCAAATTTACTAATTGATGCACAGATATGCTCATTTACATGCAAATATGTTTTTTTCACAAATACATCTATTTGCATAAATAAAGCCTCTCTCAATATTGGTGTGAACAAAAGCAATTTTCATGGATGGAAAGAAAAAAAAAAAGGATGGCTAGACAGATAAGTCAGTTCAGAATTTGTGTAATAGTTGCTAAGTGTTTATAGTTGCTAAGTGTTTTTGTTGCTATTAGCTGTCTCTGTTTAATAGGTAGTATGAGATGCAGTTTCATTTCTGGATGCAGTTCAATGTAAGGGTTTTGACCTACAGTATAAGTTGTTCATAATTTCAGATATGTCTGTATGCAATTCTGGGAGTTGACTTTGTACAGGAGCATGATGGAGAAATGGTGCTGTCTCCATGAGTTTGGGATATTGTCTGGTTTATAAGAGAAGGTTAATGTATGAACGGTACATCCTATCTCTACCCACCCGTTCCCCCAAAAAAGAAGAAACGGGAAAGGTAGTTTGGGCTGAGGTTAGTCCTAAATATTTGCAAATACTTCTCAGAGAAATGTGTGTGGCTTTTTTATATATAAATAAAACCAGTTACAGAGGATCTACTGTGCTTGTGTAAGTTTTATGTAAAGAAAGAAGAGTATATCTGAAAGAAGAATATATCTGTGTGTACTCTTTTCATGTGACGATCTGAAATTAGTGGTGTGCTGATTCGGTGCTGTCCTGTCTTTTTACAGTAGGTCCCGGCCCCCTAGCTCCAGTATTGCTTTCAAAAATCAGTGTTTTTAACGCTAAGTGTCTCTAACGGAGTCGTGGTGAAGGCAGCGGCGCTGGTGCTGACGCTTGGCTGGGGCGTGCAGCATCCTGCGTGCGGCCCGTGCTGCCAGCGGCGCTACCCCAGTCCCTGCCCCTGCCTGCGAAGGAGCCGCCCGGCGGGGACCCGCGCGATTCCTCCCCGCTCTGGTACCCCGAGCTTCGGGAGGAGTGAACACGGCTGGCCGTGTGCTCTGTGTCTGCTCCTGGGGATAGGGGCTTCCTTAGTGGCACCCTCGGTGTCCTCCGATCCAGCGTGAGGGACTCCTGCCCATGCTTGGGAGCAGAGCTGCTCTTCTTCGTCTGTGGTTTTCTCGCACTCTCTTCTGCTTCCTGCTTTTCTCAGCAGTAGATGTGTAAGAAATTCAGGAAGTTGAACTATTATCAGTGTTTGCAGATGTTTCTTTAGCTTGCCACTCTCTGAAGCAAATCTGTTTCCTTTAAAGATATCGTGCCTCTTTCCGCTGCCCCTGCGGTAATTCAGGAGCCTTCCAGGCTGGCCAGGAACGTCGTGCAGAGGCATTTTCGGAAGCTGTGGGTGAGCGTGTGGAGGTAGCTTCCTCTCTTTTCAGGAAAAGTTTGTCAGTGCGATTTCCTTCACAAGAAGTGTGTCTCCGTTGAACAGGAAGTGTATTTTCCTCCTGAAAGAGTATGCCCCAAAGAAAAGCACCCGAGAGGCCCAACACTCGCCCGGGTGTGCTGTGTGCCCGGAGGAGCGCTGCCCGCTGCGCTCGAGGGGCGCTGCTCGCACCTGCAAGCTGCCCGCCGCCCGCGGTGTGCACGGAGCGGAGCACAGGCTGCTGCGCTGCCCTGGGCTGCCACGTTGTGCTTCTGCAGCAGCCCTCAGCACGGTCAGAACAACCGCCCCCATTCCTGGGCAGATGGGGAAGCGAGGAAGCCAGGGGACAGTTGTATTCCTCGGAGAGAAAAGCCGCAACATGCTCTGAGATGCGAGTTTCCTGCAGCGGAGTTGCTGCCCCTGCCTCTCAGTGAATCTCCTTTCTTGGAAACACATGCTGAACTGGAGCAATATACATTAGTGTATTGGTTAGTTACTGTTCTGCTGGTTGTGCTAACTGAGGAGCCAGAAATATTTGTTAACTCTTTTCTAGAACATATTTAAAAAATATTTATCACTTTGATATTTTCAATATCAAATATACTGGTAGAAGTATTGGGTTTTCTTTAATCTGGGTAATGCAACTATTAATTTAGGGCTTAAAAAAACCCCATAGACTTTGTTTTATTTTGTTACCATGACACAAAAATCAGACTTTTTCATCCAAATATGATTGAAAATATAAGTCTCAGTTTCTCTTGTTTGGGTTATTCATTAACTTGCTAAACTTCATTCCTCTTGTCTGAGTCATACCCTGCTTACCATATATACATATGTATTTACATTTTGGCAGTGTATATATTACAGTGGGAGAATTGTGCCTCCCTTGCATGACATCGTAACACTGACAAGGCTGTATTTTACTTTGTGTTCTAAAATCATGCCCATGTTTTACCCATTTTTTTACCTGTTCTAGTGTTGCTGATTTGTACATGAGCAATACTAAGCTCTTTGTTACAGTATCTTTGCATTTTGGAGAAAGTCTCTCTTCTACTCCATCTGAAATACTTAATCTTCCTGCAGCAGGTCGCACTCCCTAGGTTGGGCCTGGTAAGCCATCCTGGCAGGAAAGGGAAGTTCCTGGAGAGTTCCTTTGGAGCCTGAAGCTCGTTGCACTGGGCTGGTGGAAAAGTCTGGCAGAGCCGTCCTTGTGTGCTTGAGAAATGTGTGTAGTTCTGAAGCTGTGGTTTGCCACGAGGCACGCTGTTTAAATTCAGGAGTTCTTGGAGACAATGTGGTCATGTTTGTTGGGAACCTGCCAGGCTGCTGGTCACTGTGGCAGGTACTCGCTGCCTGCTGTCCATGGCAGCTGCCTCCGTGTGCAGAGCTCTGCGAATAGTAAAGCAGCAGTATCAGTATAACGACGGAACCTGACAGAGCTCAACAGCCATAAATCCTAGCGTTACATTACTGGAAGGATCCTACAATTGTAGAAATTAGTGGTGGTTGCTAGGCAGAGCAAAGGTTGTGTAAGATTAGAAGCAGATGTCTAATTTTTATGAATCGCTTGCTGTAGTAGAAGTGAAGAATTCCCATCTTGTGAAGTGTACTGTGATAAATTGAAATTAGCATGCAAAATATCCACAGAAATATCTGCAATTCTCAAAATGTGAACTTCTTTGCTTTCCAGTAGCTTCTTATCCCCTTTGTGTGCTTTATGATAGCAGACAGTGTGGAGGTGGCCACAGTACAAATAGAGACAGGCTTGGGAGGCAGAATCATTATGTAGTGGTTAGAGCTGGAATGGAATTTATGGCAGGGCAATCTGAAATCTTTTAATTACTGAACTAGAGTCCTGTCTTTGTGGTTATATATATATATAAAAAAATGTATAGTGACTAGACACTGGATTTTAAGAGATTTGAACTTCTCAGGTTACCACTCTGAGGATTTTAGAGCCCCATTTCTAGGGGAAATGGGGTGTGTATCTCGTAAGCAAATCGCTGCAATGTGGTGCCAAAGGGCTTTTGGAAAGCCCTTGGCTTCAACCTCTGTACATGCAGGCATTAAAGGACCTGTAAATCTGGCCTTGGATTTTCGTTACTGCAGGTGACTTGATGGTAGATGCAGGTTGATACAGGGTACGTGGTTGCCTAGAGCCATGGGAACCAAGCTTCTCACTCGAGCTGTTCGGAATATATTTTCCGAAACAAGCGTCTGACAAAGAAAGAAGACAAAATCATAGCTTCTGTGACAGCTGTGACTAAGGCAGTTAGAGCAGAACAGCATTTCCAAAAGCTGCATTAATCGTATTACAGAAACAAGTCAGTGTCTTCGTTATTGTGTTAATTGACTGTTCATCATAAATAGAAATAACATCTATGCAGAGCTGCCTGCTAGCTATTTAATTGGTATTATTTAATATTTATGTCTATTATGTCATTTATGAGCTCCCTATCTTAACGGCATTTATGGTGATTTTTGTAAATGAGCTTATGCTTTTGGTTAGCTGGGTAAGTCTTGAAGAATGCTGTAGACAAAACGAGACCATATTCTCTTGCTAATTAGACTATTTGACCTACACATAATTCTAAATAATTTTGCTATATGAAAAGTGGGCAGAATGGTGTATAGATGTCCACATTGTCTTAAATATCATATTTTAGAAAATATTCCATTCATTTTAACAGTCTGCTGCTTCCAGTGTGATGTTACATTTTCCCCTTAGTCTTCTTTCAAGAACTAAAAACGTGTTTTGACAGGATTTTTACACAGAGAATACCAATAGCCTGCTAATTGCTCTCAGAAGCTGACACTGTGCAACCAGGAAAGCTCTTTAAGATAACTCATTTTCCTATTGAAAATGATAATCAGCCTTCAAAATTAATGATATTTAGGAAACATTGTTAATCTGCTTTGTGTTTATTCACTTTAACAGTAAGATTAGTTCAGTATTCCCTCAGGTGGATTTTAATAATAATTTGTCATTTTTGGAAAATGATCTTCCCGTTTATTAGTTTGCATTCTTTAGCAGTGATTTTGGCTTCCATGATTTCTTTTTTGCAACGCGGTGTGTTTTGTCTGAATGAATTATTCCTAGCATGCTTGTGTTCTGTTTGTAACGTGGGGTGGCAGAACGGCGGGACGCTGAAGCCGTATTCGCAGTTCTGAGTATCGGTGCCGTCCAAGTCGGTGGCAGCTTGACTTCAACAGCAGAAAGTTCTGGCGCTTCTTGGATGTTGGGGGCTTGATGCAGCTCTCCTGCCGCATGATGCCTGGGAAGGCAATGTGATTCTATAGGAGCCTTTGCCAGGAGGCAGAGAGAGTGGCCAAAGCAGGAAGCAGAGCTCATTTGTACTAAATCCATGAAAAGCAAAGGTGGAGAGGGGAACAAGGGAGATAACGCAAGTCCTGTTACTCCTTAATCCAAGGAATACTCCCTAATCCAAGGTCTTTTTAATTTGAAGATACAAATTTTCTGTAAAGGCGGATACGCTGCTTCTTTCTTCTGTGAAGTGGTGGCCTGCTGAGCTCGTACGCGTGTGAAAAGGTAGGCAGGGAGGTTGCTGTGGGTGCTGGAACCCGACGGCCGCTGCAGCAGCGCTGCTCCCCGACGTGCGCAGCGCGGGCAGCGGGTGGGTTCAGCAAGGCCAGCACTGTGCGAAGCCCCGGGCAGCGTGCGGATGGAGCCGTGGGGAGGTGGCCGCGGGGTGCGAGCAGAGCCCTGTGCTTGGGAGAAGGGCTGAGCAGAAACAGCTCTCTGCAGCATGTGTTACCTGGTATTGCCAATCTTATGTCAGAAGAGAAAAACGGTGGCATTTTCAGGAACGTTTTGGCCAGCTCTACATAGTAATCACATGAATGATGAGGTGAGTCTTCACAGGGATCACGTTCCGTACAAAGCTTTGAGTCCTTGTAATTTTGTGCTTCCTTTGAGTGACTTGAGAAGACGGTCCCGACTCGCAGCCTGCCAGTCGCCCCTTGCGTTTTGCATCTGCTTGTTTCTCTGCCTGCTCGTGTACTTCCATTGTGGGTCTGAGGAAGAGCTGGCCCGGACGTGCTGCCGCTCCCTCTCCTCCTGGAGGTACGTTGGTGCTGTGTGGACGTGATACTGACCGTGGACACATTGGAGAGTTGTCAAAGTCTTCATTCACCTTATGTTTTTCTGTTTGAATTATCTTGTTATTGGCACAAGGACTAGGCTGCCTCATTCTTAGGATAAGATGCCTTCTGGCAACACCACAGATCTTCCATGCTGCACCTAAATCGAAACGTTTTCTCTCTAAGAGCATTTGCTGACGTAGGCCTGCCTGAGCACACAAAAATAGTGTCTACCTATGTTATGTGTTCCACAGATTAAAGTCTTACTTGCGTCCTAAAAGACGCAGCTGCTGAAGACCTGCCATTGACTTGGTGAGCGTCAAACAAGGTGTGCCTGTCCACAGGCCTGAGTGAAAGTAAGAGCAGGTTTGGACAGAAAAGGCAATTTAATTCCAGTGACTGAAATCTGGCCCTGCCAAGAAGCTTTGCCACAAGGAGGAAGGTCAGGGTCCCTCAGTCCAACTGAAACTGCTTTTTGTCTGCTTTGCTCCCCATGTGCTGTGTTCAGTCTGGCACCAAACCTGGTGTTACCAAGAGTGTAGGCTGTTTTCCAACCCCAAGGTATATAAACAACTCTGATTTATTCTTGGAAGTATATATTAAATCATATATTTTTTTAAAAAATGCCCTAAATACAGTGAATGCTTGTGTGTATATGCATCCTGGATGTATGTATATGCATCACTTAGCCTTAGAAATTATGTATAAGATCAAATACTAGATACTATGACTTAACCCCCTTTTCATAGGTAATAGATCTTTCTTATGTTATTTTAAAATAATGCAATAATTTTTATGAGTCATGCTAGTTTTATTATTGCCAGTACCAAGCAGAGTATCAAAGGGAAAGCAGGAGGAGAAAAAACAGAATTTAGAGCCAGGGCTCTGAATCAGTTTTATTTTTAGGACTTTTTCAAGTTTGGTTCATAATCGTCAAAATCTGACAAGCAGGAAAAACACGGTGTGAATCAGTAGTCATCTGTTCACATTTTCGTTTGTGAATATGACATGCAAATAGTTCCATGCCCCATGTTAATGTGGTTGCATGGTGTATGCACCATTGGTGATGTGTTTAATGAGCAGGTGTATGAGAGCTTTTGCTCTTAACTAGTATTTATGCTTTCTCTATGTGATAGCCGTTAAATAACATGTTCAAAACAAAAGTTAAAAACCAGTAATCTAGGATCTTACATCTGTCAGCTTTGTAATGCTGCAGCTCCAAACTAGGTTATACAGATAACCTTTAGAACAAGGGATCCTTGCCCGTTGGTGCTGGGCCTGCGCGGCCCTGGCGCGGCACACCTCCGGCACCGGCTCCTGTACAGCAGCTGTGCAGCCCTCCTTACAGTAATGCGTCTGTCTACACAGCTGCTGGAGAAGAGGTCCAAAGCTTACCATGCACCATAGCGAGCTGGGTTAAAGAACTGGCAGTCAGGCCAGGAAAAAAAAGGAAAAGAAAGGGGGGAAAAAAATTGGGAGAGGAAAGACCCAGAATGAGCAGGTTTCCCACAGGAGTAGAACCGTGGATTAGGATACAGCGGATTTCAATGGCAGCCATGTGTTCTGCAAATTTTTCATGTAGCTAAATACCTGATTTTTTTAGCTGTCTTGTATTCATCTTGAAGATAAAATGCCTGACAACTTGAAGCTGTTCTGTGTAACTGAAGCTGTGCCTGTGCTGCTGCAGTAGGAGGGAGGCCTGGTGCCTCCTACAGCGTGAGCTGCCTGGGTTGTAGCTGTCACGGGCACCGTGTGCCCAGCCCTTGCTGCTGCCCTGCCTGTGCCCGTGTCCAACTCGCCCCTCGCTGTGTCCTGCCTTTACCGGGCGCGATGCCGCGTAGCTGCACTTACTCAGCATGCCCGTTTACCAAAGCTTGCTTTTTGAACTCTCTTTAAATCTTCCTCATGGTTACTGACAGTAGTGTGCAGGGCACCGGAACCAAAGGCTTTCGTGAGAGCTTTCTGAAGATACAGTTCCCTTGTTTTTCTGTCATAGACAATATGACATTAACAGTGATTGAAATCTGTGCTAACATGGGAATATCAAAGGCTTCTGAAGGGTCAGCCGGTTGCATGATTGCTTTCTGCTGCCTGTCTCGCAGACATGCAGTTCTCTGGGAGCGCAGGCCGACGTCTCTGTGTGGCCATTGCTCAGGTCTTGCGTCAGCGTTGGTTGCCTGCAGCGATTTCCCGTCGCCTGTTGTGCCAGCCGGCTGCTCGGGACCCCCGGGCAAGCTGGCTGCCAAAGCCGCTCTGACCTCGCCGCTTGCTGGAGCAGGGCCGTGAGCCCGCTCTGCGCCCTGCAGCTACGGCTGGTACTGGCGTCAGCGTAGCGTTTTATAAATGCCTTTAATAGACAGCGCCCGTCTCTGGCTGTTCTGTACAGGCAGCCTGTTGTGCGGCGGCCTTGTGCACCGGGGTGTTACGCTGGCGCTTGTGTTCGCTGCCGCCTCCCCGGCGGGGACTGCCTGCCTGCCTCGGGGGGGTCTGGCCTGCGGGCGAGCCCCGGGCTGTAGCCTGACTTGGGTGCAGCGCAGCCGGCTGCGAGCATCCCCACGGCCCCCGCGTCCAGCACCCCGCCTCCCTGAACGCGGGCGGGGGTTGTACAGGGCAGAAACGTGGTTACGGAGTAAGGGCTTTCAGGGAGTTTGCACGTTGTTCTTCCTAATTTCTCCACTCAGAAAAAGACGATCGGATTTCTGAAGATGGGAGTGGTTTCAGTGAACAGCTATTGACAGTTTAGCAGAGAAAACAAATCTGTGATGGCAAGACTTGCAGGAGCAGAAACGGTTGTATTTTTTATTCTAATAATAGATCCACTATTGTTAAAACCATCAATAGCAGCAAAGTTCTTTTAAGTGCTATCAATAGGAAAAAAAAATCTTAAGGAAAATTGCAGGCTTTGGGTGATGGCTCAAGTGGAAAGCCTTCCTTTTCATTGGACAGCTCTGTTCAGTACAGCTTCAGACAGTTATAGTCCAGCGCTTACAAGAAAGCCAGAATGGTCCTGAGAGACGGGAGAAAGGGGAGCATGTGAGGGCTGGCAGGACAGCGGTCAGCGCCACACGGTTAGTTCCCAGATGAAAGTCCCCGTTTTTCTTTTGCCACCCAGTTTTGTGCCTGGGTTGCCCAGGCTGCGGCGAGGGGAGCTCCTGCCTTGTGAGTCAGTGGTGGCCGGGATTGCGGTGCCTGACTTCCCAGGGCACCTTCCAGCAGCTCCCAAAGGCCCCGTTCTGAAACGATACCAGAGATCAAGGTCAGAATGTCAGAAGATCCCGTTCTTGCCTGCCTGGAACAATAATCCTGAAGAAATGTGTCATTCTGCACTTAATATAAACGTAAGTGCTTATAAATGGGAATAGTGATAGAAAGAAAAGCCTGTTAAGAATCTGCTGTGCATATAAAGTATTCATATTTTTTCTGTGAGTGGAGAGCTACTCCACGTGCTGCTTTGGAACTGTGTGACAGGACAAGTCAGCCCAGACCGTGACCTTCCTTTTTGCTGGAAGCGTGCCACAGAGTGCCACGCCATCAAACGGAAATGAGTATTTTCCAGCTAGCTGTAGTGACTCCAGCTGCAGTTTGGTGGCTCTTGGCTGGGGGCAGAGCGTGGTTCTGGCAGCCTCTGCACCGAGAATAGTGTTCACAAGTATTAATATGGTCGAAATATGTCCGTAATGGCCTTTTGGATGCTGAACGGAGATCTTGCTCATTTGTATACGGTGTAAGTGAGGGTACTGTGAAAGGCATTCCTGTTCTTCCATGGTTGGTGACGATTTTCAGCGTAGAGCTGGTTGTCTTCAGTGGTACAGAAACTGCACTCTATTAAATACTCCTGTGAGCTATTTTAGCGCAGCAGATTTTACTTTGTTTGGCCTAGATTTGAAATTCAAATATGTTGCAGCAGAAAGCCCTGTGGTATCTCCACAGGCTGCATTAGTGTGGAATGATGCACTTTCTGGATGAGTTGGGACACCCTTGGCCGATGCGTGCAGTGCTGCAGGAGCCGCCCGGCGCAGCGTGGGCAGTCCCAGTAATGGCTTGTAATGCAGCAAGGGGTGCCACGGCGCGTGCCCCGCTCCTGCAGGACGCGGCGGGGTGCGGAGCACGAGATGGCGGTTCACGGGTAGCTCCTGCGGCCGGGTGCCGCGTGCTGGAAGCGCCGCTGCGCTGCAGCGAGGCTGCCCCAGCGGCCGCTGTCTCGGAAGAGCTGCCCGCGTGTTCTTGCAGGCGGGTGTGTGGCTGCAGCTGCTGCACCTGCCTGCCAGGGGCCTGGGGCTGCTCAGGGGCCTGCGCGAGGCTGCTGTTAGGTGGTCATCGCTCTGGGCTTAACCCTTGGGTCGTTCTTGTGCCGGGTTTCCGCTCCCGACATGATGCGGAGTGGCCGTGACCATGCAGGCCGGCGGGTGAGGCAGGTGACGTGCATGGCGCGTGCCGGGGAGCCGTCGTAGGTCTTGGTGCCACCTCGGCTGGCGTGGCTGAGCGTGGCGAGCGGAGCTGCCCAGGCCACGCGTGCCGGGGCGGCTCGCGGCGCTCTGCTCGGCCCGGTGCCTCTCGCTGGGCGGGCATGCTGCGGTGCGGCCAGGCCGCTCGTGCCCCCTAAGCTGCTTTCCAGCATGGCTGCTGCCTGCACAGGCTGCGTTCTGTTCAGTTCCTGCACCTTCCAGAGCCTCTTTGGAAAGCGCCCCGGCAGAGCTGCAGAAACGTTAACGCGTTGTCAGTCAGGATGTTGTCAGAACTGTTCGTTTGCCCTTTCTTGCTTAGCTTGGAGCTTAGAAATGATTAAAATGTGGAAGTGTTCCAGAAGCTTGTGAGTCCTGGCAGTTCTTGGTTGGTCCCGCGCTGCCAGCGCGCAGTGCGGGAGCGGTGCTTGCACGCGGCTAGCTCATGTCCTCCGCAGGCTTTGCCATGTCCCTTCCTGCTGGATCCCGTGCTCTGCTTGGCACGCGCTGCTGTGCAGAACGCTTGCTGCACCCGCCGGCGCGGACGGCCCCGACGCGTCGCACTGCGGCTCCCTGCCTGCTCTGCGTCCCTCTGTCCTCCCCCCGCTCCTTCCGGCAGCTGCAGTCGAGTGTCCCAAGGCCCGTGGGTTCCAGGGCAGCCGCCTTGTGTCCTGCGGGAGCCACCCAGCCCCACGAGTCCCTTGGCCACCCTTCTCTCTGTGTACTTGGGGAAGCAATGTGCAACCTTCACTACTTCCCGTGCAAATGTTCTGGAACCGTTTTCCCGTGCCAGAATGGTTTGAGAGCACATGTTTGAGCATTATTCATGCTACTCCTACTTCCCTGATTGTCTTTTTTCTCCGTGTTCAGGGGAGACTCAAAAAATGTGTTTCCTTAGCAAAACTTAAAAGTGTTTCTTTTTTTTTTTTTACTTTTTTTTGAATTGTGAATGTTAGCTATCAATTTACTCAACAGAAACAGCGGAGGAGAGCAAAGCTAGGATGAAAGGACATTCCAGACAATGCAGCGCTTTCCAAGGCCTGTTTGCCTGGAAGGACTCGTGTGCTGTAAGTGCTGCGACTGCCCAGAGCTGCGAGGGCTGCTCGTGGCTGCGCTCGGGAGACGGGCGAGCAGGTGTCGGCGAGGGTGCCGCGCTCGAGGTGCCCCCGGCAGCCTGCTAAACGGAGCCGGCTCGAGTGGCAGGCACGCGGCAGCGCCTGAGCACTGTGGCCGCTCTGCGGAACCAAGCAGGAGTTTCTCTTTTACTGACAAAAATCTTAGGTTTACTGTCAGCGTGATAGAAAAGGGAGGAAAATGTAGGAAAAAAACCCCCATGCTTCACAACAGCTAAGGAAGGACAGTGAAGTAACATAGATCTCTACTGCTTGTTATTTATGTCAAGCACAGGCTCCTTTTATCCCGTTTGATACATGATCGTGATGTCTTCTGTCTTGTCTGTGATAAGCAGAGCCTGGCTGGAGCTGTCAGGTCTGTGTGTAGATGTGCCTCAGGAAGGGACAGCTCTGGGACCTCAGCCTAGCCATACATGCAGGCAAGGGGTGTGCCCAGAGAGGGTGCTCACCTAACCGATCATTAGGGGCAAATGAAGCTCCTCCGTTAAGGGGCTTAATTAGCTTTGGGTTGGTGCTCTTGAAGTGGTCTCTGCCCAGATATCTTAGGCAGCTCCTGTAGATCTCAGCTGATCACAATCAAGGTATCTTTTTGTTGACACATCTTTCTAAATTACTTCTGCAAGAGAATTCTGTATGGCCATTCTTCAGACTGCTTTAATAGCACAGAATGTGAACTTTTGCATTTATATTAATATTATTTTTGTTTAGAAAATGAGAAATAGGAGAGTTTATTTTGATTTGCTGTGTATAATATGTGTATAAGTTTAAACTATAAGTTAGCATCCATTTTAAAAACTGGTGCTTATTTTCCATAGCAATAGCTCCACTCACCATCAGCGCCATGGATGTCAGAATATCCTGCTCGGGAGGCGTATGCTCTGAATAAAGCTATTTTGTTTGTGCAATAACTTTGAGGCATACTGGGAATAGGAAGTAGCAGCCATGTATTGCATGCCGAGTGTATGCAGAGGGCATGCAGGAAGATGTTTATTCAGAGCACTGCAGGGCCCTGCTCCTGCTGGGCTTTATGTTATGCCTAAAAGCAGAGTCAGAGCTGAAAATTCAGCACTGCAGTTTTACTGAGGACGAGCTCTTCTGGAAGAGTAGATAGCAATTTTTGTAAAATGCTGCAGAATTTCCACAGTTAAGCACTTGGGAAAAACAATACAGGATTGTATATATTTTACAGGGAAAGTGATGCATTTAGTAGTTTAGTTGTTCCACTTGTCTTGGCTGCGTTGCTTTTTCATGGCTATAGGTTTGTGTGTTTTGTGAATAAACCCTTAGGTGAGGCAGTGCTTAAGTGACACTTCAAAACTGCTTTTCCTGAGAAGGTTTAAAGCAACTGCCCAAGGAGACACCACTCTAGAACAGTCATAGGACTTGCTTGCTGTGAGGCAGCTGCGTGTCTCCATAGCGTGGGTGTTCCCAGGGCTGGCTCTGTATCCCAGAGTGAGCAAGGAAGAAGGCAGAGTGGTTCACAGACAGCTCTAACGCTAGATAGCCTGGTCCTGTTATCAAGGATTGCATTTATTTCTGCTGGTTGTTCTTGCTCCCAGCCTGATAAAGAGTAAGTCACACTCTTCCTGGAGTGTTTAGTGCTGGACACACACTGACTTGTATGAGCAATCGAGGCGACAGCTAATTTGCACACATGGTCATTTGGATAGCTTGGGGAATGTTCTGACAATTACTTAATGTGCAGATAAGTAGTCTTTCTTTATGACACTCTTTAAGATAAAAGCAGTGTCCAGTTCCAAATTGCATATAAACTGTGTTTTTTCCTTCTTTTAAAATGACCTCAAGCCTTAGATTTCTGTGTGCCATGTGCTCTAGGTGTCCCTGCTGGAGCAGAGTGTTGGACTAGGTGATCTCTAGAGGTCCCTTCCAACCTCAACCATTCTGGGATTCTGTGATACTTTCAGTAGAAACATGACCACTCTCAATTAGGCTCTATTTTGTAAAATTTTATTTAATAATTGCTTATTAAATAAAATGGGTGAGTATGGTTACGGAGGTTACTCATGCTTCTTATATACAAAGTCAGAACTTCGGGGAACAGACGTCAGTAAGCGCTCGTTTTTCCTAAGGATCCTGGCAGGTGTGTTGGTGAGGGGCTCCTGGCCCCTGACTGTGTTTCCTTAGCGTCCTGGTTCTTACTGCGTTCCCCCTGGGTTGTGTTGGCTGTGGAGGGAGTTACTGCCGACAGGAACATATTTGCTCATATTTATCTCAGAATGCAAGTTAGACGAACCTAGTACTTAGCTGGGTGCAAGACTCCAGATATCAAAGAGTCAGGCACTATTACCATGGGAAGGAAAGGAATGCATGGGAAGGTGGAAGTCTGTAGGTGGTACTTAAAATACCAGGCGCGTGTGTTCAGCCTCGGTGCGTAAAGCACAGCGTGAAGTCCTGGTGCGCATGAGTGCAGTGGGAGGTTTTGCTAAAAATCTTAACTCAGAAATGAGAATTTCACCAGAGTCTATTTTGCAGATAAAAATCTTACCTTAAAAATGTCTGGTCTGCTGTAGAACTTAAGAGCTTTGCTTGGCTGGCAAAAGAGCAGGTCCTACAGGGCTCTAAGTAAAACACAACCCCAGGCATTTGCCAGTCCAAATGCCTGAGAGTTTGCCAGCTGCTTGCTGCTTCCTCTGTGAATTCTGCTGGCATTCCTGAGCAGCTTCGTTTTCCTGCGGGAAATGAAGTTTCCGCAGAGGCTGAGAGAGCTGCCAGCCCCAAGCCGAGGTTGGGCACCTCAGAGTGGATCCTGGAGGGACCCTGCTCTCAGAGGACACCCCTGTCACCTGTGTGTAGTGTGGGAGCGCTGGTAGGGATCTTGGGGGACCAGCTGGACCCTCAAGTGTTTCCTCAAGATACCCTGAGAGTAGAAAAAATGGCACGTGTTGTCTGTGCCCATGGGCCGACACAGGTGGATGTTTTCCTGATTTCCTTTCACTGCAAGTGTGTTTCCTGCTCAACAGTGTGACTAGGGTTGCAGTGAGACGTTGCTCAGTTCTGTGAGCCCTTTCCTGGGGCCTTTTGCAGTAGCACAAAGCTGGAAAGCTGGCGCAGAGCTGTCAAGCTGTCTGACGTGCAGATAACCACAGTCCGACGTAATTGGGACCTGCCTGCAGGGCCACCTTCTTTTTTTTTTTTTAGTTTGATTTAGTGTTTTAGGGGATCTCATTTGCCTTTTGTTGACAAATGAAGCCTTACCTAGTGTGAATTAGGAAGCTGGTAGAATTTGGCCATGGTCAGTACGTCAGCGCTGCGGTGAGCGTGGCTGTGCCGTAAGCAGCTCCGAGGGGCCGCCGGAGCCTGGCTGAGCAAGGTGTGATCGCTTCCTGGTGAAGGAAGCCTCCTACATGAGGCCAGGCTGCACGGCCCCGGGTACCCCCGTGGCTCCGTGCACGCACACTGCGGCTGCCCGAGCCGCACCTCAGCCTGTCCGCGGCCGGAACTGCGGAGCGACAGCACCGGGGCAGCAGGAGATGGAAAGAACTAAAGGACAGCAAAGTGGAATGAGGTTTGGGGAGAGTGAGGAATGATGGAAGTCCCCCACCTCGATCGCCACAGTGCAGGAGAGGTGGGAGCCCTGTCCCGCAGAACAGCGTGGCTCTTGGACACGCAGCAGAGTGCAGCACTGCGCAGCACTCATGTTGCATGGTTAGACTGTCTGCAGGGCCACGGGTGTCCTGCCGAGGGAATGCGCTACGGAGACCGTGCCGGCGTGGGGAGAAAGGGACTCGGCGTTCCATTGGTGGTAACTAGAGTGATTCCTCTCGTAAAATGAGGACGTAACCATGCCGCTGCCCGTGAGGGAGCGGGCTGTTGTAAGCAGGTTGAACTCTGCCTCTGGTCTCTGTTTAACACAGGCAGAAGCCACTGGACGTGGCCAGGGTGAGGAGGGTTGCCACGTTCCCCTCGCCCCCGTGCACCTCGCTGGCCAGTGATACCTGACCAGCCTTGGCCGAGTGGCCGTCTCCGGGCCTGGGAGACGGGCTGAACGACTGGGGACGTCTTTGCAGGGTGAATGGAGCAGCTGCGCCGAGACTGGAGGATTCATAAAACCTACAACAGACCTCATGAATTTCTAAAGACCTTGAAACCTAAAATATGCAGAATAACATCTGCTCGTGTTCCTGCGTCCAGTGCTGCATCTGCCCCGACAGAGTTGCCCGGAATGCACATCGTTGATGTGTTTCCCAAACGCTGCTCGAGGCACCGTTTCTAGCAGCGCATTTGTATATACAGGAATATCTTTTCACACAGATGCCCTCTGCAATCAAATGGGAATTAAGAGGAAAATTTGTTCTTGTTTTAATGTTTGAAAAAGAAATTGCTGAAAATCAAACAATTACAGTTGCCAAAGGCATTGTTGGCATGATTGGGGACCAAAGATAAGTCCTTTCCTGTGATTCTTCTTTGCTGTTACGTGAAACTTTTCCAAGTTTGCTCCTGGGAGTGCTTGGGGAAGGGCAGCATGCACTGAATTGTCAGTGCCTACAAAAGTCTCACAGGACAGCAGTGCTGAAACCCCTTGAATGATGATAGTAGTGCAGCAGTGCTAGTAATGAGGTTACAAGTAAATGTAACAAGGAAATGTCCTTCAGAGGACTCCAAGCAGTAGCAGAAACAATACTGGCAGCATTAACAGTAAAATTACCTCTCTGTTAGTGATTTAGCTTCTGAACGAGCTTTGGTTCTTCATCCCTCTGCAAATGTCATCAAGGTCAGGGAAGGTTATTTTGTAAGACTGAAGATTTTCTTCGGAGGAGATTGCAGATGGCAGTGCTGAAGCCTTGCTGAGTGTCTCGGCTCCATGGGAGTGGCGCGCTTAAAAGAAGCGTCTCCAGGGCTCGCGGCAGTCGGGGCGTAGCAGGGCCGTTCGGGTGGAGCGCCGCCTTGGGCAGCTGTGCAGGGCGCAGGCCGTTCTCGGTCACCGGTGCTCCGTTTCGGGGTGCGTGCTCTCGGCGCAGCCCCGCTGTGCCGATCTCCCCAGACCCGCGCGGCCTTCCCCGTGCTGTGCTGGCGGCTGTGGCCTTGGCGCTGGCTGGGCGTTGCCGTGCCATGCTCTGCCTGCACGGCCCCATTCCCAGCTTGCTCCCACCAAGGCCAAGGCGCAGCAAGGTGACACGGGCAGGCACAGGCGCTAAGGTGTGGCGTGCCGGGTGTCAGTGCGTTGCTGCTGGGCACCGCGCGTCTCTGGAGCGCCGGGACGCAAGCGGCTCCAGGCCGCATAGAGGCAGAGCCCAGCTGTGGATGCTGCTGCTCCAGCTGGGCAGATGCTGGAAAAGAAGGTTGCACATCATGGTTTTTGCATTCCAGTGCAAAATCTTGCCTTTCTTTTTTCTTTTAATGTGAACGATTTTCAGATTTGTTACCCAACTGTACATATGATTTGGGTGTTCTGCAGTGCTGCCCCTAAACTGAAACTCTGGTGCTTTCTAATACTCCCGGGGGTCTGTGAAAGAGCCAGGAGTAACTTCCATTTCAGGCTGACCCCGGCTGGGGTTGAGACCTAGAAGTGCCCTCCTGCACTGCAGGGTTGTATTGGCAGGGTGGAGAGGAGGGTCGTTCCTTGTCATGTGCAGTCAAGTTGAAATGGGCAAGATAAAATGTCAAACATACCCATAAAATTCAGCTGATAATGATGCTCCAATCTGGATTAATAGTGCTATTTTAATGTTCTTTTTCATGTTGTTTCACTGTCATCTGTTAAGCTATGCAACAGGCCTTTTTTTCACTGAATAATTGAAAATTGAAAAATCTTCCACACCTGTTAACAGTAAAAAGCATCTGTTCAACATCTGCTGCAAAAAAGAAACAACAAGATTTTGATGAAAGAAGAGCTATGGATTAGGGAAAACTCTTTTTTTAGAAGCCAGAGCCCCCCGGTGAATCTACCTGAGGGGCATTTTCAGAAGGTAGAAGAGTGCGTGTCCAACCTGAGCGCTCCGCGGGGCCCAGGAGCGCCCTGAGCTGCCACCCCAGCGTTGACTCAGGATCCCCACTAAAAGCCTTGCTAGCCGCTGACTGACTCCCAGCTTACCTGCTGGAATAGCAGCAGTAATGAGAACCACGCATTCACCATGCAGTTGTCACACCAGAGTCAGATACATTTTCAAATTTTTTTCCATTGCATAGGTACAGTCTGAGTTTTTCTGAATGTTTAGTGAAGTTCTGTTAACTTTTTTGGGGTCTTAACTGAAGCCTTTCAGATCCCTGTTCCATCTGAAAGGTTGACATCTCTGTTTTATTCATTAGCTTCTCTTTCCACCCAAAGAAGAGGTTAGTTTGTGTCTCTCTGATCATATTTGATTGTAAATACTGCCTCATTACAGCGTAGCATCCACTTTGTCTCCTTGACCCTTTTTGAGGCAGCAAGAGAAGAGTTAAACGCTTTGTTTCCTGATTGTAAAGGAAAGCTGCTGCTGCTTGCTTGCTTTGCAGGGCTGTAACTCCATGTGTAGCAGAGAGTTAGAGATACAGATCGCTGGAAAGGTGTCGGGGTTTCTTGCCGTGCCAGTTCAGTTGCGACATGCAAGAGCGAACAGTTCAGACAGAAATAAAGCACTTTCTCCAAAAAACTCGAGCGGTTTGGGCTTAGCATTCCTGCTGTTTGTGAATGAAAGAATTGGGAGTGAAAAATAATCTTGATATTCTAGCAGAGCTAGGCAGTATTTAAACACAAATTTCTAAACATTGCAGTAGGAAATGATAGGGAATTTGAATACAGTTAAACCCTTTTTTTTTCTTTTTAAGTTAGCTGTGTTTGCCAGTAAAATCAATTTATATTTGATATGGTCCAGTCCGTAAATAATAAGGAATCTTCTGTTGCATCTTTGTTTGGTTTGTATATGTGAAGCACTTGAGGGACTAAATAAATCATTACATATTCTGTGGCGCCTGTTCCTCTGACAGCTTTTCAAAGGAGAATTAGGAAGCTTGCATATTAAACAGCAGCAGCCCAAGATAATGATAAGGTCATCTTCAAGGATGAACCTATATTTGCGCTTGGTTGTTTGTTGCTCATCATGTTCTTAAGAAATTTGAGTTTTAACCAGAAGAACCTCTGCAAAATGAGTTCCATTGATAGTGATTTTTTGCCAAGGTAACAGTATCCTGAAAGAAGATATAAACATGCAACGTTCTTGGGCAGGGTACTGATAATGGAAGGCCAGATTCCAAGAGGAATTTGGACCAAATGTAGTATAAAACATATTGACATAGTAATGATATGTATATTTATTATGTATATATAATTATAATTATATATTGTATATATATGAATATATTATGTATGTTCTCATATATAATTTATATTAATGTATTACCTGTGTTAATACAAACTTCAAGCTTACAGTTATTCCAGTTATTACATAGAATTTAATTGCTGCAGAGGCAAGTGCCTGAAGCTGCTGTCCCTGCTGCTGGAAAGCTGTGTTCAGCGGTTGAGGGGAGGGGAGCGCAGGCAGTCCCAGAAGGACTGGGCGGCTCCCTGGGCGCCGGGGCAGCCGCTCTGGAGCGCAGGCGGTCGCAGAGCAGCACCCTGCCCTGGGCAGGGACCCAGACAGAGCCCGGGACCCCAGCGCGGGCCTGGCAGCAGAACTAAAGAAAGGCCTTCCAAAATGCAGCCGTGTCCATACTTTTTATAAACCCAGCGCTTAGTGCTTGGGGATTTGACAGGCTGTGCGTGACTAACAACTTAGCGTGCTACAGCTCTTGAAATGGTCACTAGAGGTGGTATTTGACAGAGTTCAAGTTGCATCTCCTAAGAGAAGCAGACTCCCCAGGGCTGGCCTTGTCGAGAGTGGCTGTACAAACCACAGAGAATCCCCCCTGGGATTCAAATTTTGTTCTAAACTTGAAATATAGACAGTTTTTCAAACACCATCTGGTTTACATTGGTCTAATGCCTGATACTAAACTCACATGCATTTTATGTTTTGCAATTTAAATGCAAAACTAGTTGAAACAGTATTGACTGTTTTCAGCGGTGTCACTGAAACTCTCCTCCAGATGTGGAGTTTAACATATGGTGCGGGCGGGGGCAAAGCGCTAAGGACTGTGAGCTGGGCTCGGAGTGGCACCGCCACCACGCCTGGAGGGAGGAAGCAGTTGCTGTTCTGGGTTTGTGTGTATATTGTTTCTGTATTTCTTTTGATTTTTGCATTAAATTATTGTTTTTGTCACAACCTCATAATCTATGCTGTTTCACTGAAGAGAGAAGTTTGTGTTTGAGAAAACATCTTTGACACAGCTAAAATGAAGGAAGACTGGCTAACTGAGTCCATAACAAAGCGCTTAGTCTATATTAAGAAGTTGAGCCTGGTAATAAGAAAGGTGGGGCTGTTTATTGGCAGTTTGGAAGTGTTTCTGAGCGTCTGTAAATAGGGAGACCTTTGTGAGTTGGGCTGGTGACTGCGGCGGTGTAAGACCTTGGAAGAAGTTTCCCAAGAGGCGCGCGGTATCCTGGCCTGGAAGACCCTCCAGTCCACGACCACGCATCTGCTGCCCTCTTGAAGCCTCTTACCAGGGCTCTAACCAGGGCATTGGACTGCGTGGGGCTGTCACAGTGTCGTGGCAGAACTAGGGACAGCCGGCTGAGCCACCAACCTGCTTCTTGGTGTCACTGAAAACAGTGGTGAATTAACCATGAGACATTTGTGATCTCTTCAGAACAGAAGGATAGTTGCACAAAAATTGTTCTTTCTTTTATGTAGGAGTCACACTTGCTTTTTGAGCAACATATTCGTGCCAGGAGAACACTGGTACAGCACTGCAGGTGAGTGATGGAAACACAGGCACTCGGGGCTCTAGAGTGTCATTTGACTGTGGTTTATGGCTGTGATTTCAAATCTTCATCTGATCATGTATATTTGTTGAACTGCCCAAATAACACTGAAAAGTCATTATCAAGCAATTAGAAAGAGCTATCTAATTTGTCCTTTGAAATGTGTTTGCCTGCTTTCTGTCATCTTACTCGATCACTCAGTAAAATAATTTGCAGTTAGGTTTCATTGCAGTGTAAATGTTAGCAAAATGTGCTGTCCAAATCAATCAGCACTCCCAAGAAATTAATCAAATCCAGTTCCTCCTCCTGATGGTCCTCCTGCACTGCTGCCGCGTTCATGGACACGGTGCTCACCGGCCCTGCTGCGCACGGCTCCGAGCTCTTGTGTGAGCTCTTCCCGGGAGCTTCCCCTGGGAGCCGTCGGGAGCAAACCCCTGCACCGGGATCGTGCCTAGGAACAGAGAGGAGAGGGTGCTGGGGCTCAAGGGGGGTGCCTTGCCCTGTGTATTTTAGGTTGCAATTACAATTAGATTACAAATGTCACAGAATTCTACAGGACCTGATCCTAGCATCACTGATACCAGTGATGCGCAATTTTGCCTCTCATAGTCTTGTCTATGTTTGACACACGGACAAAATTTTCAACTACAGAGCAATTAAGGAGGGGCAGAAAGTTGATAGGATAGTCCATTTTGTGTAGATACTTCTCTGAACCTTGTCTTGGTTTGCTACTCTTGTCCCCTGAGCATCAGTGACTCGAGAGGAGGAGAGTGAAACTTGGAGGTAGCAGGAGCGTGCCGGAGCAAACCCTGTGCGATTGCAAATGCAAAGTGCACACTCTGCCTAGGGTACATCTGGAATCTGTTTTATAGTCTGTGCTAGTGAATGACAAAGACCGTGTGATATTCATCTTTGATGTAAGGCCATAAGAGGAATTGTGATTTGTATTGTATTGGTTAAATTATTGTTTCATCAAATATAATTTTAGGCAGGATAGAGATCAAGAAAAGGCTTAGTTGTTCAGACTATGTTCTGTCTTTATAATCTGTCCCTAGCTTTACTTTTCTACCTTTAGAGTATATCTGATATTACATTACCTCTGAATCCAGTATTATTTATTCAGTTCTTCCTTGCAGCATCCTAGGTGAGTGCAAAGGGAGTTTGCTCTTTTGAAGATGCTTATTTGGGAGATGATTCTGTAATTAAGCAGGCAAAAAGTAGTGCCACAGATTCCTTACCGTATTGTTGTACAAGTCAACAAGTAGATAGACAAGAGGATTTTAATATTTATTGCTTTTTTAGCATATGATTAGCATCAAGTTTCTTTCCAAGTGCTTCGTTTATCCTTCTTAGAATTCCTTCTTATAACTGTTATTTCTAGGATACAGTTCTTCCTCATTGAAATACAGCACAAATTTTCTATCTGAATCCTGCCTTTTCATTCGTTGTGCCATGAATTTCTTCTGATGATGTGGGGACAAGTGGCACTCGACTGCACCTCTGATGGCAGAGGGTTTTTTTATGGGATCCCGGAGTCACAGACTGGTTGTGGTTGGGAGGCACCTCTGGGAGTCCTCGAGTCCGACCCTCTTGCTGAGGCAGGTCTCCCGGCCGCCCAGTCGCCCTGCTGGCTGCGTGTGTGTGCTGGAGACCCGTCGGGAAGCACGTGTGCTGAGAAGGGCTTTTCCCAGGCAAGGGAGGCCCTCGCCGGCGCTGCGGGTGACGGCAGCCCCAGCCGCTGGCTCGGCGTCCCCACGAGCCGCGTCCCCTCCTCGCCCAGCGCCCTGCTAGAGTCGGGCCCACGGGCCTGGTACCCTCCCGTTCAGGGGCACAGGGGGAGCTGCCATCCCCTGAGCTCCTCTCCTCCCTCCTCAAGTGCCTGAGGTGCCCAGGGCCATGTCGGAGCTGCTCTTAGCCATGTCCTTTGGTCCCTGTCGAGGACAGCGAGTGGGAATGCCCGGCACGGGGCAGCCTGGGGCCTCTGTCCGCACAGCAGCCTCACGCTGGTCATACGGGCACTCCGTAAAGCAGCAGCCTCCACAGGGCATGGGAGCCCGCGGCCCACCGTTACAGTGGGAGCTGTGGGGATACGTGCATGGGGCTGCGATCCTGCCGTGGTCTCACAGGAGTTACTTGGTAATTCAGTCGCAAAATAACAAAGGGCGTTACACATTCCTGAATTACGGAATGAAGAACCAGAGCCTGTTGTTTCCGGAAGTTGCTTTTCAAAAAGCTTATGAAGAATTTACTACTTTGGAACTTAGTGCCAGTAACTAATAGGATTGCTTGGATTTGTCTCTCTTGATTTCTCCCGCTGGAGTATCCATAGCTCGTTCTGCACCTCTGCAGTCCGCAGAGCGGCTGTGCGCGCCCTCAGCGCTGGAGCGCTGCCCACTGAAGCCCTGTCACTGACCACGGATGCGTGAGGCCTCTGGGAGGTGCCATGTAGGGATTCCATCCCCAGGTCAGCGCTTACGGAGACATGTGAGGGTTCAGGAAACAGACAGGTTGTGACCTGCATGGCCGTGCTGCAAGTGTGTGTTATGGTGGAAATGATGTGCAGAAGGTGAAAATGAATTGCAGGGACTGGATCACTGTGCAGTCTGTACGGCTTCTTCCGCGGGAGCGAGCTTCTGGCAATTACAGGACATAAATTTTCGGTGTATATATTATCCTTGGTGCATGCTGCGTCCCGCCATATGGCCGCGTGTGGCAGTGAGCGTTCGCAGGCAGCCCGCGTGCTGCTGTCGCTGCCGCAGCAGCGCGAGGCAGGCGGCGCGCCCCGCAGCAGCTGCACCGAGGGCGCTTCCCCCAGCGGCGGGCGTAGCTCAGGGGATCTGTTCAAACCTCGTGCCTTGTTCCTGCGTTTACACTTCGTGCGTTTAACGAAGATATACCTGCCGTCATACCGAGATGATTTTAAGAATGATCCCGTGTTTAGGTTCATTGCAGGAGATGTATAATGACTTCTTACTATCTGGAGCAGTGTTTGGATAGGAGATCTGTCATCAGCTGAAATTAACCTGCACATGTCTCAGATGAAGATGGAGAGTATTTAAATATGCCAGCTGGAAAGCATTTGCTGCTTCCTTTTTCTTCCCCTCTAACACTGAAAATCCCATAATGTGCATCTGTGTGGGTCTCATAATGTTACAAGCAGTGGGAGGTGTGTGTGGCATTGGGACGTACCAAGCTGCTTAAACAACCTTGATGTGTCGATCACCAGGGCTGTGGATGAGAGCTGGGGGCATCTCCTGTTCACACGCTCGGGCAGCGCTGCCTCTTTGGGGTGGTTCACTTGGGGTCAGGAGCGACTTCGCTCCGGGTTTGCAGGAGGCAAGTGCTTGTGTGAACGCCGTCTCCCAGGCGGGGCTGGTGGAAGGCGTAGGGGATTAATCCCCATCCAGGCTCAGCATCCCTATGTGCTGCCTCGGATGACTCGGGAAGGGACGGGAGTCACTGGCGGTTGGGAGCACATACAGGCTTACAAATAGTGAATCCGTTCTGCCTTAGATGCTGGAGCAGAGCTGCAAGCCTAAAGCCTTGCCGTGTGCAGGGTGGAATCGTAGTTGGGGATGAATTTATTTAGACATTGCTGTAGTTGAAATGTTGCTTGAGGATTAAGTGAAGGCGGTCTGTTCTGCACCTCCGCCCCACACCAAAAGTTTAAACTAGAGAGCTGAAACGATGCATGGAGTTGTACTCTCTGCGCCCCAACTATTGAGCAGTAACGGGCCTTGCTCTCTAATTCGGCAGGAATGCAGACATATATTAGAATATAGTCTTGCTGACAGAATAAGGCTCCGCTCCAGATGTCAGGCCTGCTTTTGGCGTGCTGCTACCCGAGGCAGGCTCTGCTTAGCACTTCAGCTCTGAAGACCCTCTTCTGCATGTGCAAGACAGCTGCTTAATCAGCAGCAGAGTTTGGCCGTGTTTTGGCATGGGAAAATCTTTATTTGCTTAAGAAGGCTGATGGAACTGCAGACTGTCTTCAGCTGCTTATGACAAAAATGTGACCAAAAAAGTCACTTCCACCTCACAGTGATTATAAATCGTAACCTGTCTCTACAAATGAGGGAGAAGGCAAAGGCACCGCAAGCACTGAACAGCTGCAACCCTAACGAATGGTTCTGCACTTTCATTAACAGGAAGAACAGTGGGTGAGTTAAAATATCCAGAGCAGTGTTCATTTTTGTGTTCCAAGTACTGGAAATCCATCTTGCTGTGCGGTGATATGGGGAAAATAAGTTAAGTATTTATAGAAATGTATAGTAAGTCAAAGCAGTATGTTCTAGAGTTGTCTTAATCATTGAGTAAGGAAGGAGAAGGTTACACGCAAAGAAAAGCCCTGTTCAGTAAATCCGTCACCCTGGAATGGTTAGGGAAACGCACTCGGCAATGACAATGAAAGGGGACACGCCGCTCGCTGCTCTCGGTGATCAAAAGCAGGTCTAGGTGGCTCAGATTAACAGCCTGGTCCAAGCAAAGAAAGAGGCTCAGCGGGTCTGAGTAACTGCCTGTAAGTTGGCAGATGGCTGCAGTAAAGGGGTTACCGTGAGTCATGGTAGCCGCTCACCGGAGCGAAGCGGCTGCAGGTCTCCTTCCTGGGTGACACTGAATGACCCCTGTAGCCTCACGGTGTGCCCCAGTGGGGTGTCACTAGCTTCTCATGTAAGGTGGGAGCTGGCCCAAAGCTGCCCTTGGCCTCCTGCCGTGCTGCGCTCGCCTCGCAGCGAGTCGGCACCTCTGCGTGCTCCTTGCCCAAGCTTCCTCCTGGCCGCCCACGCTGACAGCAGCTGCCAGACCTGCCTTTTGGGGGCTGCCTCCAAGAGAGTCACCCCAGGACCTCTTGTACTTCATCTCCAAAAACCTGCCCAGTTTGAATGTGCTCAGGCGCTCCCAAATCCAGGTTTTGGAGTATTGAAGCACTTGGGCTTAGCAACTATTAGTCTTTACATATTAATGTATGTTAGTTCTGGCACCTCCGCTTCTCTGCTTGCAGTGCTTGGCCACATCTCGTTTTCATTCCCAAGTGATGGAGGAGCTCACTGCAGATGGATGTGAGAGACAGCGGGTATTAACTTTTGATGAGGTGATCCCCTGGGTGGGCAAGAGAGGGGGAACCGGGAGCGTCTTGTACTGCACCGGCCCGCAGGGAGGCCCGGACCTGTGGTGGGCCGGTGCAAGAGAGCACATGGGGGCCCTTCCTGTCTCCCCAGCACTTGTAAATAGGCTAGATGCTCTTCGGTTTTGAAGCAAGCTCCCAATTAAAAGAATTCCAGAGAACATCTTCCTTCTTGGGGAGGATAAGTTCAGTAATTATAAATGAAATGTGAGTGAATGTTGGTGAGTGCTTTCCTTGAGCTGCTGATGCTGAATAATTAATCGTGCCCGGCTTCCCATTTGACAGTGGGGATGTGTCTGGCCGTGTGTGATGGATGGGCTGCGTGGCTGCGCTCGCCGGCACTGCCTTCGACACACAGACACCCTGCGGAGCTGCAGCCGCCGAGAGACACGTCCCTGTCCCGGGGGACTGCAACGTTAACGCTTGTCTGGTCTTCCTAATTAGCCTGACAGAGTGCGAGGTCAGAGCCCTGCGAGAAATCCTGTGCCAGGTTGGTTGCGCTGTGTCATTTTATGGTCTTGCTCATCACACACTAGTAATTTCTGACTGTGGTATGAGACGTGTTCTGACTCATACTGCAAAGTGAAGTCAGGATTCATTTGGGCAGATTTTATTTGTATTTACAAAGTGGATTTCAAGTAGCAAAAAATAACTTTTCCACTAGTTTCATTGTGACTGTACAAATTAAAAAATACATATATCAAAGTATGTTTTTTAGGTGAGTAATGTTAGATCTAGCATAACATCATTACAGAGACATCTCTTTCGTAAGAAACATAATTAATGCTAACAACTCACTATAAACAGTGGCCTGTGAGAAATCTGCTATCATACTGGGCTGTTACTGCCCTACACTTCCTGGGATTTGTGACTTGTTGAGAGCACGAGAGAAGAATCGAGTACTATATATAACGAAATGCATTTAAGTATTTTAGCTGGTGATATTCATGTATCGTTGCATGATAAAGATCTGTGAGAAGCCAGGTATTTACATTTGAAAGGAAAAGTTGGCATGGAGCCATTCCGCTTTACGTTGATTTCCATTGACTGAGTCTTTCCAAACGAGCTGGGGTTTCTGTGCAAGAAAAGCCCCTCAGTGAGCACCGACCTTTCTGCACTTCTCTAACGAAAGGGGGAACCAGGATAGAGAGATAAAGGTCTGTAAAGAACAGAAGGTTTGCTTGGCTCCAAAGAGCAAATCTGTGAATGTCTCTGGATAAAAATCGCTTTGGCAGAAAGCCTGTCAAAGGGCAGATCTAGCAGGCACATGAGTTGCTTGATTTTTCTGTGGTAATTGCTATTTAGTTCAAATAATTATCCAAGCAGGGCCCCAATTACATGACACATACATTTCCATACAGCATCTAAATTTACAGAAGTACAAAAATAACACCTGGCGCTGGGAGCTCGCCAGAGCAGACGGCACAGCGCCGAGGTTTCTGCCGCAGCCCGTAGCCACGTTACTGCAAGACCTTTCTTTCTAAGCAGTTTGGGCAAAACTCTGTTTCGCTTTCAACTCGAAAGATTTTCATAGGGCTCCTTTTTTTTTTTCTGCATTAGTTTTTGATGTTAGGGGACATGTTCATACATGCAACATTTTAAATTACTTTATGAAAACCATCAAAACTCACTGAGAGTGCTGAAAATCTGAGTTTCTCCCCTTATATTAAGAGATTTCCACCTGTCTTCATGTTCCTGAGGTCACTGCTGCAGATCTCCTCCTGCGGAGCACAGTGGTCGTCACGTCCCTGCCTGGGAGGTGGTTACGGACACCGCACCTGAGAAGTCCATCTAAGACCGTGAGCCCAGGTTTGCCTGAGACCATCATCGTCTCCTTGCCTGGAAGCCTCTTCATTCCTCTCTGATTCTAGAGACAAAGCTGTCTCTCAAGGCCTTTCAAGTCTAAAACTCTTCAAACTTTGCATTATGTATTTTGCAGACTTGATTTAGAGGAAAGGGTGTCAAGAAGATAGATTAGGAAATTGCACAGCACATTGGGCTGCTTGAAGCTCCTTAGACCGTTTTAGGCATTTCTTCCTCTTGGAGCCCAAAAGGCAGCAGCCCCTCAGGAGCAGGATCTGCCCAGCACCTTGCAGGGAGGTGACATCACGGCTTTGCCCAGCGCTCCGGGCTGCTGGGATGAGGCAGCATCGCGGCTTTGCCGGGCTCTTTGGAATGCTGGGATGAGGTGGCATCGCGGCTTTGCCGGGTGTTCCAGGAGGCTGGAATAAGGCAGCTTTGTGGCACTGTTTTTTTTAACTCCCTCACTTGAGGTGATTCTGAGTGACAGTCTTTGACATCTGGACCCTTGGGCAGCGTTCGACGCTTCTGCCTCTCCGGGTTGGTCATTCTCATGAAGTGGGATCTGGTTCTGCACAAGCCCCAAGGACCTGGGCTTGACACCCAATCCTATGTTGGCATCTTACTGAAAGAGGAGTCCAGCGTGAGAGGAGAAGTGTGAGGCTGCCGGCAGCCGTAAGGCTCGTCGGAGGCGCGGGGAGGACGGGAGTAGCTGTGAGCGGGTGTCCCCGCACTGGCGGAGCGGCGCGCCCTGCTCCTCCTGCTGCTCTTGCATACCTTTGTGCTGCTGTCGTCGGGGCTGCTTTGGGCACGTGTCCGTGGGCAGCAGTCACGTCGTAACAGAGGCCAGGGCCTGCAGAGGCGCAGCGGTGCCGTGGGCACGTGGCGGTGCCGTGGGCACGTGGCGGTGCCGTGGGCACGCGGCGGTGCCGTGGGCACGCGGCGGTGCCGGGGACGGCCCGTGCTCCTCCCCGATGGGTCCCTGCTTGGCGGCTGAGGGCTCCTCAGTGCGGGCTGGCCCGCAGGCCAGGGCTGTGGCAGCCACGTCTCGCGGTGCGCTCGTGCCTTTGCCGTAGCTGAGGCGCCTTCCCTTCTGCAGAGGTGAACGTGCAGGCTCTGGATTTCCCTCTCTCCGGGAGCGGGCAGAGGTGCCCCGCCAAGCTCGTGCCGCTTGGGGTGGGATAGGGACGGGAGCCCGTGCAGGGGCAGTGCTCGGACGTGGCCGTGCGGAGGCTTCCCCCGCCGTGGGCTCCTGGTAGCGGCTCTCGGCAGGGCATGGCCGTTGCTGCAGTGCCGCTTTGTGGCGGGAGCAAGACGTGCGTACGGGTGTGTTTTCCTGTGGGCAATAGACGGCAGCTACCAGAACTGCTGAGGTTCTGCCCGTGGCCTGGCCGCGTCCGGCGGGCCCCCCGAGCCCAGGCTCCGCGGGCGCCTGTCGCTCACGGCTGCAGGAGCCGCCGGGGAGCAGGGCCGAGTGCCGCCTGTGCCCTGTGGGCAGCTGGAACGCCGGTGGCCGCCCGCGCCGCGTGGCCGTGCGGGGCAGCTGGGCCGTGACCGCCCTGCTGTGTGCTCCCGGCAGGCAGCAGTGCCACTCGCCCTGTCTGTGTCCACAAAATCCTCCTACCCGTCAGGCTCCATTTCTGCTTCCAGAAATGGTTTTGGTGGAAGTAGGCACTGGGATCGCCTTACTGGCCATCCCCTGCTTCGTGTTCCAGAGATCTTCCGGAGATGTGGGGGGCTTTGGGTCTGGCGGCCTTGGAGCTTTCTGCTCCTTTTAATGAGCCTCGAGAAGAGCCTAGTAGCCAAATCCGGGCCCTTTCTGAAGGCCAGGATACCCAACGGAGTCAAATCCTCCTTTCTTCTGAGCTGCGATTCTGCTTGTAATGCACCAGGGTATACCAGAACTGACTGGAACCTTGGTTAAAAGTGGAGAGCGTGTTGTGAGAGCCGGTAGAAATAGAGGGAATTTTCCGTTTGGTTGTTGTTGGAGCAGCGTGAGCAGTTCTGTACGGTGGCTCCCTGCGAGGGGAGCTGTGCGCTGCGGCTGGCCAGGGGCCGGGGCGAGGGGCCGGCCCCGCTCCCCAGCACACCTGCCCCTGCCCGCTCCGCAGCGCGAGCCCCTAGGGCCGCCCTCGGCCTCCCCGCAGCGGGAGACGCTCCTCCCTCGTCTTCAGGTCGCTTTCCCGTTGTTTTGTTGCTGCTGTAATTGTTGTTTTCTAGAAAAATCGTGGTCCTTGGGTTAAAAACAATACAGGGGGATGCCTGTTGGCTGCGAGTGTGGCCATGGCTTAGAAACACCATCTTAACCACTTACCTTTGCTTTAGTTTTAGTCCAAAGCTTTATCCAGGTCTGTTGTTTAAAAAGCTCTCCCAGGGGGCCATGTTGTTTAAAACGTGTTTAGACTATGGGATGTGAAGAAGGAAAGGAAAAGTTGGGGATGGGGTTTGTGTTCCTGTCTCATTTTCAGAGGATTGTAAAGAGCTGGTAAAAAAGTTAGTTGTAGGAGTAACTTCTGCTCTGTCCTCTGTAATAAGGAAGTATCAGCCCCGCTGCGGCTCTGAGCCGAGTGACCCGTCTGCCCGCGCTGCTGGCGGCCGCTGCGCGCGTTGGGCACCGCCTGCGTGGGAGGAGGAGGCCCCCGCGCCTCCCCTCACGGCTCCTGGCTTGCGGGAGCCGCGCTGGAGGTGGGAGGAGGATCCCGAGGCGGCTTGGGAGCTCGCTGGCCTTGGGCCCCCGTGCTCATGGAAGAAATTGCCCAGAAATGGATTTTCATCAGTCAAATCACCGTGATAAACTGGGAAGCCTTGTGCTTTTCCAGAGATCTGAACTTCACCAAGTCCAGAAAAATTGTGCTTAAAATATCCTTTAAGGGAGGGGATGTAGGCCTTTTCCTGCTCTGCAGCTTCCAGTAGTAAACTGATCTCTTAATACTCACCTCTCAGTGACCAAAAGAACAGGAAAGAATTTAGTTAGGCCCTGCAGAGGTCTAATACCGAGTGGTAATGCACCAGGGAGATGAGCAGAGAGCTGCCCCGTCCCTCCGCGGGCTTCGATCACAGTCTGCTTTAGAGCGACTCTGTCCTGGGCCAGCCAGTGCTCAGACACGACTTGAAGTTCAGCGGTCGGAGGGGCCGGGGGAGCTGGAGAAGGGCCGCGGGCTGCCTCCGCTGCCCTCCGTTTCCCCGGGAAAGGAGGGCGATTGTTCCAAAGGATGCCGTAGGCTTCGGGCCCTAAGCCATGACTTGTACCATAGGATATTTTGCCATGGAAATTTTGATCACCTCACAGCAGAACAAACCACCTAATAAAAATGCTTAGTTTGGTATTTCATATCAATTTAAGGCTTGGCCAGGACAGCTGTTTAAGTGTGATTCTCACAGTTAATCTGAACTGACTTTGCTGCACACCCATTAGCCAGTCACCAAAGGCCTAGATCATTCCTTACTTTGTTCCTTTCTCCTGGCATCGTTCTGCCCTCAATGAGTTATTTTCTGTACGAGTGCAATCCATTTGCCTTAGCCCATCTCCTATGGGCTGTTCTTCGTTTTCTAACAGTCCCTTCTACCGAAAGGGTTCCCGTGGCACGTTGGACGGGTTGAGGATGTCAGCAGGAAAGGTTCACCACGTTCCCTTGCTTCCACATGGGCTCGGATCCTGCTCTCTGTCGCTATGTCCGGGGTGTACATTATCCAAACACTGGTTCCAGGATAAAATTGGGATCTACTGCAAGAAAAGTGTTTCTTCCTTGAGCCTCCTTATCCTCCTTCCTCCTAAAGGATGGCTGACATGAAACCAACAGGTAGACACTTTGCCAAAGAGAAGCGGCCTAAATAAAGCCTTGACTGCTGATAATCTGGAGCAAAGCACCCAAGACAAGATGTCGAAGGACAACAGTTGCCAACCATATGGATAGGTGAGTCGAAATGAGCTTTGTGTTTTACTGCTTAGCAGAGGCTGCGGAAATGTCTAGAGAGCCACCTCCTTCCCCATCCTGGCCTTTCCAAGTATCAAATGCTAATCTGGTGTCAGTGACTAACGTTTAGTTGTCAAGTGCTGTGGTGGAAAAAGGGCTTTCAATGGTCGGTCTGGCGTGCGCTGCTCGCCTCGGCCGCAGCAGGGGCCAGGCCATGCACGAGAGCAAAGCAGGGGGCCGCGGTGCACACGCGCGTGCTTCAGAGGCTCGCACGTGAACCTGCCCTCCCCAGAAATGTAATGATTGGTTGGCCGTTCTACAGAGGTGGGTGTGACCAAGCACCGTATGGTACTTTGATCTTTGCATGCTTAGAACATCTCAGTGGCATAGATACCTTGGGCGGAACAGCTGTGATTAAAGGAGTGCCATGCAGTAAGTAGAAGATATATACAATACAACACTTAAAAAGAAAAGGATCTGCTCATAAGCAACATAAATCCTTTTCTTGGAGGTCTGTGACAAGGGTTTCTCCTGAAGTGTCCCGCCACTTTTCTCATTTGACTGCTCTAAGTCACCATGGCAGGCGCTAACCAACTTCTTGTTCGTGACTTGTCAGGGCTTGTTGGGAATCTGTTGCTCTCAAGATTTGGATTAGTAAAACCGTGATTCAGATTAGTTAGATCAGTCAAACAGATGTTGTACAAAACCACATGGGCTGGTAACACACTACATCTTCAGAGTTTAGAAACTCCAAGGATTGAGCACTTAATAGCAACTGATCATGCCCACCTCCTCCGGGTCATGCTGCCCAAAGGGTCATTTTTTGGTTGGTTACATATTTTATACTCACCTATTTGTGTGTTTGGTTTATGCTTAACGATTATTTCATAATATATAATGAATATCTTCAGACATTCAACTCCTAATGTGTGGAGCTGAGGCCTCTGCAAAGAACAGCAATATTCCTTCCTTTGCAGTGGGTGGATTGGGAAGTCCACAGCCCACAAACACCAGTATGTGTTGTTGATGCTTTCTTCCTTGTGGCTGATGACTTGTATTTTTCTTAACCAGTATCTTGTCCCACCGTTACAGCTGGTGAAGTGTTCCTGTGGTGCTCCGTAGCTCCACATAATCCCCGCAGGCTGCAGTGACTGCACCTTCCCTTTTAAGAACAAATGAGTTTTTATGGGATGAAGAACAGAGATTGCCTTGGGTTGATAGACCTGCGTTTCCAAAAGGGTTATCTAGGGAGATCTTTATCTGCTCTGCTGCTTTGGATAATCTCCTTTAAGAAATAAATCCCTGTAGCTGCATATGAAACCTTTAAAGTGTGTGTGTTTTATCAGAGCTGACAAGCAGGATTCCAGCTGCCGCACTCGAGAGCTACGGGCACAGGAGCTCAGGAGCTCTGCAGTCGGGTTCTGCAGACTCAGGAGATAGGGGAAGAAGGGAAAAACTCAGGCAAACGTTCCACCTTTTCTGCTCCAGAATACCTGTTGTGCAAGGCCATAGCAGAGCGTGAGGGATCACCGCAGGACGGAGTTGCTGCTGCTCCCACCAGCAGGACAGTCCTGCCGTTCCTGTGGAGGAGCTGCAGCCGGCCCTGGCCTCCAGCTTCGGTACAAACTAGCGTAACTCCAAGAAAAATGTAAACGTGGAGGCTCTCAAAATCATGTTTAGAAGTTCAGCTCTTAGTGCAGAAAGGCTCCTCCCTTGTCCTGAGTTCTTCCTCATTCAGTCATCACTGCCCACCTGAAGCCTGTCCAGCATGAAGGGGCGGTCGTGGAGGACCCACAGCAGCCCCAGACTTGGTGGGCTCCCTGCCCTGCTGCTCCTGCACACCTGCCTCCTTATGCTCAGAATCTGAGGAACCCCTTGCCCATGTCCGGAGATGGTCCTGAAAACTTGATCTTGGTTTCCTTCTGTTCACTCTCCTGTGGACGTGGCCTGGGGTGCAGGCAGTAGCAGCACCCGGTGCTTTCAGTTTTGCAGCGGGTGAGGGGTGACTCACAGACCAGCTAATGGGTCCAAGAAATGCCCCTGACTTCCCGACCTGAGCAGCTTGCCGGAAGTCCCGAGTGCTGGAAGCTGCGGGTGCCGAGGGCTGTGTAACGTGCTCAGAGCTGGGCCGGGCCTGCGGACTTTGCCCGGGACAAGGTGGGGCGGGTACCTCCGTGCGGAGGCCGCGTGTGATAACCTGTCCTCCCTGCCGCGAGCGGCACCGCGAGCCTGTGCTCAGAGCGCGCCCGGGTGCGCAAGCCCCGCGAGGTCCCGAGAGCAAAGCCGAACACCCCACGTTCGGTGCCTGTGCCGCCGTGCAAGGGGACGAGGACCTGGGTTGGGCTGGTTGTCCTGTCTTCTCACCCACAATTGCTGAGGAGTGTGGCTTTGCTATTGCAGGAGGGTGCATGGGAAAGGAGCCTGAGTGTGACCTAAATATGGAGTAGAGGTACAGCTGCAGACTCCGCAGCCTCCTTGCAGAAGGATCATGCCAAACATTGGGTTGATTTAATTGTTCAGCAGCAGCTTTAAAAATACACCTAGGCTAGCAAGGCGTCTCTGAGGGGCGTGCTTTAGTGCACCAGTGTCAGATCAGCAGCGGCCGCAGCGGAGGCAGGTCGGCCGTGCAGCACGGAGCTCTGCATCCCGGCCCCCTGCGGCGGCCGGCCGTGCAGGAGCAGGGATTTCACCCTGCAATTACCAGAAGGTGCCAGGTGTCTGTATGATGCAAACCCGTGTAGCTCCACAGTGCCCCCAGCACTTAATGACGGGGTTCACGTCTGCATTGCTTGGAGGGGGAGCTGCTTTTCTCACCCAGGAAGGCGCTGTGTGCAGAACACCCTGTCATTGACAAGTGATTAACCTGTGCTGTTGTGCTTTAGCCAGTTTAAATCGGTTTAGTCTTTGCACCCCATCTGCTGTCGCGCCTGCTGCTGACCCGGATGTGTGTTTCCTGCCTGGAGAGTTTTCTCCCAGAGTTACAGTGAGGTGCCTCGTTCCAAGAGTCTCCTTGTAAAACATGTTTAACCCTTAACTGCAGAATTAGTGACTGCTCACGGGACTTGGAGCTCTCCAGAAGCTTCATTTTCCGTTTCCACAGAAGCTCTGCACTCCCGTGGAGTCATAAGCAATCTTGTTGGCTCTTTCTGCTGGCCCTCAGTGCATCAGGAGAGGCCTCGCGCGCAGGTGCAGCCTCTCAGCGGCAGTGACAGCGCTGGCGAGCGCTAGGCAAGTGCGTGTGGCCACCGCGGACACCCAGCCGCTCCCCCGGGGACAAGTGAGATAAACAGCTCTGTCTAGTGGCAGTTTCAGTAACTACAGCAGAAGGACGTCATCATTTCCAGCAGAACTCAGCCCATACCCATTGAGTTGAGTGAGTTTAAAATACCTGGCTGACTCCCTTTGTCACATGGCAAAGGCTGTGGATACTGCTGGAGCTGCACTGATTAACCCTTGGTTTGTTGTAATAAAATAAAATAAACTTCGGAGCACTACGAGCTTTAGACAACAAGTGTTTTTCATGAGTGAATTCATGCTTACGAGTTAGGAAAACAATTCCTCTCTATAGTAGGATTGATCTTTGACTAGAACATCTCAGTACCACAGTGGTCAGTTAAACGTGGGAGGTGCGGGTTTTTGTAGCAGTCGTAGCATTTGCTCAGGTGGATGGAATCCACCTGATAAATGGGCCTAGACAAACAGATCCTCCCCCTCAGCTGAAAGCACTTATGCTGACAGCAGTGCTTTTATGCCATTAGGTTGCAGAAAGTTCTCCTGACAGAAGCTGTAGCCTGTGCTGCTCTGTGGCACCCTTGAAGCTCGGGCAAGACCCTGCGTTTGAAGGGCCACCCCTCCCTTGTCCCACCAGCTGTCTGTGCCTAAGCTCTGGCCTGGGGTCCTAGAAGATGTGGTCATCTCATGCAGTGACCCGCTATTAACAAGACTAGTCCTGGCACGTAGGGCACGGTGACGCGCCAGGAGCAGCTGCAGGGCTGGCCGGTGGTCATATCTGCTCTGTCGATTTCCGTTTCCTAGTGTGGGTTTTGTTGGGCTCAGCGCCAGGGCATCTACCTGGCTCCCAATGGGCCTTGAGGGAGCAGAAAGGGCTTGTCTTGCTGCGAACAGCCAGGATTTCCCAGGTTTTGGAATACAAGTTGTCAGCTCCAAAGCACGAAGTTCGCTCACGGAAATGGTGCTGGACCCGACAGCCAGTGCACATGCAGCAGTGCCAGGCTCCACGGTGGGTTTAGCTGCCACCGTAAGCATTGTATCTCGAGCAGGACGTATGGGGTAGGTGCTGTGGCACCCGCTCCATGGCAGTGAGCGGGTCCTGATGTGTTGCTGCTCTGCAGTCTCAGCAGGTGGGTCCCCTTGTCCTGCTCGGCCGTGTGCCCGCTGCTCCAGGCAGCCCCGCGGCAACCAGAGCTCTGCAGCCTCCCCCAACGGGAGCAGGGGGTCCGGCCTCCCTGGTGAGGGGAGAAGCGGGCAGACTGCTGAGGTTGTAGCTGCTTTGTGTGTTTGCATAGGTGATATACATTTGTGCAGAGTGCAGCCCAGCTGTGGGAGCAAAGCTGCTTCTGTTTGTCCTGGTGAGTCAGAGTAAGCAGAAATAATAGCGTGCTCAAAGCAGTTTGGGGGCAGATCCAGTGTGCAGTGCTTGGGTGAGGGCTGCACTTTACAGCAGGATGAGAGGCCCGACCGGGAAGAGGGGCGGGTGTTCCCTCGAAGCTGGCAGGGCTTGGCGTGAGCGTCGTCCCCGCAGGGTGCGGGGAACCCGTCCGTGCTGCAGCACGAGGCGAGAGCCAAGGTGCACGTGCGGGCTAGGGGTGCAGAGCAACTGCCACGAGGCCTTCATGCCCAAAGGCCTCCTGAAACGAGGGCTGTTTTTTTAGCAGGACAAGCTTTGCTTTCTACTCGCAAGACGAGCAGCAGGGACAGCAGGAGGGTCGTGGCTGTTCCTTGGAGGAGTGGAGCGCAGCAGAGCCTGCCTGCCTGCAGGGTCCAAGCTAGCCTGTCTTCCTGACATGTTTCCAGTGGAGCCGAGGGAATGTTTTTAAAGGAATGCGCTGGTTAAATCTGTCTCCTCCCTTGCAACACCTCCTCCAAGCAATGTAGCCTGCAGCCTTGACTCACTTCTGCATAAGCAAACACTGAAGATAAGCAGAGATACACCACTATGGAAACCTGCAGGCTGCAAATGGCCCTGCCCTGAAGCAATTCAGGACTTTGATTCCCATCCTTTCCCTGGAGTACTGCTTTCCCTGAGCTCTCTCAGGGCTCTTCTCCACCTGCCCTGTGATTTTGCGGTGTTCACTTTGTCTGTAGGAGGCCAGGTCGAATTGGGTGTATGATTTTTCTCAGCTCTGTCCGTCCTGCGTCTTTAAAGCAGCGAGTCCTGGGTCATGTCTCCCTTCTCTCAGTCTCCCCTTGTGCTGCGCTTGCTTTCTCGCATCTCCCTGTAGCAGTCCCGGCGCTCTGCGCTCTCTTCCGTGCCGCGCGTGGCACCTCGGCGGCCCCTGCCTGCCAGCTCCTCGCAGGCCTCGCGGCTCCGCTCGCCCGGCCTCTTGGCTGCCTCTCGGTTCTCCGGCTTCGCTCCGGGGTCTTTCCAGGATCTGCTCCCTCGGAGAATTGTTGCCTTCTCTGTTTCCTCTCCTCGCAGTGCTCTTGGTAACGGCTCTGCTCTGGCCCGAGCCGAGCTCTGCAGGCGCAGGGCTGCCGACGCTGGAGCGCGGGCGGGAGGGCCCTGTCCCGGCCCGCAGCGAGAGGTGCTGCGCCCCCGCGGCACCGCTGCAGCCCCGCTCGGCGGCCGAGCTCCTCCCGCCTCGGAGCGAGGGCGTGCGGAAGGCGGTTGAGGTGACGCATCTCGCTCCCCATCGGGGGTGTATAGCGTGTGGTTCAGCTGCGCTCTAGAGGGGCAGCCCGACGAGGCCGTTCGGGGCCGCTGCACACCGGGGCCGTGTCCAGTGCCTGTGCGCGTGGTTCCTGGAGGAAGTCTGCAGGAACACGGTGACAGACGGGAGGGGTGTTGCGGCTCCACCTGCACAGCTGTGGTTAGAGTGTGTTTTCAGCTGGAGACTTGTGAAGATTATTTAGAAAGAAATTTTCTGGTTTAGTAATGCAAGTCATTAGCTTCTCTAGCTCTTTATCTAACATGTGAATTTGAATAGAGAAGAAACAGAGGATTAGGAGGGCTTAGATTTTTCTGTCCCAAGTGCTCTAATGTCTGTTACGACCGTGTGCAGTATAACTGACAGGTTAGCAGCCAGATAACCATAAGCCTGTAAGCTCCTTATACATAAAAATCCAATGGGAATTGTGGCTGTTGAGGCATGGAAGCTCCGGGTGCTTCCCCGGGAGAGGTGCTGCTGGCTGGGCACAGGGCAAAGGGGGAGCCCCAGAGCAAAGGGACAGTCCCTTTCCTCTGCCTTCCCCGCAGGGAGATGGACATTGAGATCATCTGCTCTACAAGAGGACATTTGTTCCCTTGCAGTCCCTGGAAAAGAGGTCTGGTGTTCTCGTCACGGTCCTAGGGAAGACCCAGATTTGCTTGAAATGTTCCTTATATTTGACTTGGGCACTAACAGAACCACTTGCAAAGCAGGGATAACAGTACTCGGCTCCTCGGAGCTCTGTTGGACTCTCATTTCATAGCAGGGAGCCAAACAGTAACTTCGTAGCTAATTGGCCATAATGATTGCCTTGTGACTGCCCTTGCTGCTCCAGAGTCCCGACCTAGAGCTGGGCGTCACGGAAGACCAGTGAAAAAGCTTGATAGAAACTTCTCCAAGCACTGCAACTGAAACAGAGGCCTTATTTATTAAAGTGATTAAGTCATATATTCATTTTCACTGAACATACTTCTGTTCTGTGGGTGCAGGCCTGGCAGGGGCCTCCTCTTCACTTGTTTTCCCAGTGTCGGAGCTGTTGTCGCTGGGGTCGTGTTTGTGCCGTGCACGTCCCGCTGGGCGCCCGCGCGGCTCCTCCTGCCTCGCTGCGCGCGCGTGCGCGTGGAGGGGCTGCCGAGCTTGCAGGGCGCGCAGCAGCTGTCCCTGTCGTACGCGTTGCTGTTGTTTTTTAAAGGGTCGCCATTATTAATGGCAACCCTAAGTTTTTAAAAAGTTTAATGTACATTTAAATGTGTTCTGTTCCATTCTCACATTTCTGAATAGTCTTTTCACTTCTCTTTCTTCAAATAAAGCTGTAGCAGACGAAATGTGAAGCACGTTCAACTAAAAAAGTGTCCACAGCCCAGCAGAGAATAGAGAACATTTAAACAAAAGTCTTGAAATCTCTCCTTTAATGGATCCCAGTGTTGCCTGCCTGCCTGCTAATGTGACTCTATTATAGCCACCACCTCAGCTGCCTCTCTTTAGCTTGAGAAGAGTTTTTCCTAGTGCGTTTCTCAGATGCAGAGCTAAAACCACGCTGGGCTTTTCTTTCCCCCTGACAAGAGCTTTTGTGTGTGTGCATTGGCTGCTCTCCACTTGCTGTCTTGTTCCTCAGCCCGGCTTGGGCAAAGCTCTGCATGGGTTGGAAACCGAAATCCGTGCCGCCGTGGCAACTGCTGGGGTTGCTGGAAGCAGCGCTGTGGTGCTGCTGGAAGGTGCAGCCCGTTTCTAAACGTGGGATTTGCACATCCATCCTTTCCTGCGCAGGGCTGGGGCGGAGGCAGCGGGGGCGACGGTGGCGCTGGGGAGGCAGCGGGAAGGTGCCGCCCTCCTGGGGCTGCATGTGCCGCTGCCCGTGCCGCTGCCCCCCCGCTCCCTGTGCCGCTGCGTGTGCCGCTGCGTGTGCCGCTGCGTGTGTCGCTGCGTGTGCCGCTGCCCCCCCGCTCCCTGTGTCGCTGAGTGTGTCGCTGCGTGTGCCGCTGCCCCCCCGCTCCCTGTGCCGCTGCGTGTGTCGCTGCGTGTGCCGCTGCCCCCCCGCTCCCTGTGCCGCTGCGTGTGCCGCTGCCCCCCCGCTCCCTGTGCGGCTCCGTGTGTGCGGCTCCGTGTGCGGCTGCGTGTGTCGCTGCCCCCCTGCTCCGTGTGTGGCTCCGTGTGCCGCTGCCCCCCCCGCTCCCTGTGCAGCTCCGTGTGCCGCCGCGTGTGCCGCTCGAAGTGCGCCCGAGTGTCCCGGGAGTTCAGTTCCCCGCGGGTTTGAGCCGCCTCCGTGGCGAGGCGGAGGGGACCAGACCTGAGAAATCAGTAACTTTCAGCTTGTGCCTGGTTCAGGGTGCAGGCGGTGCCTATGATGCCAGCTATGTCTGTATTTGAAATCCTTCCAGGTGCAGTGATGCAAGGAGTTTAGTTTTACCCAAGAGGCAGGGAATTCTGTTTAAAATATTGTTTTCTCTCTGAAATCATAACTATGAATTAAATTCAATGGCTAATGAAGAATCAGAATTAGGCTGTGTAGTCAGGGGACCAAAAAAGGTTTCTAATTGCAGAGTAAGTAAAGAAGACACTGGTGCAAAGTGGGACCATGCCCTTACAATGAGCGAATTTTTAGACTTAAATGTTGGAGTAGCCCCCTCTTAGTGTAGTCCAGTGCCGTTCTAGCAGGTGTCTCAGCCAGGGTTTCAGATAATAGCAATTTTCAGCATTTCTGTGTCACCCGAGCCTGCTCCCGCTGTGGCTCCTGCTGCTCCCGCAGCTCTTGGGAATCCCAGCAGGACCGTTTCAATGTTTGAGCTGAGGTTTGGGCGGCTGGTTGCAGTTAAGTAACCTAGGCCAAGAATATCAGTGTGGCTTTTATCATTCTGTTTGGACTTTTCTGTTAATGGTTTACTTAAAATAAAGATACATATTTGCTGCGGAGTTTGCTAGCCAGTCATAACTGTCTGGAGTATTTCAAGTATTTCTAGGTCTTTGCTCACAAACATGGGAACATCTGTAGCCAGCTTTCCCTTTTAATGTCTCTCACTTTGGCCTTCGATATTTTCCTTGGAATGGGATGGAGGGGGTGCTGGGGAATGGGCAGTTAAACTTTCTTTTCTTGGGTAAGCACCGCTTGATGCCTCGCAGACACCTTGTAAGTGTGGTCCTGCTTGGGGGGTTGTGCTCTGCTCTCCTACGTGGTGTAATCTCCGTATCAGAACTGCTGCAATTCGTCTCTGCATCCCAAATGGTTACGTGGTGAACTATAATTTTTTGTATCCCCACAATACTCTTAAATCAACTTAAGCCTGGCTTTTTATAAATCTGGCTCAGAAAATAATGCTAAATTAGTAAACTCGTTCGGGAGTGTTTACAAAGGGTTTGGATGAGTTTAGCTGAGCTGATGATAGCTGATTCAGAGGGCTGCCTAGGTGTGAGCTGCGGCAGTACGAGGCCAAATTCCTTCCTGTGATCTTTATTGTACAGTTGTTGGCAAGTCACAAGAGTCCACGTATGCAAACACGTGTGCCCTTAAATCCATGGAGTTTCATGGAAGGAGAGCCATCCCGCTTGAGGAAAACGCCACTCCTGTTCAGCGCAAGGGAGTTCACTGCTTATGAGCCTTTCTGTCTGGTGTTTAACATCCTTGAGCTGGGGCTTAGTAATAGTTGCTCTTTCTTTGAGAAATGTGTATTGAAGTCCAAGCAGGGTAATTAAGATGGTTTATTTTGCTTACGGCTTTTCCGCAGTCGTGGGGAAGCACGTGCGTTCTTCGCTGCCGTGTGTAGGGCAGCACATGCCCCAGGCCTGCGGCACCGGGCAGGGCCTCTGCCTGCTTCGGTCCCGCGTTGCCCCTCTGCAGGAATGCCTTCCCCAGGGCCTTGCTCACTGGTGCGTCGATTTCAGCCGTCAAACCGGTCTGTGTCTGCCTTTGGCGCAGTGTGAGGGGCGCTAAGAATGCTTCATCTGCGGGGACCTTGTTTCCTAAATAACGTGAGTGATCTCAGCAAGCCAGCTGCCCTGCTTGGGCAGAGCCCCGCCGTTTGTCCCCTCTGTGCTCTCCGTTTCCCCCCCGAATCCAGGCTTCCCGCCTCGGGGCGCTGTGCGCTTTGGCCACGACTTCTGCCTTCCCCCTTGCTCCCTCTCCCCTGGATTGTCCCGAGTGGCTTTTGCTGTGAATCCGCAGGCTCCTCAGCAGCTCGTGTTGAAGCTGAAGGTTTCCTGCAGCCCTGACCCCGCTCCTTTCCCTGCTCCTGCCCAGCGCCACCCATCAGTTCCAGCACTTCCCCTGCCTCAAGGACCGTTTGCCAGCCAGGCCCAGCTTGGGGAGGGCAGCGCTTGTGGGGCCCTGGGAGCGGGAGGGGTAGTGCCCACTCAGGTGGGGTTGAAATACAGTGAAATATAGTACGTAATAGCAAATGAACTGTGATACATGCAGTTTATAATAGAAATAATTGTATGTTTGTACATAAAAGTATTAAAACTACCAAATAAAAATCTAAGAAGAAGAATACAAATGAAAAAACCACCAAGGAACCCCAGCCTTTTGGTTGGAATCCCATTTCGTACACGGGCTTCCTCTTAACTTTGCACAAGTCTCTCCTGATGCTCTTGTTTTCTCTCTGTATGGAGACAAGTGGTACATGGTGGTGGTAGAGGCCAGCTTGGAGTTCGGAAGATGTGGATGTAATGGGCTGCTCTGCTGGGAATGGAGATGTCCTGGCTGGCCGTGGAGGGGCCATCAGGGTCCTTGTGCCTCGTGGCTGGGGGTGCTCGGGCAGTGCAGCACACGAGCTGGCTGGGTGCCAGGGCTCTTGAAGGATGCCGGAGTTGTTGTTTGGTGGTTGTGCTTGGGCTCTGTGTGTGTGTGTGCATATATACACCCATAGAGATACCGATTTGAAGATTTCAGGTATCAAGAATTATTTTGGTGGAGCTATGTGGATAATCCTGCACTGCAGTTCTGACTTCACTCTTAATAGTCTCCCATCTTAATTAACATAAGGTTGTTTTAGATCAGTGAATTATAAAAATAACTTCACTGGGACACGCTGGCTGAAGAAGAAAGGTAATCGGTTCTGCAAGCGGGGATGTCCTGCATGAGCAAGCAGAGGGATGTAGAGAGTGTTCAACCTGGGATGTGTCTCTTCATTCTCAAGGACCATTGGAGATACCCAGGTGCCAATGGCCTTTGCAGTTCTGCTGCCTGGTGGGTGAGGAAACGAGTTGTACTGAAGGGAAAGGATGAAGAGGGCATGTAGACAGTATTGCAGAAATGAGTTCCACATGAGAAGAGCACTCAAGTGATCACTAGCAAATGAGAGCACAGATCTGCCTGGAGAGGAGATAACTGTGCTTGAGCTTCAGGAAACCATACTGCTGAGTTTCAGAGCACACAGCAGAGTGCATCCCAATATGTGAAACCCTTTTAAGCTAACTAGAAGACTGAGAGTTAATTGGGAACACTTTTAGTAGCTTGAAGAGGAAAGACTTTAAAAGAAGTGCACAGTTCTGAAAATGTCTAGGAAAGTAGCAGTCTTAAATGTACTTTAAATATGCAGAAAAAAATAATTATTGCAAATCCCCCTCTGGATGTGTAATTTGGACAGCGCAGTGTGCATGGTACACTGCCATGCAGAGTAACTGATACAGGGAGAGAATGATCCACTAAGTGGATCAGGGAATTAGTTGGGTTGCAGCTCGAGTCCTGCACTAGCTGGGGCAGTAACAGGCAGCCCCAGTCTTTAGCAGAGCCAGGATCTTGCCCGTCCTGCGTGTGCTCATGCATAGTTTCCACTGAAGGAACTTCGGCCGAGAAGTTAAGCAGATGGTGCCAGCAGCAAACTTGAGTGCAGGGAGACGGGCAGCGCAGGTTCGTGCCTTGCTTCGCGCTCCAGGTCGCTGCTCTGCTGTGTTTTGAAACATCTTGGATCCAAGGTCCTTCCAGGGTGCAAAGGGGCTTTAGGCCTGAGAGGTTATGAGACACAAACCACGTTGTGCCCTGTGCGAGCTCTGATACACGACTGCAGCTGAAGCTGCTGGAAGCCGCTGCACTGCTCTGTGTTTGTGGGGGCTCTGACATTCGTCAAATGCCAACAATTTTACTAGCAAAGCGGAAGGCTACACACGGGCCTGGGTTAATGGGTTATCCGGTTGCCTGAAAGAGACGCAGGCCCAGAATTCCTGCAAAGCGGCAGCGCTTGGACAAGCCGTGCTGCTGGATGCAGGTTTGGGACCTCCACGTGCTGTGCGCAGCAGGGCAGAGCAGAGCAGCGTGCTCTGCCCGGGCAGAGCTTCGGTGGGCAGGGGACCACGCGAGCCCCGTGTCGCAGAGCGGGCACCGTGACAGAGCCTGCCTGCTGGGGGCAGCCGGCACACCTAGCCTGGAGGTGCTGCAGAAATGGGTGATGTTCTTGCGCCAGTTGGACAGCGTGAATCAAACCCTCCATTACTCTCTGCCCCTAAGGAAGCAGAGCAAAAACATAGCAGTTTTCCAGATGTTTCTGAGTCTGTCTGAGCGGAAGGTTCACTCTGAATCTTTTTGTCCCTTGAGGGCTGAGGAGCAGCTCCCGGCAGACGCCCCGGGATGCCCCTCATCCCCTTGTGAGTGCTTCAGGCCTCTGTGCGCACATAGGGGCTGGGAACAGGGTGTCCTGCTGCTGCGGGGCCGCTGGGCATTCAGGCCGGGCTGGAAAACCTCCCGGCTTGCCCCGTTCCCAATAGCAACCGCAAAACACGCGCAGCCGGCCGGGCGCCCCACGGCCGCCTCGGAACCGCCTACAGGATGTTACAGCTGCGCTTTTCAGAGGCTTTCCTGTAGTAACAGCATTATTGCAATAGTCTTATAATGAAAATTAAAGGAGTCAATATGCACTTTCATAATTCTCCTTTAAACACAGATTAATTAAATATTCACTGAAAAAAAAATAGATGGATGAAAGTTTTGATAGCCTTTTATAGAAATTGCTTGCTTTTAGCCTGGTCTTGCTTGGCCTGATCATGTACACTAAAGTCCATGGGAGATTTTCTAGTAAAAATATTTAGGATATGAACCTTGCTGAAGAAGTAGTAACAGCAAAGAAGCACAAGTAATTCATTTAGGGCAGGGAATGGCTTTCACACCAAAACTGAAAATCTCTATCCCCATTTCAGTCAAGAAATGGAAACCTCAAGTATTTTCTGTTGGAAAAGTCCCAAGCAGTGAGGCAGCTGCCCTGGAGGCAGTGTCTCTGGGCCTGCAGTAGCTGCTGGAGAGGCTGGGCAGCAGGGAGCACCAGCGTGAGCAGGGTGAACAGGCAGTGGAAGAACATTGGGTGCAATGAGTTCGTTCTGTGCAAAGAGCTCTTCGTTACTGCAGCGGAGCGGGCTGGGAGCGGAGCAGCTCGCAGGGGGTTAGACTGTGTGTGCTGGGGGCACGGAGCTCGTCTCAGGTGTCCGTTGGCACGTGCACGTCTCCCAAGTGGCAGGCAGCGCTGCGCTCGGGTGCTTTGGGCAAGGAGAGTTTGCAGAGCAGCACAGCTCCCACCAGGGCACCGCTGCGTGCCGCGGGCGCGCACGGGCTCTTGCCTTGCGCCTCGGCACCGCTCGGAGGAGGCACCAGCACGGAGCAGCTCGGCTTAGGTAGCAGCACTGAGTCACGGGGGCGTCCCGAGCACCGGCGGGCTGTTTGCAGGGTTGCAGAGACGTAGCCCCATGCACACCAGCAAGAGGAAAGCGTCAGCCCCACGCCTGACAGCGTGCTTGAAAGGTTCCTCATACTCAACATACAAAGAGTCCAGATATTTTTCTTCCTCTCTTATTGCTCGCCAGAAACCACAGTTCTGTCACAGAGTTGTAATACATCCTCTGCAGCTCACTGAATGAACATATTTATTTGTATTTTTACAGTAAGATCTTGCAAAAATGTAGATATTCAAACCTGTAGCTTTTCAAGACGTGTTTACTCTTCTGTCGGCTGTTAAATGTTGTCTTGAGACAGTCTCTCCTTTGAATGTAAATGGCAATGAAAACCTAATTCTGCTGCAGGGGGGTTGAGAGAAGGATATATTCAAGTACCGCAGGTGTTCGGGGGCAGAGGGGCGCGAGGCCGAGCGCCTGCCCCGAGCTCGCAGCGCTCGGCCTTGGGCTGCTCCAGCTGCCACCTGCGCCGCAGCTCGGGGCTTTGTCCGCTTCAGAAAAGACCCTCTGGGCTTCTGCACCGAAGCCGTGCATTGTCTGAGACGTGAAGTACTGCGTTTCGGTTTCCTTCTCTAAAATTAGGTAGTTGATTTTACTTTTATTATAACTTTACTGTTATTGCATGAATCTTGCTTCTCTTTTATAGTGTATGAAATGGAATACTGAGGTCACTGCTCAGAAAAGAAAATTATTCCTTTAATTGAATCATGTTTAATTTGTACGTGCGAAAGAATAAGCTTGTAAAAGCTTATTTCTTCAATTATTAAATACTAGGTTTTATTATCTAAGTAATGTGACTATATCGAGTTTCTTGGCAGTTTCGTATGGGAGGTTTAGAGTTGATGTTAGCGTAATCCTGTATGATGTGATTTGTCTTTAAGGTTGGTGCATGGGGCGGTGAGCTCGGAGCTGCGGCTCTCCCCGCGAGCCCGGCCCGTGGTCGTTGCGGCGCTCTGCGGCCCGGCTCGGCCCGGCCCGGCTCGGCTCGGCTCGGCTCGGCCGGCGGTCGTTGCGGCGCTCTGCCTCGCCTCGCTCTTCCTCGCGTGCCCCCGGGTGTCCCCGCTGCGGGAGGGAGGTACGTGGGGCGAGGTCGGTGCGTGCGCAGGTGGCCGGGCGCTGCTGGCGGGTGACACGCGGGGCTTCGGGACGCAGCGCGGGGGTCCCGCTGCAGCCCCGGCGCGGGGCGGCCCCGCAGGGCGGGCAGGGCCGGGCAGGGCAGG
>PTEX01000138.1:1359775-1408302 GCA_003342815.1 Eudromia elegans | reverse complement strand
CGCCGCCGCCCGCGCTGCGCCCGCTGCCCGAGGACAAGGGCGCGCCCCGCAGCCCGGGCACGGTGAGGGCCGCGCCGCGCGGGGACCTCTCTTGCAGCCTGACACCCTCCGCAGCCGCCACCGAGCGCGGCGGGGCAACCGCGGGTGCTGCGGGCGGCGGGAGAGCGGCGCGGCACCCGCGCGCCCTGCCCGGCTCCGCGCCGCGGGCGACGGGAGAGCGGCGCGGCGCCCAACGCGCCCTGCCCGGCTCCGCACCGCGGGCGATGAGAGAGCGGCGCGGCGCCCAACGCGCCCTGCCCGGCTCCGCGCCGCGGGCGACGGGAGAGCGGCGCAGCACGGAGTGGCACCCGCGCACCCTGCCGGGCTCTGGCACTGCGCGCCGGAGCGGGTACCCCGGGAGCCCCTCGGAAGCCTCCCCTTGCCGCGTGTGTGACACCTGCCAGAGCTGAAACGCTTCAGCTAGATCACTAAATCAGGGGCTACTGAGATAATGGTCAGCTTTGTGACAGTTTTCAGGCAAACGGAAAATTATAGGTATGGAAGTTTGGGCAAAAATAGCAGAAGTGAAAAATAGCAATAGTTCAAACTGTCAACTGCTTCTGAGCAAGGGGTTTGGTAACCGAGCATCTTTATCAAAAGCGACTAGAAGTTGTGCTTAAGAAGGGACAACTTGGCAGTGCTCCTCTGAACACCCTGCACTCTTTTGACTAGCAACATTTTTATCAGGTTCTCAGATAATAGAACTTGTTGCCGTAAAACGCCTGTTTGTTGCCAAGGTTTTGTTTGGGTCTCTGAGCACTGGTTTGTGGTTGCTCTGCGTGGCCCTGGTGTCGGGGGCGAGGCGAGACAGCCCCAGCGGGAGGGTCGGGGCTGCCGGGCGGGCGCTGCGCATCCCTGAGCCTGCACAGCTCGCGTGGGGAGCGCTGGGGAGAGCTGGGCACAGAGCAGCAGTTGGGGCGCCTGTGAACGAGCGGGGTGTGGGAGAAGAGAAAGAGAAGAGCTGCTCCAGATTTGTTTGGTGAAACGATAGTTGTCGTGGATGGTTCTCCAGCAGCATTGGTTCACAGGTTCGGAATTGTTAATTCGGTGCCTTAGGATCAGAGAAGATTCAAGCTGTTGTTATTGTTGGTTGCATTGTGTTCTTCTAATGCTTAATGTTCTAATGTCTAATTTATCTCTTCTCTGTTAAAATTGTCAGAAGAAAATCCCGAAGGCACAAGGGACGTTTGATGGGGAAGGTAAGACCTTTTCTGTACGGACTTGATGATGTGCTAAAATCACAAGGGAGATGAACCTCAGGCTTATTCTTTTACAGTTCTTAAATACTGGCACAAAGTACTTGGTTTTCAATAATCTGACTAAAATCTTGAATTACAGCGTCGGCCATAGACCCTTTGGCAGTGTTTTAAAGATAAGGGAATGGCAGGTTCCAAGCGTGGTTTTGCTTGCAGGGATTCCTGTCAAGCCCGTGCCCGTGGTGCTCATAAAGGCACAGTCGCCCGCGGTGCTCCCGTCTGTAGGGTGGCGGAAGGAGGCTGCTCCGAGCGGACGGGCTCCCTGCCCCTGCCCTCTGCAGGGGCTGCTCCGTGGCGCCCCGCTCACGCCCGCGGCGCTGCGGCTCGGGCAGGGCTGGCACCGCCTCCCGCCGTGCCCCACGGGAACCACGGGGGCTCCTGGCCTGGCTGGGCCCGTGCTGCTCTCGCTACGTGGGCTTCGAGCGCCGCAGACACCGGGCAGTGTTTTTGCTTTCTTGCGTTATGAGCTCTGCCAACTTGCTGCTTTTCCCAGGGTTTCAGCTGCACACAAATCCCTCCCAGGTTGCAAGTCCATGGATGTGTGGAATAGCTCCGCTGCAGTAACTGTTGCTCCTTGGCTTTCCCTTGCTTTGGGCCCCCTTGAGATCATCTAAGCTGCTGTGTTATCTTGCTTTTCCACTTGCCTGTATATTAAAACTTCCCACAGTGTTCCCATTTGCATGGCCCACTATCTTTTTTCCCATCTTTTCTCACATTCTCTCCTAATTATATCTTTTAGACTCTCTTCCAATTGTTCCCTTTTATCTTGGACCAAACCCAAATAATAACTTTCTGTGTAATACTTTGTAGAATTCCATTGCTATCTACAATTTCCTGTCTTTTAGAATATGTAAATTCTCTAGGCACATTCCAAAAAGCAAATATATATGTGTACTTTTACAAAAGGTCAAAACTTGTACAATATTCTAGTGGGGCTGTGTAGTCAGAGCAGGTAAAACTGATGTGCCCGGACTGGTACAAGTCTCGAAGCTGTGGCTGTGCACAGGTTAGACCGCTCGTTTACTTCTTCCGTCTTTCTCCTGCGTGGGGGGAATCAGATCGCCTCCAAAATGTGGCCCCTCTGTGAAGTTCCTTGTGGAGCTTTCTTGCACAGCACTTCAGGCTCTCAGGGGCTGCCTCGTGTCTCTGTCCTTCTCCGTGCGCTTGTGGAACACCCGCGAGGGAGGAGGCTGAGAAGAGGGGAGGACGCGCTGCACAGGCCCTGCCTGCGCCCTCGTGTTGCTGAGCTAGAGTGGGGGAGCAGCACGGCTAGCACGTGTCTACTTGGGGTGGTCACGAGCCTCATACCCACCCAGGCAAGGAGTTAAATGTTTATCTTGCTTTGTGGTTTCTATTTGGAATAGCTCTAGCTTCCAAATTTCTGCAACTTGGATCTTTTCCTTCATAGTGAAGGGGGAAGCCTGTTTAAAAGTGACAGAATGAGAATTGGCGTGGGTAGTGGGTTTGTAATGGTCTGCTGTATGAAAGGAGCCAGACCTCTGCATTAGTGACAGTGTTCTACTGACACGCTTACTCTGTGCTTTAAATCACTGCTAGTTATGAAACACTGTACAACAAACCAAGGAAGATTTTTTTAAAAAATTTTTCCTTGACAAAGAGCACATCTGTATTTTAATTCAGTCAGTGGCATCTTTTCTAGCAGTGGTACAGTGAGCCATTGTCACTGTCCTTGGCCATTGTCATCCTGAATACGCTGCTATCTTTGTCCTCTGGAGTTTGTGCGCAGCACACTGCCGCTTTGCTTGATTTTGTTTTTTAAATGAAAATTATTTTAAATGATTTTGTGAAAGCGAATAAGCTGCCTTTCTGGCAGTTAATGACATGCTCTTGTTTTTCTTACAGAAAATGCTGTATTATATCAGAATTATAAAGAAAAAGCTCTGGATATAGATTCTGATGAAGAGTCTGAGCCCCAAGAGCAGAAATTGGATGAAAAGGTTGTCATTCACTATAAGCCCTTGAGATCAACATGGAGTCAGCTCTCTGTTGTGAGTATTTAATCATTGCAGAGCTAGGCAAAAATACAGTATCTAGGAATGCATGGAAGCGAGCTGGTGTCTTCAGCTGAAGCTTGTCATCTTCTTTTCCCTTCCAAAATACTTCATGTTTCTCAGTATCCTGTTACCATCAGGTATTCTACTGCTCAATGCATCAGAACACAGTTTAGTTTTATTCAGGTTTTATGAAAGGTAAGCCCAAAGAAAGCTGGAATCATGCCTTGTGGGTCGTTTTTCATAGGCATAGAGTGCCAGTCCTGCCAGAACAAGTGCCCCTGGGTTACTTGTTCCCATCCTGACACCTCCTTTTCTCTTTTGCTGGCAGAAGTGTTTGCAGGCTCCTGTGGCCACACAACAGAACAGGTAGAGGATGTTGCTTTGAAATTACCAAAGGGGGGAGAAAAGTTTGCATGTAGTATAAATACAGTATAAATAAAATTTGCACAAGACTTTGTTCACACAGGAATATGTTACACGGGAATATGAAATATGAATATTTCTTGGCTTTTTTTAAATCTGTGCTGAAAAAGTCAAGCATTCATCTGTTGTTCTTGTTTAAGACTGTATTTTCGCCAGTCCCCGGAGGTGACCGTGCAGGTGCCCCCGGTGACCGTGCCGGGTGTTGGCTAGCCAGGACGGCACGGGCCCTTGGAAGGGTTTGCACTACTGCACGGTGCGTGTGTGCCCGTGCGCGGGGAGGGAGGCTCTTCTCGGGCAGCCTGAGAAGACAGGTTTAAGTCATTATGGGATGAAACCTTATGCCCTAACCTTTCCTTTTTTTGTTTGGTTTGTCCCTAAATTGTGTTTTTCATCTCATGAGAAAAAGGGGATCTTGATCATTTGTTGATTTTTGGTTTATGTAGAAAGCAGTACAATTGAGAAAATTCATTTTAGGCTCCTTTTTTTTTTTTTTTTGACCAAAACACAAATTTGATGATTTTAAAAAGAAGATTTAAATCCAGTTTGTTTGAAATTCTTCTCTCAGACGGTCTTCCTCTTTGGACTCCCGCTAGGCCCCTGGCAGTGGCTGTGCAGACAGTCAGTTTGAGCTAGATCAGTGACTGTCTCTGTTCTTGCCTACCTAAAATTCTAATTCTGGAGGAATTGTCAGTATTTCCACAGTACAGTGCAAAAACTTTTTCCAACATTTTTTAACAATTCCAGCAGATACAGGCAGTGAGGGTGTCAAAAATATGGCTGATGCATGTTAAATGTGTTTACTTTCCAAGCAAAGGGAGCATTCAGTAATTTTACCAATAATTAATTTAGAATATAAGGTTAAGCCAGTGTTTGTAAGGAGAATGTGTGTTTGCACCTGTGTGCACGTACCATGTATGGTTGTGAAACACAGCTGAGTTTCTGGAGCAGGAGTGTAGCAGTAGCCACGCTGACCTCGCTGGGAATCTGCGGTATTAACAGGAAGCATGCAGATCTTGGATACGTTCATAGGTATTTCCTCTGTCAGCATATTTTTAGAAAAGTCCCCAATGGCATCCAGAAAACAAGTGACATGGCGCTTCCTAGGGAGTGCCTCGAAGCTTTCAGGTTGTTAACTGAAAGCGCACTTAGTTCAGTTTAATGATTAGAAAGGTATCGAGTTAGTTCTTGCTTGGTCCTCTGAGGTGTATACTTGCAGAGGTGTAAGAACCTGCAATTTGTGCTCAAAAGATTAATTGCTTTAAGCTATCTGCGTGCACGGTGTCTATCCATAAGCACGTAAATGGGAGTAACGTGCCCGCGGTGTGCGGTGCTGTGCGGCAGGGGCAGAGCGCTTCCTGCTGCTGTGCCTCCGGGCAGGCTCGTGCACGGTTCAGGGGCAGGGGGCTGAACAGGCAGGTGCCGTGCTGGGACCCCGGGAGCTGCCGAAGGAGAGCGAGCCAGAGAGAAACGGGATTGCGGAGGGGGGCCTCGTGCGGGGAGGGAGTCTCCTGGCCTGGACATGGCTCTGCCGAGGTCCCTTCCCCGCCGGGCAGCAGACGTGTGGGTGAGGCTGCTGGGGAGAGGCCTGGCGTGGCAGGAAGGAGACCGAGCCGGGCCCTCCCTCGGCACGCGGCCTCCTGCTGCTCTTTGCTGGGCGCCGGGGCCAGCATCACTGCTGGGCATGGAGAGCGCTGCGGCCGACCTGGCCCTGCTCGCTGCGCTGAGGGTGCTGGGCCGGAGGGACCCCGGGCGTGAGGAATGCAGGAGCGTTCCCTCCGCGCTGCGCCATGCTTCCTTGGGGTAGGGATAGGGCTCCTCCACAATGATTTGTGGATAGCAAGCTGGCCGTGTAAAAAGGCCTCTAGATGTGTTTATTCTACAAATGAGTATGCTAAAGTGTTTCACACCAACTCGGAGAATAAATTGAGTGATGCTATACATGTGTAAGTCATGACACCTAAATTAAAAGAAGAAAGGTACGTTCCTGCTTTGGTGAGGGTGTGATATCCACTGTGTGCAGGTGACGGATTCGGCTGGGAGCGCCTCTGCTGAAGTGCCTCTGTGCGCGTCCCGCGGCAGTTCTTGATGTGGTGGTTTGTTCTTCGTGCGAGTCCACGTGACGTTATCAAGCTGTTCATTTCTGGCAGTTTATTGCTGTCTGAAGGGGCCAGATTCTTTAGCTGAGTCCTTAGTGCAGTACTGGAATTGATACTTGTTAGTACAATATTTTTTAAAAGAAGAAGAATGCTGTTTTCTTAACAGAGCTGTTGAATTTTGTTTATTTATTTATTAGGTAAAGAAGAACGGATTATCAGAAGCTATCAGCCTGGAAGAAAGGAAGAGACAGGAGGTACTTGTTTAAAATTGTGCGTTGTTCCTGGGGGCTGTTTGGGGCCGGGCTGCTGTGTCCCGGAGGAGGCAGCTCAAGCGCGGCTCCCTGTCCTGGTGTGAGGTGACGTCCGTGTGCCGGGAGGAGCAGCTCGGAGCGCCCCGGCCGCGGCTGTGCGGCGGCCCTGCGCGGCCGCCCCGGCGGCGGGAGCAGCACGGCGCTCCTCGCAGCGCCTCTCCCCTGTAGCCCGGCCTGCGAGCGGCCCTGCCTGCGAGCGGCCCTGCCTGCGAGCGCTGCGCGGCTCTGCTCCTGCTCTGCCGCCTCTTGGTGCCCGTGCCCTCGTGCTCCGCCGCGTTCCCCGCTGTGTGCACATGCAGGGGCCTTGCCAGGGCAAGCGGGAGGTGCTGGAAAGGGGCCCTGCCCTGGCCAGCCCTCACATACCTGCCGTGCAGAGGAATGTCCCTCCCCGGAGACAAGGGCTGCAGCAGCAGCTCTCTGCGCCGCCTGCTGCGGTTGGTTTTCTTCAAAATCTCCCTTCCGCTTCAAGCGATTCCCCGGGGCCCGCAGCAGGCTGGACTGCCTGGGGTTTTCCCTGGGTTCCGCGGGCACGGGTGCCGCGAGCCTCGAGTGCCGGGGCAGCTGCGTGACGGGCCGTGTTGCTGCCGCCGTGTTGAGGCACGCGGCGCGGACACACCGCGCCTCGCGTGCACGGCACCGAGACGTTGTTGTGCTTTACAGGCGCGGGGCTGCTTTGCTGTCCTGGTGTGCCCTTTGGCAAACGTGTGCAGCAGTTGCTCGTGTGCGCTGCCTCTTTTGCCGCTCTCTGTTGGAAAGCTTTTAGACACAAGGCATTTGTTTCAATCCTCTTGTATCCTTTGTGAGCCTTTAGTTTAGCTCGTGTTTCCTGAAGTCATATTTGCGTCTCTTGAAGAGAACAGGTTCTTAAGATGCCTTTCAAATGCAAACTCTTCAATGTTACCAAAAGGATTTCAAGCCTGAGTGTTAAAAGAGATTCAGCCTTTCAAAGGCGGCCTATGGAAATACTCTTAGGAGGTAGTTGTGCTGTCTAGTAGTGCTTTAGCTTCATTTTGTGTGTATGCTTTATGTAACACTTTGGAGTTTATTTGTCAGATTGTCATTATAACGTATCATCACTGCAGGAAATGTGTTTCCATTTGAGTTATGCTTTCATCAGGTACCAAAGTTTCAAGTGTTCCTATGCCTCCCGCCCTCAGTAACTTTCTAGTGCGTTGGATCCCTGTTCACCTCTTGCCTAAGGAAAATGCACTGGAAGGATAGAGTGGTTAGACCTGGAATACCTTCCGGTGGGTGGTGTGCAAGCTGGAAGCTGCCACCCCGCGCGTGCCTCCTGCGCGCGGCCTCCGGCGCGAGCTGTGGGGTGGCGCGGTGCGGAGCAGCGCCTTGCGTTGCCGTGTCCTTGAGAGGCACCAAACACCCTGGGAAGCTCCCTGCCGCCCGGCAGCACGGCTGCGTGCCCGCTCCTGGCACCGGCACGATGCGCGCTGCATCCCGCTTCAGTCCTTGAGGCGTGTTGGAGGAGGTGATGCTCCGTCATCCTCTGATCAGGACGCACATTCATTCCCCCCAGAAGCCAAGTATCTGCATGCACCGTTTCCTTCTGACTCGGCTGACGTGGTCTTGCTATCAACAACTGGGAGACAGCCACGAGGGCCCTCAGAGCATAAAAAAAGCCACTCCAGAATAATAATAATAAAGTTTGTATCTTCCTCCTATGTTGAAAAACATTTGGCTGGGGCCCAATTAATCCTGGAGTGCTGCAGAGATCTGTAGCAGACCTTTCCCTGTGAGTGCAAGGAGGCTGAAAATGGGAATGCAAAGGCCCAAACGCCCTTTTTGGACCCCTTTCTGCCCTTGCCAGTGCAGGGCCAGGTAGGTCTGCTCTCAGGGGTTGGTTAGCACACGTGTCTATTCTCTACCTTGTGACTAAGGGATGTGGCAGAGAGGCAGTTTAACATTAACCTTTTAAATACTGTGTGTATACTTTGCAATTAAAGTATCTATTTCTTCTTTGGATTGAGGCTGCTTGTAGAAATGAGTTGCAAATACAGTGGTATGAGCTGAACAAGTAATAACAGCAGCCATACTGAGCACAGAGGTACCTTGGCTCTGCAGGTGGCAGAGCTCTGTGTTTGTGCTGCTTAGAGAGCAGCTCCTGTGGCCGGGGCGCTCGGGAACCCTTCTTTCACCAGGCTGTGCAGCTTCATGAGAGCTAGTTCCTTTTTTCCAAGCTGTTTACAGGTAAAAACTCTAGTAGATGAACAGCAAAAACGGCCTGCGGCCACACAGACACCCTGGCAGCTCCTGCACGCGCAGGGACGCGCTGCCTGGGAGGCAGCAGCAGCCAGGGTTCTGCAAACGCTGTGTGTCAGCTCTGTGCATAGGGCTTCTGTGTGCATGTTTTTGTGTGTAAGCTTGCGGTTGCATTAAAAAGCTTACTGCAACTTTTACCAGTGCTAAATCATGCATTTCTAGGAGCAGATGGGCTAGTAATAGTCACGGTAATATTGAGCTCCTCTACCTCCCTCCCCCTCAATTTATCTGTTATATTTAAAGGCTAATCAAGAGTAAGTCTTTTTCTCCTCTTGCAGGCTATTTTTGAAGTAATATCTTCTGAACATTCATATCTGCTAAGCCTGGAGATCCTGATCCGGTTGTTTAAAAATTCCAAAGAACTGAGTCTCACCATGACCAAAACCGAGAGTCACCACCTTTTCTCCAATATTGCAGATGTTTATGAAGCAAGCAAAAAGTAAGTGTCAGAAAGCAAATCCTTGTCTTGTTTCCGTGAGGTTTCCTTGAGCTGCCTGTGCTGCGTGGCGCGCAGGACTCGATGGATGCGCTGCAGGCAGCGAGGGTGTCGCGGAGCCTGCTGGCCCCGGCGCGCGGCGCTGCCGGGGAGGAGCGGGGGCCTCCTGCCGCAGCGGGGTTCCCTCGGAGGCGAGTGGAGCAGGGCCAGGCCTTTTCTGCCAGCCTAGCAGCCGCAGAACCCCCTGTGGGGAGCGCGGTAGGAGCTGGGGGGGGGTGGCCACGTGCTCAGCTCCAAAGGTGCGCCTGCTCGGGGTCTCCAGAGAGCTTACGTGTTCCCAGGCGGCTCCAGCCTGGCACCGGGGCTCCCCACGGCGAGGTTAGACTTCAGTCATGTTGGAGCAGTCACCGAATGTTCGGCAGGTATCTCTGGTCTTTGTGTGTGTCCTCGTGCTCCAGAACGTGCTGCCGTCTGTTTGCTGGGTGGTTTGGGCATTCCTAGGGGCTGATCCTAGGGCTCAGTTCCTTAGGCAGGCTCTGAGAAAGTGGTGCTTTTTTTCTTAGTTTAATTTATGAAGCTTTGACCTTTGTTTATTCTACTAAGTGTAGATTCCCATTCCTGCATTATGAGCGAGCAAGCCCTCCGTCCTTCAGCTTGCATCTTCTGTGCATGCCTGGTGGGCAGCTCCTTGGAGAGCAGAGCTTGGAGTGCTGCGGGTGTGTGACCTGTGCCTTGCTTACCCCTTCTGAGAGGCGTGCTCTTATTTGGGAAGAACCTCAGCAATTTTTGCCAGGTCCTCTGCTTTTCAAGCAGACCAGTGGTTTGCTTTTGTGGCTGTACTACTTTAGCTGGTAGGAGAGCCTGAAGATGCCCAGTGTGGTTTTTCCTCACTGCATCCTAACTCACTTTGCCTGATCTAAACTGCTGGTAATCGAGCAGGAGTTCTGTCTCTGAGGGCTGCCTCTTGCCCATGTTGTCCCTGCTCGGTTAAATGGCTGCATGCAGCTGGTGCCCTTTCTGCAAAGAGCAGCGGCGTGTCGCAGCGCGGGCCGCACCGCAGCTCCTGCCAACGCGCTCGTGCTCCTCGTGCGTCCCCGGGGCCTCGGGAGCGCGGGGGCCAGCGCGGGGTCCGTAGTGCCCAGCTCTTCGTGAGGGAAACAGATAGGCTGCGAGAAGAGGAAGTGTTTGCGGCTGGGGAATGAGGTGAATGCTGCAGAACCTGTTGTGTTCTTGGCAGCACGAGAGCCGCCGTTAGCGCTGCGGGGCTGCGAGGCGGCGCCTCGCGCTGGGCCTCGCGGCTACAGCGACTTCCAGCTCCTCAAGCACTTGCCTGGGGAGGATCTGCTTCTGCTTGCGCAGCAGCCCAGCCTCGTTAACAGCAGTACTAGCAGGTAAATCTCTGTCACTTACGTAACTGAAACCTCTAGATGCCCATACGTCTTTGGTCCTTATTTTCTAGTTTTCTAGCTTGAAGTCAAACACTGGCTAAAGGATGTGCATAGCATTCTGAAGATATCAGTTGTTCTTCTTACCTTTAACATCGTAGAGCTTTTAAGTATATTTCTATTTCTGTGCAAATACCAAAAGTAAGGAGCCTGATTTGAGAAATGGAGCTAACGACTGCACAAGGAGTGTGTCAGACTAGCGGTGTTGCTGCAATCAGTATTTTTTGACTCTTTTCTGCCTCCTTTTGTTTTTTGGGTTGGTAAGAGCTGTGAGTAAAGCTTGTGTTTCCCATGTTGGAACCTGCCCAGCCTTGCGGCCGCAGCGTGCTAAGGCTGTCTGCGCTCCCTGAGACCACGCGCGCTCTCTGCACCCTTCCCTGGGTAGGGCAGCAGCTTGTTTTTGTGCAGCTGAGGTTTTTGTGCTGATAGGATTCTTCGCAAAGCGTTCGTGTCAAAGAGCCTCCAGATACTCCCGTTACAACGGCCAGTCCTTCTGCCCGGGGGTTCCTGGGAGACGTTCCTCCTTCCCTTTTCCTCTGGAAAGCTCATGCTCCGAGGAGGGGACCCCGGCGGGTTCCCCTCGCAGCTGGGCCGCCTTTCCCGACTGTCCTGCTGGGTCCTTGTCCAGGCTGCTGCCTTCCCCTTGCTCTGATCGTTCCCTGCTCCTGGAGAGCCATGGTGCTCGTTTCTCCTCTCTGGGCCAACGGGGCTCCTTGGCCTAGGAACTTGTAGGTCTCTCCCTGTCTCTTCTCATTCTCTGCTCATGGTTTTTCACTATGACCAGTATATCTGTGTTTCTTAAAGTGGGGGGTGACTTCCCCTGTGCCAGTGACTTCAGATGTTTTGTGTTATCCAGCAACAGATAATAGTGGCATCAAGCAAAGGTGACTCAGAGATTAAATATTGACTGGGCAAGAATTTAAACTGTGGCCCAGGCGAATGACGTTCATGCTCTGAACCCCGCCAGGAGAAGCGTGTTTCAGCGGCGGGAGCGGAGCCTCCCAGCCCTTGGCTTCGTCGTGTCGTGCGGACGCAGAAGGTCCGTTCGGGTGCGTAAGGAACGGCGCTGCCGGGAAGCGCCAGAGCGGCGGCGTGGGGCTGCCCTGTGCCCAGCGGCTCCTTGCCCTGGGCCTCGGCACCGCGTTGCTTCGGCGTGCGCTCACTGAAACCGGGAGAGCAGCCGCAGTCCTGGGTGAGTTCTGGGCCCTTTGCTGAGTTCTGCGAGCAGGGCACGAGTCCTGCAGAGGTCTGTGGTGTTAGCCTCACTGCATGAAGCACAAAAAAGGAGAAATGTGTTTATCTGCATGGCTTTTGGTAGCAAAGTGAATGTTAACTGCTTACTCAAGCTCGGATCTCTGCTTTCCTTCTCCAAGGACAGACTAATATGGAAGAGTTTCTTAGCTGTGACTGCATGAATGATAACGCTTCAGGACATGAGCCGCGTCTCGGAATAAAAGGTCACTGCCTTGTTTTGCACCAGAAGAGCACGCAGCTCTGAGGAGGTGCCGAGTTGTTCCTGAGCCTGGAAATAGCTGTGTTTAGGCCGCCTGTCAGAGAGGGAGGATGTATGTCCCTGCCTGGCTCCCTGCGTGGCTCCCTGGGGCAGCGCGCTGCGAGCTGTGTGCGCGTTGGCTGCTTGTTATTAGCAGAAATATCTTCCGAAATACCAAGCTCCGTTAGCTGTCCTGCATATAGCAACCGAAAGCAGTACTTGCGAGTGCTAATGTTTGACTGGGAAGTGCATGCTGGAGGTGACAGCACTTTCTCGAGCCTGTGGTTTCTCGAGTGCTTTCACTGCCGTGTTGATCAGTCTGGCCACTTTAGCAAGTGTGCTGCATGGCTGCAGCTCTTGGGGTTGGGAGCTTCACAGAATGATTTACAAGTTCAGTTCAGACATCCATTTCTTTCTATGTTAAATGGGTTAAATGTAGCTGACTTTGAGGCCCAGGGAGACATGCACAGCCGTAGTCTTTAACAGAATAATAAAAAGCATTGCTTTGTTCAGGGTGGGAAAGCGTTTTAAAACGAACATGCCTGTTGTCACATCTCCATCATTTATCAAAAAGATTTACAGTGTTCGTGCCATTGTGTTCCCTGTGGATCCCTTTGTGGATCCCTTTGGATACCGGGTGTAATTGGTGGAGTGCTGGTTTGTTCCTCCCAAGCGCAGAGCATCGGGCTGGATGCTCTGAGCATCTCCCTGGAGCCGCCGGCAGCGGCCGGGCTGCCGGGGCCGCTCTGTGCCCCGGGTTTCTGCTGCAAGTCGCCGAGCAGGCCACGGCCCCGTGGGCAGAGCAGCTTGTCGGCGCCCGTAGGCTTGTTTCTGTTGGGAGTTGCCCAGTGGGTATTGCGCAGTCAGAGGTGGTTTTTGTGGACTCTGATGTAGTGCTACAGATTTTGTGATAGGTCTGTCAGATATGAACCGTCATTTAGGCTTGGGCTCTTTAAAAGACTGAGGTAGCAAATGTCTATTAGCTGCCCTTAATGAAACCACTAATAACTTTGAATGTTCCACGAGACCAAATGATTTTTTGCAGCTCTTTTCATCTATTTCTGCTTCATTCAAGAAAGAGACTGTACTACAATGACGAGAGAATTTAGCGTTTAAAAATCACAAATGCTGCTTTCCTTTTTGTTAGCAAGGGAATTCCTGGGAAAGCGGGCACAGCATGTTCCCATTAGCGTGGAACTGTGATGCTTTCTCCCCAAAAGGAAGCAGTCATTTCCCCGCCGCCCAGCTGTGAAGCTGGATTCCCCCTCCCACATGCCCCGGCCAGGAGGATATGCTGCTTGGCACTGGCCATTGGAATTCTGCAGGCAATATATTGTTTTTCATTAGTTCTTGGGAATCCACACTCCTCAGTGCCAAGGAAGTTAATGTGGTCACTGTTAAAGTTACAGTCCTTTCTGCTTTCTAGGAAATAAAATTATTAGACTGAAGATTGACGTCTTCCAGAGTATCTAATGGATATTTACACTAGTTTATTTGTGCCTGAAAAAAATGCAGGATTTATATTTTCCAGCTTCCATTTATATGGAAGAAGCAGGGAAGACAAGGTATGTGCCAGCTCAGCTTGGTTTCCTGCAGAGCATCGGCTCTGTTTGGTTTTTGTACATATAAATCTGGAGCTCCAACATCCCCTGGGGAGTTTCCCACTGTCGAGATTTGATCATGAGGAAGTGAGTTGTTATTTCATGCCAGTTACAGATGCTCTGAGGAGTCCAGGGAGAAACTGGTGTGAGGTCAGAGGCAGGGAGTGCACAGCTGCCTCGCTGACCTCTCCTTTGAGCCTCTGTGCTTTCTGATCCCACATGGATTTGATGGCTTAAGGTGGTTGTTCTAACTCTCTTTTGCCTGCCTATCTATAACCTTTTTTAGGTACTTAATTAGAATTTTCTAATTCAATGCCATCTAGTTTTGGAATATAGTATTAGTTTAAGTGAATCTCCACTTTTGAGTGTCCTGTAAGCCTTGGGCAGTTATATTTTATTTAGAGTAGACGAGAGAGTAAATGTTGAGAAGGAGGGTTGGCCAGAATGGTTACTATTAGGAAGGTGGTTGTTGTCTGGGTACTCAGGGCATCTCTTTTGGTAAAACTGCTGTTAAAGTTGTTCTGCGTTAGGAATGAGACCTAATTTCAGTGTTAGAAGGGCAAATTTTAGGAAATAATTTGTAGCATTGTGCGTATTCCACTGTGCATTTGTTTTTATGCATCTGAGTTAACATAGTGTGCTTAAGAAAGTGGGAAAAATGAGATTAAGAAGCACATCTGAGCAAAGGTTAGAACGTTGCTGCTGGCTACAGTTCCCAGACTGTTAATGGCCCTGTAAAGACAGGAGAAGGCCCTTAGCAGGAACCCCGAAACCTCGGCGAGGAAGCGCCCCTCTGCAGGCAGGACGAAGGCGGTATTGCTGAGATTGCTGGAGTTCTGGGCCTTGTGCTGCAAGGACTCAGAAAATGAATTGCACTTGTATTTCTAACTTGGTAGGTACCGTTTTCAGGAGAGGAAGAGTTTCACCATAATAAAAAATGGGCACTTCTTTTAAATACCACAGGGCAAAACAAAGCAAGTCAAACCCTTGTGATGCTCTCTGACTTTCACTTAATTGGATCCAGCTTTAAGCAGGAAAGTTCTAGCTCCTCCTGGTATTAAATGAAAGGCCCGTCACACACTGCAAGCAGATGGCTGGCTAAATTGACAGTGATTTAGCTGTACTCATCCTTATGACAGGTTTTGTCCTAAAATTCTAAATAGAGGTTTCTGTGCTGTGTCTGCTTTCCTGACGTGTATAGGAGTTAGCGGATTGGATGCGCACAGGACAGCCCTGGATTCAGACTTTGAGGGATGCTTCCTGTAGCCTGGGAGGCAGCAGCATGGGACTGTCCCGCTCTCTTCCTGCTTGGTAATCTCCTGCTGCCCAGGAGTTCCCTACCAGGGCTGTGCTCTCTGATGATAATGTCCTTGATGAAGCCCCAGGTAAGCTTGAAAAATGTAAGTTCTAGCGCAGCACGTTCAAATGCCTTGTCAGCATGCCGTAGCATCCAGCAAGGAGAAACGGTGTGTTGCCTGGTTTCCTGAGCAGAGTAAATTGGCAGCGTGCTAAGAAATTCTTCCTGCTATAGATAGGCCTGAGAGGGTGGGAATGGATCACAGGTTTTTTCTGCAGTTTGTGATGTTCAGTGATTGAAATGTGGCTGCTGTGGAACATAAGAAATGGTCAACTGTGCGACTCTTAGGGTTTTTTTTACCTTCTTGTTAAGGCTAGAGGACTGCCATGAAATTTCCAGGCAGCTGTTAAGTAGAAGTGCCTGTGAGGTAGGAGATCCCATTGCAGCTTCGCCGTCTTGGCCAGTTAGTGGCTCTTTTGAACTGCAGCTTTCCTGTGTTACAAAAGCACCAGCGAAAGGCCCTGGCACGGCCCAGGGTCTCCCTCCCGCCCTGGAGGGAGACTGGGAGGGCTCTGCAGAGCCTGCCCCAGGGCCCGGGCTGCTGGGCAGGGCGGCACCGCCGCCGCCGGGGAGCAGGGCGCGAGGGAAGCCTCTCGCTGTCCCCGTGGCCGTTGCATGACAGTACTGCTGAACATCGGGCCCATGGTGGGCACCGCTTGTGCTGAGCTCTGCCGGGACGCGCCGCCGCCCGCCCGGGGGCTTTGTGTAGAGCTTTCGTGTATTTCTTGGTCAGAAGGAGAGGTGATCTCACCCTTATACAAACCACTCACCGTTTCTCTAGGTAATGAAAACCATGAGTTGTGCCAGCTGACGATGTTGCTGGGGAGGGTCTGCTATTTCGGGGATAAAAAAGAACAGTTTCTTTTTATTTTTGCAGATTCTTTAAAGAACTTGAAGCAAAACATCAGAACAACATCTTCATTGATGATATTAGTGATATAGTGGGAAAGCATGCTGCTTCAACGTTTGATCCCTATGTAAAATATTGCACTAATGAAGTCTATCAGCAGCGAACACTACAGAAATTGCTGTAAGAAATAATCTGAAAATACATTTGCACAAATCATTCCCTTTTAGTAGGAAGCAAAGGTTGGGGTATTTTAGTGCAAAACCTATTGCTTCCATGCATGCTTCCATATCCATGTAGTTAGATGCCAGCTCTCCTTAATGCACGAATTCCTTTGAATAATTAAGTGTGAAAATAAACCTGGCTGCATAGTCCAATCCTTCTTATAGTCATATGCTCAGTTCTGTTACCCCTATTAGGTACAATTTTACTAATTTGGTAAAGTCATGTTGTATGTATTGCATACTTGCTTGTTGGCACCTTTGAATGCGTGGGAGACTGCAAGAGTTCTAAATGCCAATTGTGGTCTTCCATATCCAAAATAAAGCTGAAGGGTTGAGTGCTATAAATCTCCTGAACTGCCACCTGCTTTAAGAAACAAAATGATAATTCATTTAGAAAGAAATTACGTGCTGATAATGCTTGTCGTTCTTGTTAAAGCATTCCATTTAACTGCCCTTTCCTTTTTCTCACCAGAGCTACAAATCCAGCATTTAAAGAGGTGCTCTCACGGATTGAATCCCATGAAGACTGCAGGAATTTACCTATGATCTCTTTCCTCATACTCCCAATGCAGAGAGTTACTCGTCTTCCATTGCTGATGGATGTGAGCACAGGCTTATTTTCTCTGATTTCTCATATGTTTACATGCATGTTCTTTTATTTGTGTGTTTTTTCCTCTTCAATTCCTGTTTTGTTCCAGTCCCTTCATATTATGTTCATATCCTTTCATATATACAGGGCTGTAGATACAGGTCTGTTGACAACAACGTATTGATCAAACGTGCAATCAAAAATATTTACAGGTGTTAATCTAAGAATTGTACAGTAGAGGGTGAAAATGATGCCGAAAGCCCAGAGGAGGCTAGCACAGAAGTTGCCCGCAGGGTTAGGCCAAGGGCCCTTTTGCAGTAAGACCTTTGCTGAGGATGACCATCACGAGACAGCCCGGAAGAGCTGCAGGAGCCCAGGCCTCTCTTCCCGGGGCGCGGAGCTCTTGCTGGCGTGGGATGGGTTTCCGTGTCCAGTCCCAGCAGGGCGTTGCACTGAGATGCACCATCCCCAGCCCCGGCTTTGTGACAGCTGGTGCCTCTCGCTCCTCTGAAGCAACAAAACTTTTATTTCAGACTATTTGCCAGAAAACACCTAAAGACTCACCGAAGTATGAGAACTGCAAGCAAGCTCTGAAAGAAGTGAGTAAGGTACGTTCCTAAAAACTTCATTTGGCTGCAGGATTGTTTCGGTCTTGAGGGTTTTTTTCTCTAAATTGTACTGCATGCTTTGGTGATTTCAAAAATGCACTCTGATATGTAGCTATTTAGGGGTTTTTTTAGTCGCTTGATAATTTTCACATTCGTTGCTTATTCTGCTCACCTGTTTCACAGAGCTCTTTTGTCTGCTGTCAGTCACTCAAACAAAGCCGTGTGAGAGTCTGCATCCATAAAAAGCCAGGAAGAACGCCCCAACAGTACAGAAAAGAAGTCTGAATTGCCTAGGAAACCTTAGGAATGCTCTCTGCTTTTGGCATGTTTTAAGTAGACCGTTTCTGCTTCTGCCAGTTGTTGAAAGTTCTTTTCTTCTTATGCTGGAATTGTGTTTCTTTGGTGAAAATCAAAGATGAAAGAGCACAAGTCCATTCACTGTGCATAGTTTCAAATGCCAGCATCACTTAATTGTATAAGAAATTGCAATTCATTTCATTTGAAGCTGAGCAACCAGATTAGCAAGTGTTTTTTACATTGGTGTGAAATACCATACATCTTAACAAAATGTGGCAACGGAAAGCTCTTTAAAACGGAACCTTGTGTTTTTTTAAAAAAGCAAGCCCACAGACGAGTTATTGTTTTGACAATAAGGTCTGAGAGTTTCAGAGGCTGTGATGTGTCCCGGGGTGCTGCTCAGGGTGCTGGGTTAGGCATTCCTTAGGGAAGAGCCTCGCTGCCCTCGGCTTCAGGGTCGTTTCCCTGCATGACTGGGGTGATGAGGAAGAGCCGTGACGGGTGAACGGACTAAGGTGCGTTCGTTAAGCAAGCCCCTAGGGGTGAGCTTCATGTCTAAACCCTTTTTATGGTACTTGCACCAGATCCTAAGGGCAGCGGCGCTGCTCTGCTGCCAGCACAGCTGCTTCTTACCGCGTGTGCGATGGAGGGAGCCGAGGGAGGCCCAGCTCCCTGGCCGCTCCCGCTGGCTCCTCGGTGCCCACGTGGTGGGGGAGCCCCCTCCACGGGAGTGATTTTATCAGAGCTCATTTAAAAACGGCTCCTGAGGGACTAAGGTGTGTCCTCTCCTGAAGAAGTTTCTGTGTCAGTCTGTTATTTCTGTTACCTCGAAGCTGTTCAGCTGTTCGAGCGCAGTTGGTGTTTTCTTAGGACAGCACAAAACATCTTTTTGCATAAACTTGCTGGGATAGCAGCCTGGCCCCGTGCTCGTCCCGCAGCCATGCTGCAGCAGGGGTGCCGGCCGTCCCGCCGCGGGAGCCCGGGGGCTGCCCGCCCGCCCGCCCGTGCGGCTCTGCAGCCTCCTGCCCCAGCCCTGCCTCCCCTCAACCGGCTGCTGCTCGTGTCCCCTCCGCCCCAGCAAGGGAGAAGGGAGAAAATACCAACAGGGCCCTTGTCTCCTGGGAAGTCCTTGCAGGAGGTCGCCACGGTGGTTCTTGTCCCTCCCTCTGCCTTTCCGTCCTGTGCAGAAACCACAGCATGCCGTGAAGTCTCCTGAAAGTTGGCAGCGGGGCAGTGCTTCTAGAACAGTGTGTGTCCTAAGTCCTGAACGCCTTAAACCTTTAAATATCTCCTTTCTAGTTGGTGCGACTGTGCAATGAAGGTGCTCGGAAAATGGAAAGGACAGAAATGATGTACACCATTAATTCCCAGCTGGAATTTAAAATCAAGGTATGGTGATGTTTCTGCCTGTGCTTTGTTTAGCTCTGCATATATGTTAAGTTTTGATAGTTTCATTGCCAGAACAGACATAGTAAATCAGCTTGCCTCATAATACAGGCACAAGAAAAATTCCAGTTTGATGGAGAGTTTGCACCCTAACAGGTTTCATACTGTTGCATAAGGATATTCTGCTGTGAGAGGGGGGTTTTAAATCCTGCTTGCAGTGCATGGTGGTTTATAGTTTCAAAAACACAGTTCTCAAAGGATCCTGCTCTGCCTCGCTTTGAGGAGGCACTCTCTTTAGCAAGGCTTGTCAGCCCTGCCAGAGTGTTTGCATTTACAGCCTTTGAGTAAAAACTGAGATTAGTAGTATTTACTTACAACAGGAATAAATGGACTGTCTCTTAAAAAGGGTCATCACTGCTTTGCTGACTGCTGTGGACAATGTCTCAAGTCTTTGGATAGTTTAAAGCAGAGTTTTGAATAGTCTGGAGTCCTGGCATGATGTGCCTGGATCCACTTGAGTTTTCAAACCTGGATCAATTCTTAAGTGTTTTTAAGGGAACTAAGTTTCTTAAATGCCTTAAGTCTCTCCGTGGGAAGAGGAGGCAGGTGAAGGATGCTCGCTGGGCCCGAGCGGGCTGCCCCGTGTAGCCGTGGGGCTGCGCGTGCTGCTGCCGGCAGCTCTCGCCGCAGTGCTGGGATAGCGGCAGCCTTCTTGCTCTGCATTGTTGGGTGAGTGTTTCTGCTTCGGGTGTCTTAGATATACATTCTTAGTGGCTTAGACATTTTCTGTAGTTTGAGAGCTTGCCAGCTGGAGTGTAAAAAACTGCTTTGGCCACATTTCAATGCATTTTAAGTTCAGACAGCCTGTTTTGTATAGGAAGGAGATGATAAACACATTACACTCTTTTGGCAATTTTGGAAATCTATGTTAAAGTGAAAACTAGCTGCTTCTGCAATGCAGTTGACTAAGAAAAAGCAATGAACTCATTTGGAATCCAGACGAGAGACATTTTTAGTTCATACACAAGTAGAAATTTTATAAGTACTTTTGCCTGTTAGGCAGTCATCACAGTGCTCTAATTCCATTTTGTAAGCATTCAAAACCAAGTAAACACTTTCTCTGCCTACTCGACTCCATGCTGTGCGTGGAGATTGTTGTTTGTTTTGTTAGTTGTAGTCGTATGGCCATGTGCAGAAATACAAGAGAAGCTACTCGGAAATCCTGTCACTGCTGTGCAGGGGTTTTTTTCTGCAGGATTCTTTTCTAATTAAAGTTCAGAAGTCCTTAAAATTCGTGTTAAGAGTAACATAACATCAATGTTACTCTCAGCATATTCACTGGTAGCATAGAAGTGTTTTCTGTGAACATACTGGTTCTAGAAGACAAAAAGTCCTTTGTGATTTCTGTGTTCAAGAACCTCCTAGCCCAGAGGCTTTCAAGTCTGAGCTGGGTGTCTTTATTCAAGAACCAGGTGAAAGTGAACGTTCCTTGGGTCTATTCTGGATGTAGTGGCGATATTAATCAGCCTGGGGCAAATAAGACAAGGCTTTTCTAATTTGTAATGACTTGCAATAGCTCCTGAGGGTGACTACAGCTCTGTAATTCCAGAGCAGTCCTCAACTGTCGCTCGAGGTGGGTTAATCCCTGTTGGCAAGTGGCAAGAAGAGGGTGCTGGGTTTGGGCCAGCGTTTTGTCTGGGCTCCGTGACACTGTGTGGTGGCAGGAGAGATCTGGAGTCACACTGGGCCTCGGAAACCAGGATGTATGTATTACATACCCTCCCTCGTGTGGAGTGAGGGAGCTGGTGCGCTGCTGTTCGCCTGCGAGGTCGGTGCCGAGGTACCGTGCTGGGGGGTTGGCATGATGTTAGGGGTCAAGTGCTGGCAGTCTGAAGTCAGTTCAGTAAAGGGCAGCTACAGTGATTAAAGGAGATGAGAAGAGTGATTAAGGCAGCTGACAAGCCAAGTGAAGAAGTATTTTATGAGCGTGTGAAAATGAAAAAAAACTTTCAAGGAAAGTGGTGTGCAGAGACAGGCGAGTTTGAATAGAAACAGAATAATTTGATAAGCAGAAATTTGGTAAGCAAGACTCATGTAAAGTAGAAATCAAAAATGGATAATTTGCCCTCTGAGTGAAGAAAAAAAAGAAGGTGTCCCCTAAACTAGAGCAGTCAGTGCCCATTGCCTGCGGAGCCGAGGGCGGGTAGGGCCGTGGGCAGGGGCTGTGCGGAGAGCCCGCGGCTTGCAGCTCCGCGGCAGGAGCTGCGCCGGAGAGCCGAGGAAGGCAGCGAGCCCCTGGAGCCCCCCGGGCTGCGCGGGGGAGCAGCAGCCCCGTGTCGGCAGCTCCGCTCGCGGGCCGCGCGGGCAGCCGGCGGTGCGTGCTGAGCAGGGCTGCCGCCCGGGCTGCTCCAGCCCTGCTCGCTCTGGAGCCGCGGGCCGGGCACGGCCTCCCACGCGGTCTGCACGTGGTCCGAAGAGGGAAATCCCTCCAGAAAGCGAGGGATTCGAGGCCCGAAGGATCAAAGCATCCTTGTGCGGAGTCCTACAGGATGGGTCATGGGGTAGGACCGTCCTAGTCTTGCAGTCCAGCCCCGTAATCGGTTCGTTTTTAGATCACATGAGCAATTGGCTCCAGAGTAGGAAGAGTGTTTTTTTCAAATGTTCTTGGGCTGTTACTTGTCCGCTACATCAATGATAAAGATACCTTAAATCTTGATATCTCTGTTCCATGCTCAAGAGCTCTGAGTTTATTCAAACTTTTTTTCCAAATGTTTAGTACTCCAACTTAAAAAAAAAGCCTCGGTTTGGATGATTAAAATAGTGTATTCTCTTCTTTTATAGCCATTTCCGTTGGTTTCCTCTTCTCGATGGTTAGTGAAAAGGGGTGAATTAACAACTTATGTGGAGGACACCGGGCTCTTCTCTAAAAGAACTTCCAAGCAGCAGGTTTACCTCTTCCTCTTCAACGACGTCCTCATCATCACCAAGAAGAAGAGGTAAGAGCTTCACCTGTATAAGCAGCAGCCTTCGTGTTGGGCTCCATGAATCTGAGCGGAGGGGAGCCCAGTCGCTGCTGCCTTTGCACGGGCTGGGGACTGTTGTGTGCCTTGGCCCGGGGCGGGAGACCCGGAGCTTGCAGGCTGTGCCGGGGCGGCTGCGCTCTGCCTTGTTTGCTCCAGAACAGCTCGGGGCCTCCGCAGCGTTTCACGTGTGCTCTAGCTGTTTATTTGTTTGAAAGTATAAAGGAGATTCAAAAGGAAATGAATAGATTTGGTCCATTGGCAGTATAAAGCAGGTACAAGGGTGGGCTAAGCATGTTTTAATTACGGCCAACAACAGTTCTGAAGCCATCTATGTGCTTTAATATACCGCATCTTAGAGCAAGGGAATAGTGAAGGCTTTTGAGTTGCTAATATTGCTCTATCAGGCTGTGTTTAGAAATGACAACAGGATTGGGTTTTGGCAAGGCGGGATGAAATTCTGCATTGTCACATGAAAAACTCCATCCATCACGCTGTAGCAGAGGGGGAAGACTGAAGAGGATATGGAAGTAGGAATTCTGTTTCCCTGCCTGAACTGGTGCTGAGAGTGAAGTACTGGAGACTACTGCAAATAGTGGCACTAGACTTGAAGGGAGGGTCAGAATTAAGGTGAATGGTTTTTACATCTTTGGTTGGTGCTGTTTCTGAGAGGTAAACCTTCGTCCTGAAGCTAAAATAGTTTTGAAGAACAATTACTTTGCTTTTGGGTAGACTAGTTAAGTGAAAATATCTGTTCTTAAAAGACATTCTGTGAAACTTTGATCCCATAACTTGGATGAGGGATAAGGTATAATACAGTCTGGGAAGGAAACGCTAACGTGAGCAGACGCTGTCCAGATCTCTTACTGCTGTGAACATGTTCTCGAGCTGCAGTGTTTATCAAAGCAGAGATGTTTCTGCGGGGCCCTCGTCGTAGTGCTGGCAGCACATCAGAGTTATGTGACATGTTCTTTAAACATTGAGTTTCTTTTCTCATGGAACTATGGCTAATATATTATTGTGTCGGTAGCTAAGTAAATGTTTGAGTTGAGAAAACAATGAAAAATCTATTATCTGTGTTGTTACATTGTTTATTGGTTTCCTATGTGATGGCCTGTTGTCCAGATTGAAAGCAAGATATTTATAACAATGTCCCTATCCAAACTCCTGATTTATAACAGCTTCCAGCTGTTGGAAGTGCCAGTGTCCTTAAGGGCCCAGAAATTAGAGAAAACTCTGTGTTCATGGTAGGATGTGCGTATTCACTGTGCGAAGACCCGCTGAGCGTGTGGAGCAATTAGGGATGGATTTCGGCACGCTTCCCAGATGCTGTGAGCACGAAGCACGTGCTGTGCCCAGGTGAATGGGCTTTGCTCACCGTGTTGGGGCTTTTCAGGGCTGCGTCTCCCTCCACACTGTGGACTCGGCTGCCGTGGAGAGAAAGAGCTGGCCCCAGCTGCAGTTACGAGTTTGTATTTTCTCTTGAGCAGTTGGGTTTTCAGAAGGTTCTTAGCATGGCACGAAGAACCCAGACTCCTCGGTGTGGAGGAGGGGAACGGTGCGGGAAGCGCGCTCGGCGCTCCTGGCCAGCGCGGCCCCGGTCCCGGCGCCGGCCGGCGGGCTGCGGTGGGTCGGGGCTGCTCAAGCGCCCTGCGGCAGCGCCCCTGGGGCGGGCCCACCAGGCGTGCACAGCTACATGGAGCTCGCTTTCAGGTAGACTGTATGTAACTGCAGCATAGAATTTATTTATAATAAGAAATAAATACAAAATAAAATGGAAACATTATGAAAAATCACATTTGTTTTTGTCTTATACCGAGATCTTATTCATAGGTACATATAGCAATCCTTATTCATGTAATTTAGAGCTGATATATTTGTTACAAATTATGTGCGTGTGTGGAAAGACTTCTAAAATGTAATTTAATCAGTGTATTTTGCAAGATGAAAAAGTTGAAGATCTAAAGCGTCAGACGTGGCATGTCATGTTTTGTAGCTAGAAGTGGCTTCTGTCACAGAATTTGCTGTGGGTACATTTAATGGCAAATTACCAAGTGCAACTTACTGAGGCTGCTGCTTCCCTCCTCTCTTGGCAGCGACGAGAGCTACACGGTGACGGATTACTCGCTGAGGGAGCAGCTGGTGGTGGGGCCGTGCGAGGGCGACGAGCCGGGCGCCTCCCCGGCCAAGGGCCCCGCCGGCCACCCCTTCCGCCTCGTGCTCGGCAGCCACGCGGGGGACAGGGTGCAGATGCTCCTGGGCGCCGACACTGCGTAAGTGGCTGCTGCTTTCTGTGGTTCTGCCCCGCGGTCCCGGGCTATGAAACCCTTGTTACTGGGCCCCTGGCTACCCGGCAAGCTCGGAGAACAAGCAAAACCAGCAGATGTCCTGGGGGGCGCTCCTTGAGCTCTCTCTGGTCACGGTGGCTAAAGCAGGGTCCTTGTCACCACTCGACGGCGCTGACTGGGCGGGCTCCTCTTCAGAGGAGTGCCTGCTTTAGGAGAGGCGAAGACCAGTCCGTGTCCCACTTTCTGATGCCTTGAGTGTGTGGCAGGGCAGGTGAGTGTGTGTGCAGCTCAAATAATACCCCCTGGCTACGAGCACGTGCCGCTTGCCTCAGCCTGCAGCACTGGGGTGATTGATGGAGCACGAACGTTGGCACATTGTGAAGTCGTGTGCAGCAACGTGTCCATAGGGAGGTGCTGCTGCCATCACCCCCGGGCCGGGGAGCGGAGGTGGCCGGGCCGCGGGGCCGCTCGGCTCCGAGTAAATAATTAATTCACATCACATGGGTGGTTAACCTGGGGCAGAGGGAGCGATACCTGGGTGTGTTCATTTAAATTTACATATCCTTTTGAAAAATATAGAACTACAATGTGTATGGAGCAGTGGAGTTTGCTCATAAACCCTCCAAATAAAGGAAAATATCTTTCTTCAATTAGCTGCAGAGGGAGACTGTTAAATATGGCATGAAACAGGAAAAAAAAATGGTTATCTTGAAAGAAAAGAAGGTCTTTCTAAATAGGAATGCTTGTATGTCAGTTAGATGTAAAGAAAGAGGATTGCACACAAGAAAAAATGTTTTAAGTTCCTGTCAAAATGATTTAAATATCTAAATGATGTATAAGGTATTTAAAAACTTCTGATGAAATGTAGTTGTCATTCAGTTAAGTTGAGGGGGCTGACGTGTCCCAAGACACTGAGCGTGTTAGCCGGGCTGATGGGTGAATTACTCGAGACGTTCTTGGGCCACGGAGACGCTTCCCTGCTTGAGCGCCTGGTTCTTTCTTGCAGCAGTTCAGGTAAAGCCAGCTCTCTTCCCTCACGCTTACTTGCTTGTAAATAAATATTTTGAGGAGGCACAAGCAGTAATGTTAGTGAGGTCCCGCTCAGGCTTCTTTGCAGTAACTTGCTCCCCGCCCTACCTTATTGTTAGCACTCTAGCCTTAACTGCGGCCGTGGGTCTCACGCAGTAACGTGGGGCAGGGAGCGACTTCCCCGAGCTGCAGTTGTGTTCGGGGCTGGGGAGCAGTCCCAGCATCGCAGCACATCCCCTCGGTGTCTGTGTCAGCAGCTCGGGCTGGGTTTGGCAGTAGGACACAACACAAACGTGAGAGGAGCAGCTGAGTCAGGAGTCACCCCTGCTCGTTGTGTTGTTGTGTCCTGAATGGTGGCGTCCCGGTGGTCTCCTTGAGCCAAAGTTCCTGGAAGTCGGGGGCGTGGGAGTGTGCGGCCCTGCACGTGCTGAGGGAGCAGCTCGAGAGCACCGGGAGCGCCTCGAGGGCACCGGGAGCAGCTCGAGAGCACTGGGAGCAGCTCGGGAGCGCCTCGAGAGCCCCGGGAGCGCCTCGAGAGCCCCGGGAGCGCCTCGAGGGCACCGGGAGAGCACCTCGAGAACACTGGGAGCAGCTCGAGAGCACCGGGAGCGCCTCGAGGGCACCGGGAGCACCTCGAGAGCACCGGGAGCAGCTCGAGAGCACCAGGAGCGCCTCGAGGGCACCTGGAGCGCCTCGAGGGCCCCACGCACGCTGCTGCCAGGGAGCAGCGGCTCCTGCTGCTGGGTGTCTGCCCTGAGACTTGCACTGACTCCCCAGCTTGCGGGTGCGTGTTCTGCGCCGGCTTTTGGGCCACCCTTCCCCACGTGGGCGTCACTCTCGCGGTGCGGCGCGCGCCGCTCCCGGCTGCGTGGTTCCGGTGCGTGCGGGGACGCAGAGCAGCAGCGGGACGGGCTCCCAGGCGAGGGGGCAGCGCGGAGCGCGGTGGCTGCAGCAGCAGGGCCGGGCGGTGCCCGTCACCCTGCGGGCACAGACTGAGCCCTTGTCCCGCGGCGGCTCGGAGCGCTGCTCGGTGTCCAAGGGAGCCACAAGGAGCCCCTTGTTGTCCCTGTTGAGGCCGTGGCTGCTCCCCAGCCGGGAGCCGCCCAAGTGAAAGATGGGTCTGTGCGAGGGGAAGCAGGGGCAGGGGCAGGACGGGCCCGCCAGACACTGCTCGGGACTGAGCTCAGGCTGGAAAAAATGCCAGTTTGGGATTGGCTTGTAGAGTTTAGAATAACCCTGAAAGAGCCTGCACATCATTCATGTTTTCTGTTTGGAATCTCATTATACGGTGGGCAGATGAGTCACCCTTGTTTGGAGATCAGATTTGGGGGAAAAGGCAGAACAGTTTGAGTTGTCTGGATCCCCTTTAAAGACATTTTGTTCTATGAATTTGTTATTATTTTGGTGTGTGCCATTTGTCATATAAATAGTGGTCTACCAGATTGCCAGCCTCAGGAATTTTTTTTTTTTCTGAAAATAATTCCTTGTTTTGAGAGCTGGCCCCTGCTTCTCCAGGCCCGACGCAGGGGATGAATCTAGGGCTCAGTCTGCCCTCGTGCACGTGGCAGCTCGCTCTGGTTCCCCAGACCAGCACACCGGCCAACATGGGGCCTGGTGCAAAACACAAATTCTGTTTTCCCCTTCTCTGTTTTTGATTTTCAGTTTAGATATGCATTGTGGCTAATCCCTACAAGAAACCTGTTGGCATTATTGCATTTGTCAGACACTGTTCACCAAAGGGATTCTTTCAGCTCAATGATGGGTATTAGTCATAGACGCTAGCAGAGAAATTAATAACTGTGATGCAACCTGGGCAGAGGTCGCTAAGACTCCATACGAGGTAGGTCTCATAGGTGTAGACTATTTTAGACTCATCGACTTCAAAAATTGCAGACTGTAAATACTAATTATGGTTGAATAATGCATTACTAACAGCAGTATCATCCCAGCTTCTGGCTATATTGTGAGGGGGAAAAGGAGGTGTGTGCTTGCTCTCTTCCCCTGGAGAAGCTGCTCCGCTCTCGGCAGGGAGGCGGCTGTGACCGTGTCCCGCGCAGCAGCTCTGGGGCTCAGGGCTCTCCTTGGCGTTGCAGGGGCGAGCGGGCGCGCTGGATCGCAGCGCTGGGCGGGAGCCGGGAGCCGCGCCACACCGACCGCACCAGTAAGTGGCAGCCGGGGCGAGGGGCGGGGGCTCGACTGCACAGCACGAACCTGAGCAAGGGGAGACGGCCAATAACCTTGAAAAAAGGGAAAATAAATACATAAAAAGACCTCCCTTGGGCTGGCTACCTGAACTTGTCATAGTCTGTGCAGGGGCTGTTCCTGGAGGGGCCCTCATGAGCGCAGTGACGGCAGCTGCACGTGTGGCCTCGGGGTTGGGTGGTTGGAGGAAGCCGATTGCCACCTCCGCCCCAGTGCTTCCACGAGGGGATCCCACGAGGGGCCTTCGCAAAGGAGAAGCAGCCCATGGTATCAGGGCAAGCAGCGCGCTGCGCGTGCCCTGGCTAACACAGCCTGACGTTGCCTCCCCAGCTCTGACTCAGGTCGAGGTCGTCAGGACCTACACGGCGAAGCAGGCGGATGAACTGTCTCTCCAAGTTGCTGATGTCGTTCTGGTTTATCAAAAAGTTGACGATGGTGAGTCCTTTGGCACGTCACTTCCACACTAAATTTGGAGAACGCTGTTATTTAACAGTTCATAGGAAATCAAAAAGCTTTTCTGTTATGCCTGCACTGCCTTGGATTGCACCAATAAGTTATTTCAAATATATATCAATCAACATAATTATTATACTCTATTATTCTTAGCTATGTTTCCAGAAAAAAATCCTGACTAATCTACCTTTATCTTGGTATTTATTTTATTTACTTACAAAGCTAAATGCAGCCACTGTATATGAGCATGGCCTTTGTCTCTATGTAAGTGCAATACAGCTCTGAAAAACCAGACCTTTGAAATGACGTGTCCGAATGAGTCCTGTCTTGTCTGGTCATCACTACAGGTTGGTACGAAGGGGAGCGCCTGCGGGACGGCGAGCGAGGCTGGTTCCCCATGGAATGTGCGAGGGAGATCACCTGCCGCGCCACCCTCGACAAAAACATGGAGCGCATGGGCCGGTTGCTTGGACTTGAAACAAACGTTTAGACTTTCCCCCCTCCTCCTCCTGTTTCTTTGTTCCAGGATTTGCAGCAGCCGCTCCCCGTGGGGCCCGGCTGCGGGCACTGCAGCTCCCGCGGGGCAGCCACGACCCACGGACGCACACAAGCTCCTGGCAGAGAACGGATGGTTCATTGCACACCGCTGCCCTTCTGCAGTGGGAGGGACCCGAGCTGACACCTGCCTCTAGCACTAGCACATTCCAACCAGACGCAGGTTCCTGGGTGCTGGAACCCCAGGAATTCCCCTTTCACCTTCAGCTACTTCACCTCCTGCATTCCTTATCCAACTCATTTAGTTTGAAATGTGTGTGTGCCGTCTGCGGGGCGGCCTGGGGCCCAGAAGCTCCTTGTGCTGGAGGTGAACAGCAGCCACGGAGCGGGGCTTTCCTTCTGCTCCCGAACTGCAGCGCTGGGGTCCCACCCTGCGGGATGCGTGGGACCTCGTGGGTGCTGCTGGCAAAGGGGCCCCTCGGCCTCCCGCCGCTTCCGGCAGCTGCCTTTAGCTCTGGCTGTCTGAACCCCCTGTGTAGGTATTTCTAAAGGCCGGTAACTGCTGGCAGTGCGTCCACTTTGTTTCACTTTCACGTACATCTTTAGTTTAAGGCCTAGTTAAAGTTGTGCCTTATTTACATTCTTGTTAGGACAGCTCCAGCAAGGCTGAAGTCTGGGTTTAGTTTTTACCTTTTCTGCTCTTGTGGAGCAGAGGAGGGAGCGGTTCCTTGTGTGGAGACAGGAGTCCCAAGGAACTCGAGCTGGGCTTCAGCTCCCGCCCCCGGGGGCACAGGCCAAGCCCACCCGCCCCATGTCTCCCCCTGGGGGCAAGGGGGCAGCGTGCGGTGCCCTGAGCGGGTCGGTGCTTCGCGCACCAGGACAAGGGCAGCGGCTGCTGTGGGCATGGGCTGAGGAGGGAGGAAGATTAATAAACGAAACGATACTCGGCCCTGGTGCTGCCCCGTCACAGCTGCACTACCCCGGCCCATTGGAGCCGTATTTGAGCTTGAGAATTCCACAGCAAACCCAACCACACCTAAGGGGGTGGGAATAAAATGCACTCAAGACGAAGTAATTAACTGTCAGTGCATCGTTTATGTATATAGAGGTGGGGCACTTGGCCTGCTGTTTTATAACAACCTTTATAACCCTTGAAGGACCAGCTGGTACCGCAGCAGCGTTGGGCACATGTAAAATAAAAAGGCAAAAGATGAGGTAAAAACCTTGTACAAAGGCTGCCTTATTGTCACACCTTTTCTTGTTGGTTTTACAGGGGTGGTTTTGTTTTATATTCTGTAATACCTTGGATATTCCATTTGTGAATGAATTTGATGTTAGTAAATTTCTCTCTGCCTTAATTTTGTACAAAAACACCTTTTCAGTCTGACAAGTGGTTATACAGGCTTACATATTAATTTATATAAATGGACTGATGAAACAGTAATAAACTGTAAATTAATGTCTTATTTAACATAGTAAAATTACTAATATTTTAACAAATTGTACTGTATACAGGCAGATTTTTAACACATTATTGAATGTACAAATGCAGCCATTAATTATATTCAGATTTTTTAATACACTGTATATATTTTTCATACCTAGCATTTCCAGAAATGCTGTAGTGTTTTTTAAAGCTGTTTTTCATGTTTTCCTATTCTCGGACACAGTTCTTGAGGAATTAAGAGACATCTATGGTTTTGTAGAACAACAATCAATAAAATGCTTTTAAAGTCTCACTAGCAGAAAGTTTCAGGTTTTCTTCAGTACGTACCTGTTCAGTGCAGCTCGCCAGTGTCATCCTGTCGCTGGAATTAAACTGCTCTTCAGGCTGAAGGGACAGAGGGATTCCTGCTCCAGGGGCCCTGTTTGGTGGCTGTTGCTGCCCTGCGCGGCCGGGAGGCACCTCGAGCTGGCCTGGAGGAGGAGGCGGCGGCAGCCACGGGCCCTGGGGAGCAGAGGGAGCTCTGGACAGGAGGGAGAAGCTGCTCTGCTCCCGCACCGCGGCCTTCTCGAGCACCCAGCTCCCCTGCGCGGTACCTGTGGGGAGGTAGTAACATGTTGCAGTAATCCAGAGGCGAGTATCATCACTCCTGGTAGGAACGCACCACGTCGCGGAGAAGGTGCCGGGCTCCCGCTGCCTCGGTCGCGCTGCGGCCCCGGCCCTTGGGGAGCCTTGCTTTAGAGCACCTACTGTTGCACTCAGCTGAAACCATGCACAAGGAAACACAGTTTGGCAGTCGGAGTATTGCAGCCTCGAGTCCAACTGTTCCAGTGATACAACCTCAGCTCATCCACGGTGCTTAATGAGGGCAGAAACAAACTGCCCATTTTACACCAGTCACGGAGCCAGAAGAGAACCGAGCGGGAGCACAGGGGGACCCGGGCCCTGCGCTGCATGGCCCGCCCGGCTGCCTGAGCAGGGACTGGGTGTCTGGCAGGCCCAGCAGCCACCCTGACGTGCCCCAGCTTCAGCATTCCCAAGTACCAGTGTGACAGGAATAAGGACCAGCCGTTACAAGTGCAGGGGCCCCCTCAGGTTTGCTCTAGCTTGCCCTGCTCCTGCCCACGCCTCAAACTCAGCACTTGGCAGCACCATCAAGCGACACTTATGCAAGTGTCCCCTGCCCAAATCCAGCTCTTCCATCCCCAGACAAGACAGTATAGTCCCCTCGTCACTCGCAGGCAGCCTCCATTTCCAGCACATGCCGTTACCTGCAGATGTGACCCCCGGCAGCACGGACCATTAGGCCACTTGCTGTGGCCACACACGTGGGGTCACTGGTGCCCGCAGACGTGGCGAGAGCCCCATGTCCCTGCAGCGCCGTGACCGCTCTCCACAGCGCACGGGTACCTAGAGGAAGGCCGCAGGGGCCTCCACAGCACACGCTGCCTCTCAGCGCAGTGACGGGCGCAGGAAGGCGAGTGAGCCAGCGCCGGCCCTGCCGCCCGCTCCAGCCCAGCGCCGCAGCACAGGGGGCAGCGCCTCGAGGCCGCCCTCGCCCCGGGGTGCCGCCCTCGGCAGCGCTTCACGCTGCTCTAGGCCTCCACCCCAGGCCGCGTCTCCCGCCCATGGGCCCGCACGTGGCCGTCCCCAGTCCCCTCCCATGAACCACACAGGCAGGTGCCCGTGGTTCCGGGGCGGGTCCTTACCGCGTCCTGGCACCTTCTCCGCAGCGTGCGGCGAGGCCTCCGTGCAGCACAGCGCGAGGCTCCGGCGGCCACGGCCAGGCCGGAGAGGCTGCGGTGCTTCCACAGCCCCATCGCGGGGCGGCAGCTCTGCTCCTCCACAGGCAGCTGTGACGGGCTGCACCTGCAGCCACAGCTGCAGTAACGAGGAGCTCATTAAGCCACTGATTAAGCCCTCTCGTTAAACAGCTGCTCTTCAGGGCGGAGGGACGGGCGGCTCCACGAGGTGCTCCACGGCTTTGGGCACTGCAGCGCTTCCTCTGGGCACGCTACCCTAAACCCCAAACACAGACGTTACCGAGACGCCCTCACGCACATGGCCGCGCTCGGAGCAGGAGGACATTAACAGCTACGAACATGTCAAATACCACTTTAAAGAAAAGCCTTTAATGCAGGACTACATAACCCATACACGTACTGTTGTAAAAAAGGAAAATGAGAATACACCCAACCCCTGCAAGCTTGCTCCCTGCTCCACAGCACGTAGCTAAGAGCCCATGTGTCTGCCAACACCAGCGACCAACGGGCTCAGATGGCAACCAAAGACAAACCGAACAGAATCAAAGAAAGACAAGGACAGTTCTAAGGACTTTCTCCCACAGTACAACATTTCTTTGCTTGTTTAACTACATTTGTTTCCAAGTTCATTTTATAAATAAATTATAATTACCTTCTGTGGAAATGTTGGCGAGGAATGTGCTGCACTGCTGGAATATATACATACATACATACATAATAGGTTTACCTACATCCCCTCCATCCCAATAAAAAAACCTCTGGAGATGTTTCTACCAGTAACAAGAACGCTACAGTTTATTTAAACAGTATGTTAGCAGTATTTTTTTTTTTAAATACCTGTTACCTGATGAAAAAAAAAACCCTACTATTTTAAAAGAGTCAGCAGGGGCAGGACAACAACATACACCAACTCTCACTGCTAGCTTTGCATTTTTTCTTATTTAAAAAGCTTCAGCAAACACAGTATACCATGCATATACAAATATTACCAACTACTCTCCTCCTCTTCAGTATGGGGGAAATCATCAGCTTGCCCTAAAAGCTTTTCCCTAGCTAAATAAATGCTATAAAACAAGGCAAAATAGATAAAAAAAAAAAAAAGGAGGTGAGTAACTTGGTTTTATGAGCACAAATGAAACTGCATCAACTGTAACGTTCATTCTGAAACCGAGGAGCAAAGTTTTTGGCACTTTCGTTTTCCTGTGTTGTGATCAAGTCTATAATAGCTGTCAGCACTGCTGTATCCCTGGATTTAACATCATTCCAGTCCACAGGGTGTGGGTTTTCTATCTTTTCTTGTAGAAGACCATCAAGCTCTTGCCTTAAATTCTGCAAAGAAGAATTTGTAGGAATGAAAGACAGACATTAAGGAAACTAAACAGAACAGTGTTATTTTAGTAAATTAAATCCATTGCACACACCCTTTTCCTAGCCTTTGTCCCCTACCTGCTATCCTAACGTCAGCTCATTGCACCATTGTTAACTGCAAGACCACAAGCTGCTCCTCGGAAGGCAGCCGCTCTGCCTCGCACGGCAGCTGACCATCTCTGGACGCGATGCTCGGTCACAGCGTACACCTCCTCCAGCTGACTGCTCCACCACTAACCGTACTTAAGGTACAAACAGCAAGTGTGACATCTAACATTAAACAAGGCTCTATTCCTCCCTCCAGTGCAACTCACTGAATCTAAAGACGCCTAACCTCATGCAGCCACATGCATATGGATACTAACAGATTGATCAAATAATCCTCTAGCTTTTGCTACGGAAACCTAGCCAGATAAACTCATCCAATCTCTCACAGCACGACAATTTCATAGTTCCTTTAAACCAACCCTATGACCTTTCTCTGAAACGTCCATATTTTGGCAGTACCCCCTGGGAATCCGAGACTTCAGCTGAGGTTGCACGAGCTAAACAAGGGCACACAGCCCGGTCGTCTTCCCAGCACGGGGTGCACTACTGCACTAGATGCTCAGTAAGAGTTCTTACGGTCTGCTTAGCTGTTCTACTAAGGCAAGCACACAAGTACATTACTGTCTACTTCTGCCTAGATTACCAAGTAAAAGACTGCTCAAAATAGTATTTTTACTACCACTTTTTAATTTGTATCCATCCACAAGCCTTCAGAAATTACCTGGTTTTTTAGTTTAAAAAGAAATTGTGTACGACCAAAACCAGAACTCCACTGGACCCATATTTCGTCTCTCCACTTTACTGTGTCCAGTTACATAAACTCTACCACTAACACAGTCTCCTTAATTGTGTTGCAATAGCAACATTTGCTCAAATGGACAAATTCAGCCTTCCTTCCCAGAGTCACTTTGTGAGAAAGCCATATACTGTTTAAATGCAAATATTCATATATGTTATATAAATGTAAACCCAACATATATTTGAACTACTTACTAGGAATCTATTAAAAGCATATGTTTTTTTCCTGCAGCAATGTATCAGTAGGTACACAGTAATATTAAATACAAATATCGCCTAAGAATCTCTGATTTCACAGCAAGTCTTCCATATATTTTGTTATTAAACATAGTCACCTTAACCAAGTGTGCTATTCTTGCAGGAGACTGGAAAACAATCCATTCATCCACAGCAATGGTATCCTGATCTTTATCCTTCTGAATGGATATATCTCCTCCAAAGAACAAGAGACAGTATGGAGAAACCTCTGTACAATCATATAAGTAAATCTGCAAAAAGACAGAATTGTCCCATGACCCTTAGTAAACATAGCACAAAATAAAGTTCCAGAAAATAATTTTTCAGAGTCATTCACCATTTTAGAGAACAGGTCTGAAGCAACTCGGTTGAAAAATTTGCATAAAAGTAGTATTTGATTAAACAAGAAATCAAACCAATTATTCTGTTAGCAATAAGTCCAACTAACTTTTTTCCATATATTCAGAAGTGTCAGACTGGAGAAATGGAAAGAAGAACTTAAAACTGTCTTTGCCAGAAGCAGGTATTTTTACTTTGGCTTTACAAAGATGTCAACATCTAACACAGTTAGTATCAGTTGTTTGCAGAAGGATGCCAGTATCACATACAGTAGAATCTGATTTCACATAGAAGCAATGACCCCAGACCAGAAGGTTTCAATGTCCAGCCCACAATAAGAGGCACCTATATCCAGGTTTAGTAAAGAATAAACAAAAATATGAACATTCACGTACACTGCTAGTTCTCATCTTCAAATGATACACAAGCCAGTTATAATGGAACTCTGTCTCTTCCACATTAACAGATTTTGGATGAATATTAACTGTTCCATCTGTCTTGGTGCAAACTTTCACCCTTAAAAGAAAAAATAGTTGTTAAGATTGAAATAAAATATTGAAAACTATCAAGTAGAAAAACAAGTGGTAGTGTTTTTCCAAAAGAATGGCTCAGTGGCTTATTATATTTGGTTATACCACCCACGGTTTAATCTACTTCTTGGAGGGGAAAAAACCCAACATAAGCAACTCGCATATTTGAGCTCTTTGCTTGTTAGAAGGTGGCAACAGTGGAAGAACGGGTCTTCAACCCATCTAGGAGTTGTGACAGACTAACAAATTTGCCTGTTACGGAACTCAAGGAATCACCTTCAAAAGCTTTAATTGTATTTACTATCTGAAAGCACATTTACTTCTCGGTATAATACTGCTTTCTCCTTTTTACTCCTTCAGATACAGCACAATACAAAATAGCTTTTCTTCCTCCCTTCCCTATTTCAGGGCTCTAATTCTTCAGGCTAGGTTGAAGAGCTCTCTACCTTCTGCGTGCAGAAGGATTTTGCAAATAGAAGAAAAAGTCTCCTAAGGACTCATTCTGTTCTGAATACTTACTCTTGCAAAGTGATTTGAATAGCAAATCTCTTGCTTAATGATCATAAAACTGAACCTTCCTGGGCAGCTTGTTTACACCTAGCTCCACCACGTGGCAAAGTCTGTAATACAGCACTTAGCATCAGGACTGCAAACCTAATGTTACAGGAGTTCTTTTAGCCATTCAAGTTGACTGAGCTCAATTTAAAATAGACTATCAGCTGGCCAGTAGCTGCCAGCTATAGATTACTTAACTTAAATTGATCTATATTTGACACACAGTAGGATTTTGACTAGCGGCTTTTACTCTTTTCATAGAAATATCCACTTGAATTTAATTACATGAGTAGCAATTACTCATAGCAAGTTATTTCCACATTGCACACCCAGAAAGACAATCCAAAAATTCAACCCCTCAATCTATCCTACCTACATCAGGTTATGGATTAGGATATCTATATTCTGATGATAGGTTAATATTTTTCTCATAGCTGTGTATATGTTCTGTTAATATTAACAAGTTATAATCAGCAAACCAGAGGTGCTGGGCATTATCTTTGCCAGATGATGCGAAAGTACAGCACTTCATGTGCTACTGTAGCTCAAGGGTTAGAGCAAGAATCCCTTACCAGCCATACTGTTGATATATTTGTAACACTGTGTTGCAGTTTCAGCAAGTGGAAGGCAACAATCCCACATCCTGATCTATCATTCACAAACGAAGTAACTTATGCCACAACCAAGCTGCATAAACAACTTCATTCATTCATTCAAGCTGTTGCTTTGCCAAGCAACCTAATGCAGAAAACACCTCAAATACAAAACAAGACTATACCAATTGCTTACATTTTTCTCCTTTTGCTAAAGCTTGGCCGGATCTTTGCAACTTTTGGATATAAACCAGCACAGATGACCGCTTTGAGCAACTTCTCATTATCTGTAAAGGAGAGCAAAGTAAATAATGCAGTTTTGTGAACAGATTTCAAGTATAGGAAATTTTCCATCTCCTCCCACTCCTCACCTGAGTTGGTATTAGATTTGGGGTCCTTGGGGTCTCTGCTATTCACAAATCCAGCCGCAAGGAGATGCTCAGCAAACTGTCCTTTCATGTTGTGCAGCATCTATGAAAAAAATTGCTCCAAAATTACAGAGTGCTAAAGACTCTTCCCCCTCCCGCCCAAGACAATCGTTTTTCAAAGATATTAAAGTGTTACCTGAAGTGTATTCGAAGAGAGGAAATATTCCCAGCAATAGTCTTTCTCAGTTCTGAAACCACGACGTCGAGTCTCTTCCCAGCCCTAAAAATTAAAATAAACAACCACAGTTCAAAAAATGGTACAAAAAAATGTACAAACAATGGTGCAAAACCTGGACATCAATAAGCAATATAATTATATTCTTCTACAGAAAAGAGATAGGAAACCCTTTGATCTTTTTGTAGAGCTGGCTATATTATTACTTTTTTTTTTTTTTTAAAATAATTAGAAGTGAATTATAGCTAGTTTCCAGAACTACTTTTGTTACTATTAGTAGTCCTGAATAGCAATGCCATTTCCTCCTCCTGTTAGCCCCACACACCAGTCCCCAAGACTCCTGTAGTAAGCTTTGGTCTCCTGTAGAGACCAGAAGGACAAAAGTTGCTTAGTGATTTTTGAAGGGCAAGCAAAAAACTGTCAGGAAGAAGCTTAGTTATATTCAGCTCATCAAGTATTCATTTTGAGACCATCTATCTTTAATTATTAAGCTACATTTTCCTGCTCTTTCATACATCTGTCCACAAGAAATTAAATTAGGCTACTGAGTTGGAGATAAGATTCCTTAACAATAGCAGGATGAAAATTAATGTCCTTGTGTCTTAGTGTCTTCCTGTAGAAGCCAAGGAGAAGTAATTCTCAGAAAACATCAGACCTTTCCTTAAAATAAAGCATATTACTCAAAAGTTTTGTAGGAGAGAAAAATATAAAATAAAATAAACGTACTGTGAAAGCATTCACCACAGTTAGATGATCACTTTTAGTGTTCTTTGACAGTTCCTTTCTTCTTGCATCTGCTACTTTCTCTTTGCCCTAAGAACAATGAGAACTTATAAAATATTTATGACTGACAAGCTTTTCTTTCTTCCAGTTCACTTTTCCAAAGTACATAAATACACACAAATATGTATCATGGATATGTGATATATATCTATACTTCATATATAACATATATGAAAATTGAAGTCACTCCATAGGCAAAGGCAATACCTCACAGTACATCAAGACAACCTTTTACTCACAAATACAATTAATGTGAAAATAAGATCAGAGAGCTTTTAAAGCACAGTATTTTAGTAAGCTCTTGTATCATTTGCAACTCCTATCATCCTTTTGATATTCTCAAAATCCCATGTTTAGCTCTAGTGACTTTACCAGGGGAATGACAAAAGGGTCTTTGAAGCTGAGGCTAGCTGCAATTGTAAGTACTGGATCCAGGCAACAAAACAAAGCTCCAAACAGAATCATTTTTCCAATATGTGGTTCAACTGGTAATCGTGCTAGATGGACACCGAGTGGAGTCAGTTCTTCTTGTCTGTCCAAAGCATTCTGTCGAAACCAAATAAATAAAATGAGGATTTCCCTGAAATAGCAGTTGATATATCTAGAGAACAAACTTAACGGTGCCCTTCTTGGGAATGAGAAAACATCAATAATTCTGCTTAAAGTAAGTTGCTGGGATCAGAGTCTTTCTGGATAAAGGCTTTTTTAAAAACACCCAAACAAAAACCAAACCAACACAACACCACATACACTTTACTGACCTGTTCTTCTGATCAAGTTTATTTTTAGACTATTACTTTCCCTCGATATTGCCTTTGTTCTTGCTTACTCTGCTCTTTGCTACCATACAGCTGTCACACACTAGCAGTGAATTAGAACTGATTTGTACGGGTAATATCCCCTCCCTGACTACTACCCCAAAAGAAAAAGAATCAAAAGCACACGTGTCCATAAACCTCCAGTCCCCATCACACAAACAATAGGCAGCTTTTTGCAACTTGTGTTATAAAAGGGTTTTTCTAGCTTATTTCATGAGCCTCACTCTTGGCTATCCCTTGCACTTCACATGGATACTGACATACAGGATCTCCCCCACAATCCGCCTTTGCTGCTCACAGGGGTTCATCTTCCAAAGACATCTGAAGCTCTTAACTAATCCATCTGGGGCAGAAAGATACGGACAGAGCCGTGAGCAAGATGCCAGAGAAGCAGGGAGTTTTTATATGGAACCTGAAGAGTATTTATGTATGTATGCAGGTATGTATGTATTTTGTGTAATGCACAAACTTTCTCACTACTTTATGCAGTCCATAAAACTTCATTTATTATGAATAAAAACTATTTTCTCCATTCAAACATGAGGGCAGAACACTGCAAAACCTTAATACGTAATGGCCAGCAAGACAGAACAATCAGAATTGTCCTTGATAAAAAGTGATTTAGTAATATGGTTCTAAACCAAAACTTCCTTGCAAGAAACTGTACATTAAATAATACTTTACCAGTTCCATTAGATGGTTTATGGCCAACATTACAGCATCACGAGATGGCGGATCCATTAGTTTGCTCAGAAAATAAGCAATTCCACCAAGCTTTAGAATCTGTTTGGCAAAGTGAAAATCACGGGAAAAACAAAAAACACTACAATTAGAGAAATATGGGCATCTAACTAATCAGTAATAGTAACAACAAAGAAAAAAGTGAATAATTCACTGCTTAAGTTATAATTTCACTATTTAAGGAATAAGGGCAAAAATAAGAGTGTATTAGTGAAGTTTTACATATAAGGATCTATTCTTCACTCAACATTTATGTATATATTACATTAACAGTTAAGTCACGAACTCTACTGCTTTTGAGTGGTAGCTTTGACTTCATCTTGAAGAATGAATGACAGACAAGGAATTCAATACAGACTGCCAAAAAGAAAACTCCTTTCAGTTCTAAAACTACTCTTTTGTAAATTTTTCAAAGATATCATGTCTTGTGACACACATTGGTATTCCCACAGAATTCTTCTGTAAGAGCAAGAACAGTTTTGGAGAAAAAAAAAGCACGCTAAAAAATTGTGTTTATAGTTTTTATAGCTTCCTAATAGCTTTTATAATAGTTGCAGCTTTTGCATATATTGGATGCAACCTTTTTGTGTTAGTCTTAGTATCTACATGCACATATGCATTTGGAAATGTCAGTACAATTATTAGATAAAGCTATTGTGCTGTTGGTATATCAGAACACAACCCCAGTCTCAGAGTTTTGTTAAGTTTGTATCTTATTCTCCTGTAAAAGTAAACAGTACATATGTTTGGAGATTCACGTGTTTACCTTGATTTGCAAACACAGTTCTTCCAAAGGTGTCCTCAAGATCTCGGGTAACTGATAGTCATCTAGAAGGCTAGCACGCAGTCCATTATATAGATGGTAGCAATGACCTGGCTGAACTCTGCAATACAGCCACATTTTTAAAATGTATTTTTACAATGACACTGTGACATTATGAATGCTAAAAATTAAACATGCTTCCAAAACACCTCTAGGTATTAAAACTCTAGTGCATTCAATTGTAAAACCGTTTCAGCCTTTTGAAATAGGGATTAGAATATAGAAAAACATAAGACATTAAATAATAGAAATTCCCTATTACCTGCTAAAGAAAAGCAGTGAAAAGACCAGAGAAAAACAGTTAAGTCTGTGGGGTACTTACAAGAGAAAATATCAAGAAATATTTTGAGAGGAGACAAATTTCAAATAATCTGATACACAGCTAAGCGACATTAAAGCAAAAACTGCTTGTGGATTTATGTATTGTATCCTCACAGAGTATGACAGCAAATACCACCAATACAATGAATAAGGAAAACACACACCAGAAAACACCAACAGACACGCACAGCTTCTATTCTTCTACAATGAGAAGGGAAATTTCCCACTTCTAATGCTGAGCAAGGTCAGCTTTTCTTCCAGAAGAATGGTGAAACTGTTTTTTCAATAAAAGCAAGTGACCATCATGCTTGCATCTGTTTCTTGGCAAGTGAAAATAAAGCAGTATCTTCGCCATGCTCTAACGTGGTTACCAAAGCAAAGTTTCATGCTCCAAGGGTGAGAGAAGCTTAACAAAGTCTTCTAACTAGCTTTGTTGCACTTACCTTCCAGCTCGACCTTTCCTCTGCTTGGCATTAGCTTTACTAACCCACTCTGCTGCCATTGTGCTAATGTTGTTCTGTGTATCAAAGTGAGTTTCCTTTATTTTTCCACCATCTATAACGAACACCACATCATCTATTGTAATGCTGTTTAAAAAGAGAGACAAAAAAGATGCAACTCCTATCTTCACAAGCTTAGCCCAGGATTTTGAAGAGGTTCAACATCTCTTTATACCCTCCCAAATTGTAACCAACAATGAAATTCTCATCCAAGAATTTTTGTTAAGTATTATGTTACTAAGCATTACAAAAAAAGTTTGATCTATTCTCCTAGGTCTTTCAGAAGCCACAACATAGTGTTAAAAATCTGCAAAGAGAATAGGTGGCTGAAATTTATTACATGTAGCAAGTGCAAGTCATTTTAATCATTCATGCTTTGATTGTTATAAACAATCTTTCAAGGAAAATTCCAGTTTAGTCCATAAATATCTATTAAGATAACTGTTACAAAAGAAATGATACAAATGTTTCAGAAACAGATTTATTACTTTAAATTACTGCTTCTGATTATTTTGTTAAGAGTATAGCTTTTTAAAGGCTATATATCTGTTTACCTAGTCTCTGCAATGTTGGTAGCAATCACAATTTTCCTTACTCCTGGTGGGGTCTTCTTAAAAACCTGTAATCATCAATTGTCCATTTACAAGTTTGCCAGAACCAAAAGCATGCTCGATATTTGTTTTTGAAAGGATTGTTGTGTAAAGTTGCTTTATTATGTGAGAACAAAGAGAAAACATACCTGAGTCTGGTTCACAGTAGGCATCAATGAATGTAAAGGTATGATAATAAATCTATCTGAAAATTAAAACATATTAAAAGATATGATGTAAGCACAAAAACTTTAACTGTACAATAAAGCTAAGAATTAGGATAGAGAAAGTATGAAGTGTCCTGTTTTCTAGTCCAAATTATTTTTGATTGCATACATTTTTGTGTGCAGTTCTTGCCTCTCCCGGACAAGAGGGACATGCAAGCTCTAGGGAGGGTCCTGCACAGAGCAACAAAGATGATTAAAGAACTCAAACATCTATCTTATGAGGAAAGACTAGGTGAGCTGGGCCCGAGAGAGGATCTGATCGGTATGCACAAATATCTAAGAAGACAATGCAGAGGATAGGGCCAAACTCTTCTTGGTGGTGGCCAGTGACAGGACATGGGGCGATAGGTATAAATTAAAAACACAGAAGGTTCCATCCCCATGTGAAGAACAACTTCTTTCCTGTGAGGGTGACAGAGCCCTGGAACAGGCTGCCCAGAGCGGCTGCGCAGTCTCCTTCTCTGGAGATCTTCAAACCTGCCTGGATGCCACCCTGTGCCCCATGCTCTGGGTGTCCCTGCTGGAGCACAGGGTTAGACTAGATGGTCTCTAGAGGTCCCTTCCAACCTCAACCACTCTGGGATTCTGTGATATAGATATGCTTACATCTTTCTCGATTTCTGTCAGTGTTCAATATAACAATGTTATCATCTGTGAATAGCATCTATCCACTTCCAGCTAAAGTGTGCATATTCCTTTCTACACAGCACGGGAGAGAGGGTGTGCTGGAAATCACAGATGGGATATGTAACTCTAACCTAACTACAACCTACTATGATCTCTACCTACACTTGCCTTGCAACACATGGACATTGAAGATACAATCTTGAGGCCCATGGTATGTATCTGAGCAACAGCCAATGGCGTAGTTAAGATAAATTAGCAGAACACATGAGCTATGCAAACAGGAGAAAATGAAATATGTATAGGATTTTTTAAGCATCCTATTAACAAAGTTTTAGGAGTAAATGTGAACTATCAGCAAAACAGGTAGGCAGCGGTTGCTGAGAAATGAAGAGGAACAGTGCAACACCAGCTAACATATGCAAAAATTAGAGTTTGCCACTAATGCTACTGTTAAAAGTTCCAATGTAAAGTTTTGTCTTTACCTGACTTAAACATGACTTGGGACATCAAGAGATCGTGCAAAGTGCTAATGTTGTCCCAGCCTGGGAGAAACACTAGAATCGCACCATCCTACATGAGAAAAAAAGAGAGCGGTAAAACACAGGAAAAGCATGTTTAATAACTTAAAAAGCCACAGAAAAAAATAATGGTATATGAGACATTATTGTTTCAAATTTCAAACACAGTTTGTAGGCCTTTTTTCCATAAAAGTTAGCAACTTATCATGAAAATTGTCCGAATTTAAGGAATGCAAGGAATAAAAACCACGCTTTCTTGTTCAGAGGAGACCATAAATGAGACTATCAAACACATTTGGAAGCTTCTCATGTGACTTAAATATACAGCTCTCATCAGTGGCCACAAATCCTACTCAAGAAAATGTCTGTATGTGTGCTCCCATTCAAAAAAGAGATTAAATCACATAATTTCAATAAATCTCAACTAGCCAAACTCTCATCTTAGGGCTTAAACATTCTTTAGCTATTTAAAGCTGGCACATAACTTCTGAGAAAAGCAAAACAACTTCTTCTGTATATCTACTACTATATAGCAACTTCTTATACACACACACACACACAGAGACAAGTCTTCCACATAACTCTGTATAATAAGCCAAAATAACTTTATCAGTTCTGACATTGCCAATAGCCAATAATCACAACTCAATAGTATCACAGAAACATACTGATATTAGACAGAAATGTACCTCTTCTTCCAGAACAATATGCCTGATGAGTGCTGCTATAAGGTCAAGGTCAACCTTGTCATCATCCATCATTTCCAAGGCATCTATAGTACTTGCTGAATACCTACAGGCATCAAAAACATACATAATGTTCACTAATTAACATACAAAGTCACATATTCATGTCTGTATTATACAGCTAATACAGTTACACACTAAGTGGTCCGCTACTGTTGAATTTCTTCAACACTTGAGCACAATACACAATACACATACAAGTACAATAACTGAGCAGCACTCTGATCCAGCATCCTGTGCATCTTGAACACTGCATAAGGTTTGGATATGATTTTTATACAGTTTCGTGCAATTATGATCAGTTTAGATTAGCAGGTTTAAGAATTTTCACGTTCTGACTGAAATGCATTTGGAGCACCTATATGATATCTCTCCTCCTCTTTTCTCAATATTAGTGCATTTTCTCTTATGTTCACTGTAGCCTAAAACACAGGGAATTCTATTGCTACAAAAGAGAAGACTGAAAAAAGAGAACTTGAAAGGGGACTAAGCACCAAAGCTCAAGCAGCCCAACATTACATGAAACTGTAATGGACAATACTAACATCAATGGCAAATGACTGGCAGCTACAAGTTCCCTTATAATTTGTACATAAAAAGTTTTCTGAGACGACCGTAAAGCACTTCAATGCCTACTATCCAACCTTATTGGTAATTACATTATTCTTCTTTCCCACAATAACCACTAATAATCACTAATAAAAACACTGTTACAAACACAGCATTGATTTATGTTTCTCAGTTGTGTACTGCCACAAAAATTATTATTACTATGAAACAGTAACTTAAAAACAACCTGCCCCGTAGCTGCCTTAAATAGTCTGGCCATCGTTCCTTATAGACTTCCTCTTTTTCTTCTTTTTCTGGCCTGCTTACATGTCCTTGCATGAAGCCTTTCTTCCACCGTGGCCGACGGTCTGTGCTTTCTGGAGCATACCTTTAAAGTTAAATAACAAAAAATAACCATAACAACAACAAAAGCTATATATAAAAGCAAGCATCATCTCTAATGAACATAAAAACAGGTTAAAAAAAAAGGCTGAGCAAAGAGGATCTTCATTTAGTAGCCTGAAAATGTATAGATATTGAACACAAGAACTGTTTTTCTGTTTTTATGAAAGTTTTTCTTTTTTTTCTCTCAAGCCAAGATTTCCAAGGTGCTAAAATGCAACGGGTTTTTTTTTTTAATCTTTTATTCCAGTAAAACTCATTTCACCTGAAAGGTTTTCTGAAAAGACTGCTATCATACTTCAGCTTTCTTCTGAAGAACAAAACTTGTTTTCATGGATATTTATGCCACGATGAGTTTTCAAAACATATACTAAACAACACTGAACAAGACACTATCTACGCACTGGTGTTGACTCACAGGCCAACAACACACCTACCTCAACTTTTCAATAACATCTTCCAGAAGATACTCCACCACAGGGAAAGTGAACCCAGGTATGTGAATCATTGGACAGTTATCTATTGAGAAAGTGTAACTTAGTTTTTAAACAGAAAATAAACCAATGTGCTGAAAATACAGTATTTTCTTTAAGAATAGTAAAGGGAAGAAAAAAAACCCCACCCCCCCACAAACACTTGTACTCATGTAAGATTCCAAGTTAACATTCAAATAAAACGACTAACCAAAAAAACTGTAGGTACCCAGCAGTGTATTTTTCCACTGCGTTCATCTGATTCTAGTTTCAGGATAAAACCAGTAGAATGAAGTATTAAAACACTTCACTCATCCACTCACACAAAACACAGTAAACGTGAGTAGATACGAAATATGAAACTGCTATACTGATAATATTTCCATAATACATTTAATGGCAAATACAGAAAGAACACACATTCATGACAAGATAAAATTAAAGGAATAAAAATCTCCAAAGAGCAACTACTTAAAAAATGGAATCAAAAGTTAAACCTAAAACTTGAAAATTGCATTATACTGTACAATCCTAAATTAGGTAAGGGGGAAACAATGACAGAATGTATTTCACCTACCAAAATACTCCGAAAACTTCTCAGCATTTAAAGTAGCACTCATAAGTATTACTTTCAGGTCCAGACGAATATTCAAGAGGTCTTTAATAATGCTCATTAAAACATCCGACTGAAGATTTCTTTCATGAATTTCATCAAGGACTACATGACTAACACTGGACAAATGCCTAACAGAAGAGCAAAAAATTAAACAACTGTTTTCCTCAAAAATAAATTAAAAGAAAGCTGGTAAACAGTAGAAAGAGCTTATTAGTCAAATAATTTGATTACCATACGTTCCTTATTAAACAGGGAGACTTACTTATCTGATTGGAGCCACTGTAGGACAATTCCTGTGGTACAGTATAAAATGGAACCTTGTTTCCTTGGTAACCGACTGGAAAAGATACATTAAGAATTCTTGAATTTTCTCTTTACAAAGTACTTTAAAATCTTAAAAATCAAAATGCAACAGTCATTATAAACATCATGAAGTATGCCTCACTCAGCTTAGTTCTCTAACTTGCTCGCTTCGATTTCAGTTGGTGGAACAAGGAGTTACTGTCAACAGCAAATGAACGACATGTAATTGACAATTTCCCATGCATTATTCCTCATCATTTGCACACTTTGTGTTCACTCCAAATTGCTGCAACTATTTAACCTCCAAGCACACATGACAGTTGGAGGCTCAGCATATAGCAATTTAATGTTCTTGATTAAACAATAAAAAGAACATATATGTTGTCATAACTTAGTCCTTCAAATTAAGATGCTGTTGAAAGAACTAAGCTGGGAGCAGTTGTTCTCAATGATAATTGAGATTATTGTTGTTTACTGATAATATTTCAGTTTTATTTTTTAAATTACAGATGACTCCTAAAGTAACAGTTTTTACTCTACAGCAGCAGTGTGTCTATTACCTGACTTCAATGAAACCATTCAATAAGCACATGTAACTGTTCCCAGAAATGTAGCTTACAGTATTTTCTCCTTCAGTATTTCATTTCTTTCTTCTAAATTAATGAATTAAAGATATCAGTTTTCTCTCCACTGACAGCAGTCTTTTAAAATAGCTACATAAAAGACTTAAAGAATATACAACTTGGTCAACCAAGGATACATGGCATAGAGTTCAGAACTGGCTTAGGATCGAGTAACTTACAACAGTTAATCAACATCAAATTAGCTACTGTATAAAATACAATCACCACACTAACTCCTACTGAGTTACAAAGACTTTTTCCCCTATTCCCAGTAATGCCTTTTGGGAAAAAGTACTTGAAAGAAAGCACTACAACATGTTCAAAATTAATTATAAAATATTCATACTGATTAACAATAGCTCCTCATTTATACAAAATATGCTATACAAAAATTGCTACAAGAGCCTTTCTCACCTCTGTAGACGAATTTGGTATCCTGTACTTTTGCCATTACCACACACTTCTGCCCTTTCAGCAGCAACTCTCTCAGCCACCTTAAATTCAAACCAACGCAATAATATATATATATAATTTTTATATATACACACACACACATATATATATGGATTGATGATCTATAATTTAGCTACTCATCAACAGGAAATATCCAGAGTAAAGGCACTACATAATCAAGAAGAGGGGAAAAAAAAAAAAAAAAGAAAAAACAAAAAAACAAAACCCCAACCACAAAGACTAGTTTCTCTCTTACGTTGGATCAGCCAGGAAATGTCAAAGAACAGGTTTGCAGTCTATACTGTACTGTGGAGTAACACAACCAATCAGGAACTAACAACAATTTCTCCTAGAACGAACCTTTCATTAAGGTAAGCTTATCCCCAGCGGAAGTAGAATTCCATAGTAATTTAATACTTAACCACCAAAAAGAATAATTACTGCGCACTGAACACCCAAATTCTTCCATGCTTGTTAATATACATTTCTAAAGGGTCCAAACATTAATATTTACCTTTATCTGCATCTGCACTGTCCAAATTTGTTAAAATCACTGATGTAAGGTATGAACAAATTCACAGAAAAGTCACGTTTACTGTGCCAGTGCTCTATTAGTCACCAAAACTTACAAAATGCCGAATTAAGTGTATATTAACAAAACTCTTCCCTGAAGAAGTTATAACGATACTGAAAATTTACACACAAATGGCCATCTTAGCTGTCCACTACCAGCTGAACACGAGTCTCGGGCATTTAGTGCACGTAGATTGAGTGCTCCATCAGTCGTTTTCAGAGGTGTGCAGTTTCTATATGGATATTTGAGTTCTTTTCAGCTCTTCTCAACTTCAAGTAACCTAGCAGATTGTACACTCAGTACACTCATCCAAAGAATGTCCCAAGAAATTTAGGCCAGATTAAAAATAGTAACGTAGAGTTAATATTTTCAGTCCCCTTCCCCAAAAATCATGAACAACAAACAGATAAATCAACCAAACAAACAACAGCAACTATAACAACAAAAAACACAAACAACACATACCCAAAAAACAAACCAAAACAAAAAGACAACACACATCACACAAATCCATAAGCAATGAAGTGGTTTAGTCTGTTAAAACAGCACTTACAGAGATGGCGCTGATCCTCCTAGGCTGAGTACACACAATCCTGCATGTAGACCCCACCCCTCGCTCAATGTAATCATCCAAGATGAACTGAGTAACCTGGGTGGTCTTTCCACAACCTGTCTCACCACTAATCACAGTTACTCGATTGTTATTTATCAGGTTTACAAGTTCCTGTTTCCAAACAGACAGAAAACATTTATAAGTATTTTCAGGATGAAAACTTAAAAGAAACTTTCATGGTATTTAAAAGGCAGGTACCCAATTCTTTCTATTAACATTACAGAGAGAAAGTAAGAAAAGAAAAGTTAAAATTAAAAGGCATTTGCCTTTCAGAACCATATCTATGAATAGTGTCATCTGCACTGATAAAGATGTATGATCCCAGGTTAGGTTTCTACATATCTCAAAGCAATGAATTTGAGCTATATGCTGGGAAAAACAAACACCACCACAATATTTTCATACCCTCTGAGACTTCAGCACATGAGTTTCCTCTTCTACATTTGCATATTCTGTTTAGTCCAACTACAAATACAGAAAATTTCCCATTTTACAGCTAAACGACATATTTTTACAAAATAAAAATATATTTACCTTTCTCATTCCATAAGAAGGAAGTTTCTCGCGGAATCTCTGATATAACAAAACAAAACAAAAAAAAGAACATCTATAACAGCCTTTCAACACTAAATTAATAACAGACTTCATCTAGATTAAACTAAGAAAACAACATGGTAAGTTGTTCAACTAACACTCATGTAAAGACAAACCCACTAGAAATAAATTTAATTCCAGGCTTTCATTTTTATTACATTTAAGAGTAGAG
>PTEX01000138.1:1244828-1359733 GCA_003342815.1 Eudromia elegans | reverse complement strand
ATGGACAGATATGCATTTGCACTATATGATACATATTTACAAAACAAGGGCACTGAATAGAAAGCTCGCTTCTGATAAAAACAAAAGAAGCAGGTAAGCCTAACTTAACATCACCTGAACAGTATAAATTAAGTTTTTACAGATGGAAAATGCTCTCTGATGAATCACTCCTTTAACTTTAAATAAAAATCTGGGAAAAAACTTTTAAAAAAAAAAAAAAAAAAAAAACCAAAAACCTGCTACATTATGTTTATGCTTAAAGTTATATATGCAGTTCCTAATGCTCTTAAATAATTTCCGTTATCACTTTATCACTAAAAGTCTCCTCTGCCCTATAAACAAGTATGTGTAAGACACTATACAATTATTTTAGCACAATTGACATCATGGCAACTTTCCAGTAAATAAACTGGGATACAATTACATTTCCTGGTTATACTAACTTAAAAAGCTTTTAGCTTAAAGTTTTTATTTAGCACATTACAAAGTACCTGCATTTCAATATATCTTGGATCAGATTTCTTCTGTCTTAAGTCTTCTTTAAGCTGCTCATCTAAACAAGCGTCTTGATCATTTTTCTCAAAGAGATATTCAGCATCTCGATCAAGATATGTTTTTTCCAGCACTGGTCTCTGCTTTACAGGAGCTTTTTCCACAGCTGGTTTCGCTTTTGCAGGTTCCTCGGGAGCATTTCTGCAGCACACGGGAAGCACAAACATGTCAGAGCACCCACAGAGTGCTGGCAGCGGGAAGGCGTGCCAGGCCAACCTCCCACCCACCTCTGAGATACCACATACAAAAGCTGCCTGGCGTTGGGCTTGGGGAAGGCAGAGCAGACCGTTATCACAAGTGGACGTGGGAAGCTACCTGTCATCAAGTACTTCATGCAACAAGCTCCTCCATAGTAGCAGGCCCCAAAACATCTCCAGGGGCCCACTACTTAATCTGCTGTCAGAACCAGGGCCCTCTGCACGGTCTGTGAGCACCATGCAGACCCAAGCAGGACACACCCTTCACTCAGGTCGAATCTTCCTCGACACCCCGAGCTTCCAAGCGGCACGAAGAGACTGCGGGCAGGGCGCCGAGGGGTCGCGGTTGCTGCTCACCCTTCCTCGTCCCCAGACCACCACGACATGGCCTCCTGCTCCCGCTCGCCCTTGGCCTGGACGCTGCTCAGCAGCTGCACGATCTGCTCCTCCCTGCGCTCGTCCATGCGCACCACGGCTCTCTGCGGACACAGAGGGGAAGCAGCGCTGTCACGGCCGCCCGTCCCGCACACCGGCACCCCGCGCGGCCGCGCGCGGCCCGCACCTGCTGCCGGTCGCTCTCCTTACTCTTCTGGCCCTGCTTGCGCGCGTACCACAGCCCAATCTCGCGGCCCTTGAGGTGGCTGGGGTGGCGGCCGCGCCCGCCGCGGCCCCCGGCGCCGGAGGGGGAAGGACGGGCCCCGCCATCGCCATCGCGGCCGCGCTCCCGCCGCTGCTCGTAGCTCATGGCGGCGCCCGCACAGAGCAGCCGCACCACGGCCGCCTCTTCCGCCGCCTCGCTTCCGCCCGCGCCGCCACGCCCTCCCCGAGGAGCCACGCCCTCCCCGAGGAGCCACGCCCCCTGGCGGCGCGGCCGCGGGTTCGAGCTCCGCTCGTCCGCGGGCTCGTCCCTGGGCAACGTCCTCCCCAAGGGAACCGGCCCGTTCCCGAGGCGCAGGGGAACGCGCAACGGCTGTACCCGGCATCGGGACCGATGGGGCACAATAGTTGTGAAGTATGATAAAAAACATGACAAAATATTCAGTGCAACCCATGATGCAGCTTCATCCTCCAGGAATGTGTCCAATCGTTTCAATTAGAGATGTGACCTGTTCTTACACCCTTTCCCTATGTGCTCCAGAGTGGGCAGATTTTAACGTGCATGAGAACAGGCAGGTCAGGAAGAGAGAACTAGCTCCGCAAGTCACCGGCACCGACTGCCTGAACTTAGTGTTTTGGGGTGAGGTTAGCCCGATATGTGATAAAGGGGGGACAAGAAAGGGACCAAGATCAGGCAGCACAGAAGACTGGACAACACTGAGGACAATCATCTGACCGACAAATTAAGGAACAAGGTTGAGAGGGAAACAGGAATTCGAGGAGGAAATTTCTTCTTCTTCAGCTCCCCCTTGCATCCTGCTCTGAGGCTCAATGCGGACTGGGGGGCACACTCCATCACTTGTAACCATCCATCAGAAACGTACAGTCACCTCCGAATATTCTGAAGCCCCACAGTGGGAAGCAGCTAGGGACTATAGAAGAGTCATGGAAAATACTTCCTAGAAATATAACAAGGAATGTCAAAAGAAAAGCTTCCCCTCTGAAACAAGTCAGCAGAACATCTCTGTAAACCAAGGAGAATGTCACAAATCCTGTAAGCGGAGATGGATAAACCCATTCTGCTGCTCGAGTGTCAATAACATGATACTACCCACACACGCGTGAACTTCTGAACTGAGTTTTGCCTGTTGCTGAATAAATTGGGGCAATTAGTGTCTCTAATCCTGTGGTTTAGATGTATCACAGCAGGATATATGCTAGCCTGAAGCCAGTAGACAGTCAGAATGAAAGTTAGAAGGCAGATAAAATAAGCTCTTTAACAGGTAGCTTCTTGCCTAGTTTATATGGACATTGTCAGGCATGTTGTTCTCAGGAACTGGTACCCCAAACTCCTGCAATGATAAATCTACAAAGGAGGCTGGACTGGATAGCAGGATTCACTTGTATCTTGGGGGCTTCTGACAACCCTGAAAAAATTTGGAAGAACAAGTAATGTCTGTGTTCATAACACAGACAGCAGACGGAGACGCTGTCGTAGAGAGGAACCGAATCCCAATGGCCCTGCAGAGCACATAAGCCTGGCCATCAGGAAGCCACTGCACTAGCTTGCACTTTTTCTTCCATTAAGGCCACCACACTGGTGACACCTCTCCCTTCGCAGCTCTGAATTCATCAGAGGGACGAGCGCGAGGTTACAGGATGCACTTGCTTTCAGAATGGGTGCAGTGCTGGGAGATTAGCATGCCAAGGAAAAGGATCCAGTTGCACTATAACCAGAACAGAACATGCATCTTCAGAGGCCATTACACACGATTCATAAGCAAACTGAGAACATCACATTTAACAGGTTTCATGTTCACTGTGCAGGGAAACCAGTGAGGTAACTTGAACAGAGCTACTGTGTCTGCTCCAGTGACTCAGCATAGCATCACATTTGGATGCTCAGGGACCACACGTGTATGAGGTAAGTGAGATTCAAAATGCAGGTATTTGCAGTAGATTTGTAGATACACATGCTGGAAAGATGGCAAATGTTCATCTACTCATATAAACATATTTTTCTAATAAGCACAACATGAAGAACTTGAAATAAATTCAATGGTTTGAAAATTACTGGAGTTATCCAACTTTCAACCACTGTTCACATTTATTTTCATTCATTTCAGTAGCCCCTTCTTATGATTTAAAGCAAGGAATCTGTGCACGATTGTTTATTTCCTAGCAGCATGTTCTCAAAATGGACAAAAGACAGTGTCTTGCCTAATGAAGTTCGGTTCCCAAAGAAGAAATATGAAACTACTGACAGGCAAATAGTGAGAATGAGATGAACCAAGGAAAGAGGACCCAACGTTAAATGCTCTCAACCCCACTAGTGAATCAGGCTGTAGTTAACAGGACTTGGCATATGAGTAAAGATTGGTTGTATAAGGACTGAGTATCTTACTAGACTGTAAAATACACAGGAATGTTCAGCATACAGCACACATACACGTGAACTGAAATACACATAGGAGCTGTGATTCAAGTTTAGAAAAGCAGAAGTTATGCTGCCCTGAGACAACTGTCTAAATCTATAAAACACATTATAACAGAGAACCATAATACTTAAATATTAATATTTTCAATCACTATAGTGATACTTACCAGGAAGTGAAAACATATTCCAGAATCCATGCATCAGTTCCAAATCTATAAAGGTAAAATAATATACAAGTAATATTCACTACATCTTATGAAATAGCTACATTTTAAAATAACATGATGCTAAAAGATGTATTTTCAATCAAAATTTTGGGAAGACCCAAAGCAGATCCTATTTTTCCAAAGGATTTTGTTTTCATTCAGTCCCTGTGGTGCCTGTAGAGATGAGCTCTCTTTCAAGTTACCTTCAAATGGTCACTGACAAGCACTTTGCCCTCAAATGTCAAGCTGGCACTGAAATACATAAACAGGTCAGACAGAAAAAAAATACAACAGTAGAGGAAGAAAAATGTTTCCCTGACAAACTATTCAATTTTTTTTTTAAAGTCCAGTTGTACTTCCAAAATGATAAATGAGTACACCTTAACAGTGTACCCGAATAGATAAGCCGTAACAGTATGCAGCTAGTTAGTTTGCTGGTGCTTTGTGCAGTGAACTGGTATCTACTAAATAATTATGACCTAGGTTTTCAGAAACTTTAAAATGTTTAATCATGTGACCCATTTTAGAGCAAAACATAAAATTATGTTAGCAAATTTACTGATTCATTAAAGAAAATTATTACAGCAGCAGAACAATATTCTATGATTAGGTCAAGTTCAGGTTCGCATTTATGCAGAATTTTAATACCTCTAAATTTTAACCCTTTCTAAATGTACCCACCTGAGATTAACACCTCAGCACTTAATCTTCTTGTCAGGAGGGTTGCCACCACCTGACAAAACCCAAAAGCCAGGATGCTGTGCCGAGGCGTGTCTGTGGTTATGACTCAGCTTTTGTGCCCCTTCTACAGAAGACAAAGAAAAGCAGCAGCTTCAGAGACAGCTCAAGGCCTCTTTGCTTAGTACATATAAATAGTGACTTTTTCTACAGGGCATGAGTTACTCAGTCTTCTTGTATTTTCCTGTTAAATCTGAAATATAACACAGCATCTTCATGGTACAAGAGCTTTGAGGGAATCTTTAAAGTATCTTTGTTTTCAGCTTGGAAAGATAGTCTATGGAAAGCAGAATTTGCAGAGGAATCCCCTTTACCACAACCACCTGCAGCCTTTGACACTGATTCTCTCCCCATGTACATTGCTGTCCTAGCATTAATTGCACATTAGCCTTAAGAAAGTTTGCAATATATTTCATGTAAAACCTGAGGACTCTGGCCAGTCCTTATCTGAATCTAACACAAAATGGAGCATTCAGTAGCTTTAGGTTGGTTTTACACTTAGTTTTAAGTTTCCTGTATGTCAGTAGAGGCCCAGACTCCTGAGAGTGATTCAGAGCAAGAACCCCTCTGCCTCCCTCTCTGGAGGTCAGTGTCTAAGTTAGATCTAGTCACCATGAAGAGTTCCCTGGCCCCTCTTGTAAGTCATAAATCAGTTTTTACTGCAGACTCTTGACTTCCTTAGCTCTAAAGGATGAGGGTCTGTCCAAAAAGGCGATGAGAGGTTTACTGAAAAGAGATACCTGGCAGGAGTAATGCTAGCGTCCTTGCTGAGAGCCACTGGGACTTCCACAGCCACCTTCCAGCTAGGCCCATTCCCATGTGCTGCGAGAAGTACTAGATTCAAACGGGCCTTGAAAAGGAAGATCACCTTGCAAATCACTATTCTTTACTTAGGGAAGCCTCCTGTCTGAAAATCTTTAAACATGAAAAATTATTCAAATTAATTTTAATGGTTTAGCTCTTGAGACATTTCAAATGTTACCTTTATTTGGATCAAGTGCAAATATACTGTGAGGTTGGGAAACCTCTTAACTTGGCAAGATATCAAGGAGGCAAGAAAAGGGTGCTCTTTACAGTCACTGGCATAAAACTAACCAACATTTTACATACTTGACCAAAGAAATGTCAAGCCATGAGAACATAGTTAAGGTTCACGATGACATATTTACAGAATGTGCATGCTTGCATTTCAGCCATCCACAGTTGAAGATCTAACGGTGGTCAGGTACACAGTATTACATATGAATCACATACAGAAGAGTATAAACCTAAATCACTTCATCGTCTTTTAATCCTTTACTTAGTCAAATAAAGGAGTTAGTCTCAAACTTTTGCTACATTTTTGCAGATAAATGTTTCAAGTCTCATGTAAGAGAAGTAACAGAGCAATAAGAGAGGAATTGCAACAGTCAGTAAAAACTGTTAAAACTTCACTTGGGTGGAGTTTATCCCCAGGTTCTCACGGATGGGCCACCCAGTGCCAACAAGCAACCAAAGCAGTTTTGTAACACTTTGCTTTGAGTTCTTTTTAGACATGAGAGTTCTGCACACAAATAGATATATAAATAACGTGAAATTCAACAAGCAATGCTGTAAAGCATTTCAGTATTTCTGTTTTCCCAACTACATGCGATTTAAAGTTCTGATCTATTTTATAGCAGCCCCCCACAGAAGTTACGTATTAGGAAAAAACAGTGGTCATTCTATTTTCTAGATCAACTTGAGACAACTTGTCCATTAAATCCGTTTAAATGTCTAGATTAAATGTCTTTTAATTGCTGTTGCCTTCTTCTTCACGTTTTCTGTAGGCTTTATTCAACATTTGGATTTCTTCCTGATAACCATCTCTTTCCATATGCTGCTTTTTACTGTTCTGCCGATGAGCTTCAACAGTGTCTGGAATTGATATGTTAATATCGCTGTCAGGATTGTTTGATGGTATGAAGAGTGAGTAGGAGGCAGTTTCCCCTAAATCACACGAAACAAACCTGTTCTCTTTCCGTGAATACCGTAAGGATGGAGACCTAACCTTTGTGGAGGACTGGCTGATATTACTGATGATTGACACAGTATCCAGGGCCTCTTCATTGTCACAAATTTCAAGAACTTCTAAATGAATCTTAACACTTGTGTCAGCAAATGTATTAGGTGACTTCTCTGGGTTTGGCTCATGACCAACACTCTTAGATCGATACACTTCAATCTTCTTCGACGTGGGCGCTATTTTTTGCCCCTCAGTGCTTACCTCGTAAGTAGATAAAGACAGGGTTTTTCCCGTGGGTGCTTGCAGAGACACAGTTCCTTGGAATGCACACAGAGGAATAGCTAAGGATCCGCCTGAGCGCTGAAGAGAAAAAGAATGACCAGTGTTACTTTTTTAACACATCCAATACGCTTAGTTTCTCAGCTGATATTACTGTTGTAGACTTTTCTTTGGAATATGCTAGTAAACTAGTATTTAAATGAACCTTATGGTGTTGCAAAGGGTAAAAAGAAGCGTATTTTAAAAAGCAAAGTCCCAAGCAACTGCAACTCAGCTAGAGCTTGTGGACAGAGGCACTTCATTATAATATGTCTGCAGTCTTAAAATTTCATTGCAGCCAGTCTGCAATAAGGTAGCTGTTCTGAGCTGGTCCCTCTGCAAAGGTTTTCACTCTGCTTAATTTAGATCAGCATACTGGTCTCCCAAGGCTTCTCATGGAGTCAGTAGAGGGGGAGAAATCATACCAGAGCACAGCTGAAAACAGGACCCTAGTCTGACAACATCTGTTTCCCTTGGGCAGACAGTCTTAATTAGTCTTAACTAAATTAGGTGGCTAAAGTTAGATGGCTTAGATACCCAGCTAGGCTTTCCAAAACAATTTGTCAGATATTATTTATGGAACTCTTTCGTATCTTTATTTTGTGGTGAAAATTGTGCTTGTTAAATTACACCAGTTGGATATCTATAACAAGGATTTACAATGCTGTTATGCTGATGGCTACAGAAAACATTTAGACTCTTGCTCCCTACTCTGTATTTCACAGTGCTTCTAGAAGCCCATATGGGATTCTTCTAGAAGAAAACTGAATTTACCAGTAGACAAATGTTCACAAATTTGAACGTAGGAAAAAAAATTGCATTAAAACTGTGCTGTACTGAAGGTCATGCTCAAATTACGAATTTTTAGCAGCTGCAAAGAAAGTAATGGTTCCAAATGCTGTACACAAATGAAGGCATTACACAAAGAAGTCCCCCCGAGTGCCTGTGTGGGGAGCAGGTTTGCTACCGCACAGACAGCGGTGGCGAACTCGGCAGCAAGCTGTTCCGCGCTCCGGCCCGCAGTGCTGCACAACAGCTCCTCGCTCCGTATCGCACTACAGGGACTCACATTTTTACCTGCCAGAGGGCATCAATGCAGTGACTTGTGCTGGCCAAAACAAAAGCAACTGCAGAAGGAGACAGAACAAAACAACACTCCAGCTGCAGAGACTTCCACTGCAGGGCTTATCTACTGCTCCGTCCCCATCAGCTCTGCTACAGCTGGGCTCTGGAGGCTCACTGAGAGAGGCCAGGATTAGCACTGAGAGCTGCTTCTCATTCACTAAGATGAACGGCAGCTTTGCTCAAGGTAACTGCTTTGCAGACAGTGGAAGTGCTGGCTCTGGGACAGCCCATTTCACAAGGAAGGACTAGACTAATTTAGTGGTAAATGTACATCACAGAGGGGTCCTGAAACTAAGGAAAGCTGTGGGATGCAGCTCTGCAGGTGCAAAGGCAGTAGAGTGAAGTGTGTCCTAAGGATAATGAAAAGTAGCCTAATAGCAAGGTGATTCAGCTGCTTACAGACCTCGGTGTTGCTATGTTGCTTGCTCAGGACCACTGAGGATCTTTCAAAGCTGCCTCTAACATGTCCAGATTACATTTTAATGTGATGTGCCAATGCACTCCTGCTGCACTGCAATGCCCTCTTAGCTCAGCTGCTGCCTGACCTCCCTGCTGCCTTCGCTACCTCCCACTGCTGCTTTCTAGAAGGGCAACTCTCCAGCCAAAATGTCATTCCCCCATTTCCCCCCCCACCACACACTCCATTTAGTAGAATGCAATTTTTTGGAAGATTAGGGAATAATACACAGTATTATAGCAATCAATGAATTGGGGTGAAAAAATGACAAAATGTGACATGAGTTCAGTAACTAGAGGAAGAAAGAAAGACAATTTACCAGGACATGAGATTTGGAGGGATTTAAGGAGTTTGGATAGCACTCACACTTCTTCCTGTCAATGTAAGGCAAGGCTAAGATGAGGGAGACAATTGTCTAGGAGAATAGGATCTTCCTCTTCGTTTGGAGTGTTGTAATTAATCTATCTGCAATCAACAGATAAACAGCAGGAACCCCAGCTTCCCAAAGGACCAGCCTTGCTCACGTGTGTTACAGAAGGACACGCTGTGCTCACCTGCTGAAGCAGAACTGCCAGTGACTCCCCAAGGTCTGCTATTTTGTCCTGTGCAAACAGTGTGGAAAGCAAGAGAGCAAGAATGGGAAGAATGATGGAAAGAGCAGATCTAGCAACTGGCAGCACAGAGGCGAGTGAACATTACCTTAGGCACTGAAAGGGTTCCACTTTGGCCAGTTCTGCCTAATACTTCCTTTCCAGTAAAACAGAAAGTGAGCAGAATCATAAGGTTTAGTATATTAACTTGAAACGTGAAATTGTTCTTAGGCAGCTGGGAAGCACCATTATTTGCTCCTTATTAAAAGAACATCTTGTGATGAGCCTTTTACAGAGTACGGTAGAACTTCCCAAGCACACAGCTCATCAAATGACTCAGTGCTTTCCCTCCATGAAAGAGCATGAAGAGAAATTAAGTCTTATTGTACAGAAAAGTCTTGAGAATCTGTGACTTTTAGTATGGTTCTTTAGCAAAAGAATTCCCCTGAAAAATGCTAGGAGTTGATTTGCCCTGTTGGAAGGAAATGTGAGCTGCATCAGCCTCCTCACTAGATTTGCCAAAGCAAAGCGGTCCTCAAGCGCGCTCAGCTCCAGCACAGCGGGTGCCGAGGCAGCCGCTGTGCAGTGCCACAGACCCAGCGAGGTTCCTGACTCGCGAGGCAGAGTTCGGAGCCAGGCCAGGTACGACACCTCCCCTAAGGGCAGCTTTCTCAAGGCAAAGCACCAGCAGCCTCTGTTTCAGAGGCAAGAGGAGGCCTCACTTCTATTTTATATTGCATGCTCATGTGCTGGCACCTAAATCTTCATTAGTCATCAGTGATGAGAAGCACCCCTCCAGAAAAGGAGACATGTGGGAGTAACCATCATCTCCCCTTGAGGCAGCCCCAATTCACCTTTCCCCCATCCCAGGTGTTTCCTATGGCTGTTAGGCTGCCCTGGAAAAAGCTCTGCGTCCTGCTCCTGAAGACTGGCAGTGCTCACTTCCAAAGGAAGTCTCAGCAAAATTCCTGCTCCAAAATGCTGCACTTCACACTACGTGTCGGCTAAATGTAGATCCAGTATTGGAGTAAGCCAGGGACCCAGATTCCTGCCCTTCCACATGACTGTCCTTTTGGGCTGCAACATCCATGTCCCCTCTACACCACAGAATCTACACCACAGAATTAGAGCACCACTTTTACCAGCAGAGCAGCTCTGCCCTCCACATCCCCGAAATACAACAGCTTCCAGCCACATAGCTGGGGCATGATGCTGGGAAGGGAGAGCTGCGGATTTAAAAGCCTGTTTCTCACTTCCCACCCCACTCCGATCCACATAGCTACTGAACAGCACGCGGCTGCCAGCTGTGCCTTAAAGGTGTGCCTTAAAGGAAATACCCCATCCGCATGTTGTAGCTAATCTCCCTCCTAGGCATTACACCCAGCGTAGACATTTCCACCAGTCACCATCCCTGCCCAGCGTTCGGGAGCTCAGAGGGAAGGCAGCACCCTCAGCTGGGGGGGTGCGGATGGCTGTGCTGCTGCTCACCCAGTGCAGACTCCACTTTGTTTTGCAGGGGAACCCATCGTAATACGGACTCCTGAATAAGTCCTGCTTGAAGTGATTAGCTTCCTCACTGGCTAACTGTCCTTATAAATGCACTAATGGGTAGGTCATACTGATACTAAACGCCAGTCCTACAAAGGCAGAATAGTTACTGCAACCACAGCCCCTTTCAGACAAATGCTCAGACCTCATGGGTGAAGAGCAAGGAGAGGGACCTATGCAGAAGCAGCCTCCTGCTCTCATCAGCCTTCTGTTAGTCCAGCCAGCCTGGTCTCACTGCAAAGACCAAAGGCGTTCATGCAGCAGCAGCAGAACAGAATGGTGCTGGGGTGCCCTTTCCACGCCGCTGAGCTGACACTGGGTCCGTCACCCCTGGCAGTGCCTCCCCACAAGGGCAGTTGTTGCAAGGTGGTCACTACCCGCCTCAAGTGTGGCTGTGGCAGCAGTGAATCCTGCAGCCCCAGGCAGTGTGGAGGCCTCGGCTGCCCCAGCACGGGAGGGACCACGACCCGCGCCACGAAAGGGCAGCACTCGCCTCCTTAGTTCTCAGCGGGGTCCCTCCGCCTGATCCCAACACCAAGCACAGCCAGCAACAGCAACAAGGCAGCCTCGCGCGCTCGCACCGACCGCTGGACTCGGCTTGCTCTGCAGCGTCAGGCAAAGCGCAAAGGGCCCAACTGGGAAATGCTGCCGTACACTCAGCGTTACTCCAAAGGAGAGAAGAAGGGACTTCCAGCTTTGTAAACATCCAGGTAAAATTGCTTTCAGTAGGAATTAGTATAAATGAGAAGAGACTGATCTTGCCTGATCAAGATTTTGATCTTGATAACCTTATAAAACGTTAATTTTTGCTTTTTAAATAGCCATTAACACCCCATTACCTTATGACCCATCTGTGGCAATAAACAAGACCATACCTAGCAGAGTAGACTATATTGGCACATGCTGGGAAGGAAGGATGGTTTTACCTTCTGCTCCCATTGCTACTTAGAGTCTTGTAATGTAATTTCAGTATAAAATAGGAACAGGAAGCAATCTGAGTAATGCTGAGCAGTGGCGTTCAATTTACCAATTCAGGCTCCTGTGCTCACTCCTGCATTACTTCAGCACCCACAACTATAGCAGGGTTGTGATTCATCTTTTTATTTCAACTCAAAACGTTTTTTGAAAGGGTACTGCTTCATTGGCCTCTCCACATGCTTTCCTCCCCACTCTTTATATTCTTGTATCTAAAAGAAAAACTGTAATTTCAGAAAGAAACAGACATTAACTCCTCCCACAGTATCTACACTAGATGTTCCCTCTTAAAATCACCATAACCAAGATGTTGTTAAGAAGGTACAGAGAGCTCACAGCTAACCATCCCCGAACTGTCTGCAGAAAGACAATTTTTAGTTAGTCTTATCATCCAAATGCACACAGAGATTGTGCATGAGCAGAGAGGTGAAGAGCTCTATGAAACAAATAAAACTCATCTTTTAAATCAAAGTGCGACTTTGCAGCTTTTGTGTCTCAGTAGCTTAGCAGTATATCAGACACATGCAGAGTTATCATTATTTCTGAAATAAAACTTTCTGAAATAAAGCTTTCTATAACCTTAGTTTTGTATTTATCAGGATTAGTTACATTGGGATTTGCTGCATTGCCATAAAGATATGTCACACATTAAGTACATGCTTTCTAACTATGATTTCTCCCATACCTGTTGGAGGTTCTCAGTAACTACTCAGGGCAAGGAAGTCTTGCCCTGAGTGATTCTGATCCTATGAAGTAAAGACTTCTCTTTCTGAGACTCCAATCACGCTCAACACCTACAAGAGGTGAAGGAAGGATCAGGAACATATCTGTTCAAATGCAGTAAATTTACTATCAAGTCTGTCCTTCTTATTTGCGTGTATGCATGAATATATAATTATTTCTTATGTTTCACTGTACACACATATATAAGTATATAAAAAGATTTATCTTATCACAATTCATTGTTAAAATAATGATAGGACTGACTAGGAGGGAAGAGATTGGAACAGACTTATTGTTGTCCCAATATTCTGACAGCTGGGAAATATGTAAGAAATGCTCAAATGCTCTGATTAAAAAATAAAAAGGTGAGTATTTTGTAAGACAAAATAAGAGGAATAGCAAGTTAATAATTTGCAAAATTGCTTAATATCTATCATGTGCTTTTCAGCACTAGGGAGGCTGCAGGATCTCTAATGCAGCGACGCCAGCCCTGAGTTCCCTACCAAGAGAGGCTGGTCCCTCCCTCGCCTAGTTTTCCCCTTTGTGAGGAGTGCTCATTCATTTCCATCATGTCCTATCACCGGGCACTTCCCCTGCACAGCTCCTGTCTGACACAGCTGCCGGCTGTTCTGGCTGACAAATCTAGGGCACAGTTTTCACTGGAGAACGACATGTACCAGAACATTAAATTTTAACAAGCAATGAAAAAAATTCCAAAGAAGTAAATCACAGATGTACTCATTTCTTTAAGAGTGACGCTGCATTTTGAAGGGAGAAATCTTTGCATAATTGATACTACCAATCCTTCCATTATTCACTCATCTCCCAGATTACATGGAAAACAGAAAACAGCTGTTACTGCTATAAGGTAAATCTTCCTCATAATCCTTGCGGTTTAGGACCAGCCCCTTTATCCCATTTTGGCTGGCTGAGCAGTCTTTGAGCCTGATTCACCGGCTGAGCATACGAGCATGTAGGGAGCCTGCACGCAGAACACAAACAAGCCCACAGGCCTTTTGCCAGCAGGCCCTGGCAGAGAAGTGGGAGAGGGACCCCAAGAGACTCATCTTCCCTTTGCCTTCCCTTCCCATCCCTTTTTCCCCAAAAAAGACATAGAGTTAAAACTTTTTTTTTTGCTTTTGGGCAGGACTGCATAGTATAAAAAGGCTTCAGCAGGATTACTTGAAGACCCTACGTCAGATCCTTTAGAGGATCTATTACTGTATTTCTCACTGCAAATAGGTAGAAACCAAAGCAAAACATCTTTTTCTAACTTGTTTGCCAAGAAACGGTTATCTTATGTTAAAGATTAATAAAAGGGTATTACATAGCTAGTACACTTGAAGGAAATTGCAGTTTCATTTCCAAGTGCCTCCCAAGGATGTATGCCATTTTCTCTGCTTCCCCTTAGAGGCTGGAATTCATGAGGCAATTTCCAGTGCTGGGCACTTCTGGAGAAATCAGGACTGTAAGACCGTAATCAGCTTTGAGGACCATTTTTTATATTTACATTTGATTACACCGGAGGGAAAGGAAAGTGCAAACAGCTCCACTCTCCAAACAGTTATCAATGAATACTTAACTTCCTCAGAACAAAACTGACTGCTCCAAAAGCAGATCCTTAGATAGATAATACTGGTTAGTACTTGAAATCCACAGAAAAAAAGATGCTAGTAAAACAAGTCACATGACCTGAGTGGGGACTCAAGCAGTTCACAGCTCAAGCTTGATTTTAAAGACAATAAATTGCCTTTATTTATTGCTGTTGCAATGCTGTGAATACTGTGTTGCAATATAGAAAGAAAGGGAATGCTAAGGTGATTGGGAGGAGAAAGGAAGAGCCTAAGAGCCCAAGCTTCCTAAGCCATCAAGGGAGAAAAGTAAATTTGTCTGTAGGACGCTCCAGTGCACCTACACTAGACGCTCCCCTCCAGTGGCTGTGCAAGAAGGCAACACAAAATCAATTAAAACAGACATCTAAAAGTCTGATTTAGTTGCACGGACTTAATTGACTAGTGACATCTGAGATGCCATAGAGGGTCTGAGACATCCTCCAAACACTTTCAGATACAGACCCGGATTAATGGGAGATCTGCTCACGGGCGTAGCTGAAGCAGCAGCTGAAGGCCACAAGGGACAACCTGAAAGACATCCCAAATGGTCCCACACATCTACAGCTCGGCAACGGTCCGAGGCCTAAGTCAGTCTGTACACCCCCCTCATGACTCCTGCTTTTGAAATGTCATGAATTGCAAACCCTATAAGGACAAGGTATTAAAAATCTGAAAGATAGCCCCAGTGTTACAGGGAAGCAGAGACCACTAGTTTGCGTCTTGTCTCTGGAGGAGGCGGGAGAGCTTTGGTGCGAGCCCCGGACCAGGCAGTGACTCTCCCGATGCTGCCAGGCAGCACAGTGGCAGGGCCAAGAACAGAAAGGCAAGTTTTGCTGCGTCCCGATTCAATGCCACATCCACTGGGCAATGCTGCCTTCCTAAACAGATATATCATTTATCTCAATAAAGATCTAATGAATTTCCATTCCTAATTACTTTGGTAGAAACCAGGCTCTGGCTCAAAAACGTTATTTTTAGAATGTCTCCAGTGAGGAACCCACCATTTCTTTTTGCAGACAATGCATTTTCTGTTTATTTTAGAACAGATGCTTAGTCTTCCACTTTCCTAAAAATAAAAGTTAGCTGGAGTAAAATTAATTGCTGCAATGATTTGTCTTCTGAGAGGCTGACCGCATATACAGTAGGGTATGACAGGAATAGAGAAGTTCACCTCAAGTGACTTCTAAACCGATACTAGTCACTGGGCTTCCCAGTCTGGATAGATCTTTATTTGGAGCAAATTAATAACAGAAAGAGCGACAGAGGAATCCAAGATAAAAATACTGGCATCTACACACCAGAACTTTTGCACTCAGTTGACTGTGGCCAAAGTAAATGAATTCAACAGAAAGATGTTTTAATCTGGGCATATAATACACACAGTGGCTTTAATGACCACTTGCATGGGGACAGCACAGACAGAGGCTGACAAGGTGCTTTGCTCCGAGACCTGCTGGAGCCTCTTCTGTACCTGCTAAAGCTCTGGTTTCTGCAGCCTGCACCTGCTGCCCATGGGCACCTCTGGCACCAGGGAAGTTTAAGAGGACTTTTGCCATGTGCCCTTGGCCACAAGCATATTTGAACTGATTCTTCTTACCCTTTCACCCATAGATCTTATTCTCATATCTATGCTTTGATGACAGTAAGGGACTGTGTTCATCCAGCTTTACATTTATACCTATTTTGTATATGTGAACATTTAAATGAAGGCAGAAAGCATTTTCTTTCCTTCAGTTCAACTGAAGTAAAAAGCCCTGATGATTCAAGTGGGTGCATGGCCTTCCTTATCACTGGACTTCTAAAGAGTCATTTGCCATGAGTTCCAGTTTCTCTGTCCTACAGAACTCAAGATGCTTTACCACCACTTATTTTAGTGAACTACATCTTTATGCAAATATCTTTATGCATCTTTATGCAAATATTTGTTTCAGATCTATTATATTTGGTCTTCTCCACTGACAGAACAGCTGATTTAACAAGAAATATTTCCCTTAAATACAGAAACAGCCTTGCCTAACAGGATTTACTGATATATCTGGCCTTCGCCAATTTTTTCTTTCTTTCTAGACACCTGTCTCATATCCTACAAAAATCTTCGAAAAATAACTGGGAAACAGGTATTCTATTATAGTTTAGATGTCTCTTGTTTTTAGACAGATTTATAGAACACATACTGGCTTAACAACTGGCTTTTGTACTTCTGTGCATTTGATTTCACAACACAGTGTGAAAGGGTTATGATAATACACAATAAATTATTTGCCCTTTCAGGTTAAAAAGTGTGTGCAGAATTAAAATCTGAATATTACGTTTTAACCATATGCACGAAGGAACACTGGTTTGCAAAAGCTACACTAGAGGACCATTTAAACTGGGCAGTCATGCACCTTGCTCCTACCATTAGAGACAGCTCCTTCCCCATGTCCTCACTACAGGGTGGTGGCCAGTCCCCAGTGTGGGGTTTGTCAACAGGAGCACGGTGAAAGCAGCAGCAGTGCCTAAAGAACAGGTATTCCTGTTTCACAAGGGTTACTCTGCAATCTAATATCACTCGTCAAAGCACATGCCTTTGCAGGCAGCAGCTTGGCTTTTGCATAATTATGCCAAAACTTTCCAATTGTGAACTTTAAAACGACTTTTTTTGATTCTGACTGAAGGGTTAATTACGCAAGTAACTGGTAGTAGGAAGCTGGTACTGCAGAGCAGAGGTCTAAGGGGCAACCTGTGGTGGCTACAGAGACCTGGGTCTGGCCAGCCTGGCCGAGCTCTCTCCACCACCTTGCTGCCGAGCAATGGTCACTCTTTGGGTAAGACCTGACTCACTGACAGTCATCTGTATTTTTGTACCTTCTGCAAAATTAAGTCTTGCCTAAAGGTCTTGGCCTTTATTTTATGTGTGTACTGCCATCAGATGAACTCACTCCTCATTTGCAAGCCTAATACTAGCAAGTGAGCAGAAGATCAACTAAAATAGTGCTTTTGTCTATGAGGAAACCACAACAACTGACTAATTTGTCTGAAAAACAGCACAGGCCTGTAAAAACTGTTCTCCATTTCACCATCAAATATAATGGCATTATTGGAAGGTCTTTACATTGCATTTCTTTTGCAACTCCTGTACCATTAAGTGGCATTAGGCCCAGCGCACAAGGATGCCTGGCTCAGGGTGGTATCGATCCTGTTTGGAGCTCTGCTCCCACATAAGAGGAACACCATTACCAGTCAGCGACTGATTCCTGTAAGAGGCTGTGACATCCAGTGGTTGTGTTACAGCTCTAGAAGGCTCAAGCATTTATCCTTATTATTTCCCCACAGGTTGGTATTATATTTTTTTCCTCTACTTACGTGTGTGCATGCATTCTTGTATCAAGCATTGATAAAAACCTGTTTAAGGAACAGATCTGGAAGACAAGCCAGCTTTGCCCTGTTAGTGTGCGAGCGTGCGGGGAAGGTTACAGACCTTGCCTACGTCCAGCCCTTCTCTCCCGGGCTGAGGCTCCTCTTCTCCCTGTTTCCGCTCGGGTGCAATTGCACAGGGCCAACCGTGGCCTCGGCGCGAGCAGACGGCCCGCAGGTCTCCTCAGGCTGGCCTCACTCCATCCTACCCTGCGCAGAGCTAGGAGGTGGTGGTTAACGCTACGCTGACCTGCCGATCAGCACGACGACACTTGCTAGAGGAAGCTGCCCTAGGTCATCCCAGTAAAGGCTAAAGACACAGACACAGCAGGAGAACAGGCACCATACTTCTGGCCTCTGTGCTGCCCCCGGAATTTACTCAAATGCCCACAGCTTACCTGGGGTGAGAAAGGTCCTGTATCACTGTCAGAAACCCTTCAAACCACCAACATACCGAGAGGCACTGCTGCTCCTCCCGTGTGAAATCATTTCAACAGCCTCCCCCTCTTTCTCTTTGCAAGGCACATCAGTAGCTTCTGTGCAGAGTCCTTGAACAGGTTTGCTCAAGGCAGCCAGGAGATGATGTAGCAAGCCAAAGGAAGAAAGCAGTAAGTAATGTAACACACTGCAAGCCTGGCAGATTTCTTTTGCCTGGAGGCACCTAACTAGAGACAAAAGAAAACCCATATATTTGCACTCCGTTTGCCAGAAAAGGAAAAAAATACCTGTATTGTGTCAGCTGCTAAAAGACACCTTTCATCAATGCCACTGAGAAAGTTAGCAAATGACAAGGTTTTTTTTCTTTCTCTCTCAATTATAGCTAGCCTATATAGATATTGATAAAAAAGGCTGCTTTATTCTCCTTTCATGTCAGTCTTATTGCAGAAAAATCAATTTGATGGAATTACTCTTTACTCATGGAGCTGACAATGAGGAGACATTCAGCTATGGTATTTTCCAGTGTCAGACCTTGTTTCAAGCAGCACATAGCTTCAACTGAAAGTTAACAGCCTCGTCTATGTATTCTGGCATTCTATTCTCCAAAAAGCTAAATCAGAGTGATTAGTGTTCTTCTTACTACTTTGTTAAGGTTTGGAAATAACAGGAAAAACAATACTGCTGTCAAAATACAAATTAAAATGGGCATCCTCTGTAAGTATCATGTGTCGCTGAAAGAGTGAAACAAACCAAGGCCCTATGGGCACATGCTGGCCCCGCTCTCGGCCTGCTCAGTCCTGCAGTATGTCACTTCCTTCAGAAGTACTGCAGGGGCTGTTGGCATCAAACATGAGATGCCAGCTGTCCTTTCAAAGGAAGTGTTGGGCAGACTGTGAAAAAGCCCTGCTAAGTATAACAGGGTATTTGCCTGACTAATACCTGCCACAGCTGCATTGCCAGTACTTGGAATCACACTCACTGTTTAATAACCTGGCTATCTCCAACATTCTATAAATATACTTTGGGTTTTTTTTCCATTTTCATAACTGATTTTTTTTTTCTGGCCTTCAAGCTTCCAAATGCTAAACCCCATTTCTGACCTGAGGTGACGGATTAGCTTATTTGAGAGCACTGTTTTATTTAGAACAATTTCAGCTGCACCTCTTGCTCCTGAGGTGCACTCAGACATGGGCAGAGCCTCCGGCCTGCACCCCTTGAAGCTACAAAACACAGTGTGTGAGAAGCCTGCCCCTGTGGAGCCTGCAGCACCCATGGGGCCGGGCACCCCACCGCGTGAACCAGGTAACCATCTAAGGCCAGTAAGGGAAAAGGCATCGTCATAACGATCCAGCCACATGGGCTACTGGAAGGGGTTACATAGCTTTCAACCCTGGCCAGTTCCCATTCAGCTGAAGTTAGCTATCTTTTTTCATGGCAGTTCACCAACTTTTACCCAAACACACACATCTTTCACATTTGAATTCTGAAACTGAGTGCAGCTGAATGCCCATGAAGAAGTGCACTATTTCCAGCTGCATCTGACATAACACTGAGGAGACCAACAAGTCCAGTTCCCTGTTAGTTCATTTTCACTGCAGATGGGACATCTTTCACCGGACCTTACCTAGCAGCACAACTGTCTTCCAACTAGACAGAACCCATGCCACAGGGTTCACAAACTTCAGCAAGTATTTCATCCCACAGGCATCAAAAAGTATGGAGAGAGAAAAAAAAGCATGAAACGTAAGGACTGATATCCCTTTATAACGGAGAAAACACCACAAATAACCCTCATCTCCAAGCACTGCCTGCCACAGAAGCAGAGCAGGGAGAAAAACCTAAGATGGCTTTGCAAGGCGCAAATGGAGAGGGGAACATTTTTGTGCACAGTGTGCGGTTCAGCCTCTTGACTTCCATTAGTGTTAATGGGAAAAACACAGCTATGTCCCTAGTCTGAGGGTGCAGCCCAGGAGGATATTTCTGCCTTGTAAACACTGTGATTCAGTACACAACGCCGCACCTGCGATTCCCACCTCGGGCCCCATTTTACCCGCACAGCCGGGGGCCATGTGTTAGCTTTGCAGCACAGCAATCTTCTTGAAAGCTTTATTTTTGTGCTCATTTTTCCAAAGTTGAAACAGAAGCAAGTGTGTTACTCGAAGGTCAAAGGGTTTAGTAAATCTACTGGAAACCGTGAAAGAAGGATCAAGGGAAAGATGGATATGGCAATACAGGAAAGAGCTTGAGAGGAAGGGTAGGAATAGGAAAGAGGTGACATCTTCCACCTATTCATATAGTGACAAGCAGAGAAGCATGTCAATCCAAAGTCACAGAGAAGGTCAATCAGTATTACAGAAATCTATGTCCTCTTCAGTGTGAGTCGCCACACTTCCCAGCTGCTTCCCTGTCACACAAAGCCACATTCCCATGTCCCCCGCCAGTTACTGCTGGGTTTTGCTCTGCTAGGTGAATGGAGCTGCCACTTAGGCAGAGGGCAATGCTTCCACAATGGAACAACGTGTCACACTCTGGCCACAGAAATCAAAGAAAAGTAGAAGAGAAAACAAACACCAGCCAAGGAAATTGTTGCTTTCTTTAGAATTGTGATAGAGTGGTGGAAAAAAAGCATTTATGAAAGGAGTTTGAAGATGCATTTACTGCGACAGGCTGAGCGCAGTGCGTCCTCCCTCGCCCTGCTCGCCACCCACACACAGGGCCCTGCCTGGCCCCCGCTCCCCGTCCTCCCCACGCGCCGCAGCCCCAGCTCCTCTTCAGAGCAAGGAGGGAGCAGAGACCCCAGCCTCCAGGCTCAGGCTGTGGTACACCTAATCACACCCCCTCCTCCTGCCCCGCACAAAGGACTGCCAGCTGACAGGACAACAACAGGAACAAGCCCGAACTGTGTCACTACAGCTGGCGTGTCGCTACGGGCGGCAGAGCGAGAGCTGTTGCTGGGAGCACGTGCTGAGCAGGCAAGCAGGAGCAGAGAACACGGGGCCCCGCCAGCCTGCCCAGCCGCAGGGCACCCCAGCCGTGCCGCGACCGCTGAGGGCGGCTGGCAGGAGCTCCTAGCACAGCTTTCCCCCAACTCGCTGTAAACAAACTTGGACAGAAATTAAAAAAAGCAGACGACTGCACACAAGTATTACTGTTAACGCTCCAGCAGAGGCATCCTCTGGAGACTTGCAAACCCGCTTACACATTCGGACACAAAGCTCTAGTAGCATCAATAGATGCTGTGCACCTCTAGCCTGCTAACAGCTGTGACAATCTGTAATGTTTCTAATTTGATGTGAAGTGAGTAAAATTCCATTAAGTCAAGCAAACCACAAAGTTCATCATCCAGCTGCTCTCCTCCACAAACCAGCAATGGCCTTGACTTAAAAAATGGAACATACTGTCTTCTTATGAAAGCAAGGATGAATTTAAAAAATTGCTCTCTCAAACTAAGAAATGGAAGAAAGGGCTTTTTCTCACTTTTCTACCAGACACCTTCATTTCCTGCTTTTTCTTTTTTCTTTCCACACAGAAAATGGTGTGGTCGTGGTATCTAAGTAGTGAAGAGTTTAAATTTGAAACACCTGTTAGAAAAGATCTAACACTAATCACCTGTTTTCACTGGGCCTGTTCCAGAGGAACACCACCTCATATTGCCAAAAGGCTAATGTTTTGCCCTTGCAAGGGAAGAGCTTCTAGAACACGGCTTAGACAAAGTAGTGTGGCATATTTCTTTACAGCTTTTTCGAAGAAAATGAGACTGAAGTGCTGTTATGAATTGTGGCATTACCTTAGAATAATGCAGGAAGTCTCCATCTACCTCCATGTCCTTAACTCGGCTACCAGGGGCTGCTCAGATTGCAGACTCTGAACCCCCCACCATTTTATCAAACAAAGGATGTCCGGCGGCGGGGCTGCGTGTTTCAGAGGCATTCTTTAGGCAGAAGCTGAGGATGCGCGCTCTCTTGGCTGGCGAAGCCCTGCCCCTGCCTCGCCGCGGGGTGACGGGGTGTCACGCACCGCGCCGCCCTGCTCCAGGGCACTGCTGCTCACCACTTCCCTGCACCGAGTTCTGCCCAGGGAACCTGGGGACTTGGCAGTGCTGAAGGTAGTGGGTGACCTTGAACTCGGTAAAATGTGTCATCTGCACGTGGTCCCTGGCGGGATGTGCTCGGGGCTGAACACGGCATGATCAGAGCACACTGCTCTCCCTGATGTTGCTGCTTCTCCTCATGATTTTTTCTCAGAAAAACTTAGGGCAATTATTCTTTCACTGTGCTCCTTCAAGATTGATTTTATTTGGACACTACAACTCCCTTTTCCTTCTTGCCTCCTGCAAAGTGCCAGTGAGGAGGATTAAAAGAAAGGCTGAAGAGGCTTTTAGAAAGCTGATGATGCTGACAACACCCAGCTTTATTTCTGCTGATCTGGACAACACAGTGAGATGTGACAGTCAGCCCCGGCCAAGGCTGAGGTAGCTGCTTGGTGCTTTATCCGTCAATAAAATAAAAGATGACACACTGATGGAAGCAACAACCTAACACTGTAAGTATTTCACTTGTCCTGCTAATAAGAAATATTTGCCATCAGTGGAAAATGTGGGAGTCCGGCTAGCTGTTCTTCAGAGATCAGGATTCGATTATTTCATTTTTTGGCGCTGCCCAAAATGTTCTGTCATTTGCTATGCTCAACCAAGCAGTTCTGTTTCCAAGTGGGACAGCTGCCCACTACAGCAATACACATTATATTACTCACTCGGTGGCAGCAACTCTCACACTGATTTCTTGCACTACTGCAGCTGGCCTGAAGGTTGCTCTTGTTCTCCAAAGTGTAATCTCATCCCCACTGTTCTCTAGCGCCCAGCACCACCCTGCTCCCCATGGCTGTGCAGCAGGGCAGGCGCTCAGGTCACGCGAGGTAAGGCCCACCCACCCAAGCGCCACCCAGCAGAGACCCACGGCGAGGGGAGCAGGGCGCGCGGGGCGCGGGCGGCTGCGCCCGGCCTGTCCTCAGGGCTGAACCCCCGCCGGCGGGTCGCACAGAGGGGCTCGCGCTCCACGCCACCCTACAGGCTAAGGGGCTCCAGCCTGCAGGGGATCTGCACTAGACTTGTGAGGGGATGTTCAGAGGAAAGATCAGATGTGGAGAAAGGGAGGGATCAAGGTACTCTGGGGAGGAACAAGCATGGGGAAATATCCTCTGCAAGGTCTGTCCTCTCCCATGCTCCCATAGTTCCCTCTTTTCTACTTCCTGGGACCTACTGCGCTCTAACTCTAAAGAGCTTTCAAAGCTGGTAGTCAACCACAGCTCACAAAGAATTTCACTGTAAGGAAAAATCCATTCTGATTTTTCAGAAGGTAACTCCCGTTTTCAACATGTATCTCTGCAGACACAGAGAGGCTGTTTCTCATAGGGAGCTGCCACGGCCTTTGCTCCGTGGGAACGCAGCCCGTGGGGACGCAGCACCCTGCGCAGGCAGCCGCTCCTCAGGTGCATCCGTGCTTGTCCCTGTGACCAAGCACTCACAGCCCAGCCGACAGGAGGAACTTGCCTCCCATCAGAGTAACCATCCATTTCCTGGTAATACTCTTCATCTTTTCTAAACTAATCAGCATTACTGGCAAAGTAAACATGGGCACACAGAACTATTTTTTTAACAAAAGTGTCTAGTGGGGAGAGATGAGGACAAAGTGACAATTCTTATACACCTAGGAATCTCCAGGCAGACTAAGTGAAAGGATGGCTTTTAACTTATTTAATGTTTGGCCCAAACTGACCTTTCACCCTACATACATCCAAGAAATACTTTTTTTTTTTTCCTCCAACACTTATGGGAGTTTCAGATTCTGCCCTTTTCCCCCAGCAAAGCAAATGTCAGCATTGCGAAGCTCCAAAAGCTCATGCTGAATGTCAGACACATTGTGATCTGTAGCTTAGAAGCCTTGAACTTTTAGACCATAAAAGCCTTAATGCCTGGCAAGTGCACAGTGTGTCACAACCTGGAAAATGTCAGGAAAGGACAGATGAGGATTCCTTGTAAAGGGAGTAGTGAAAAAGCCTGTCCAAAAGTGACACGTAAAACCCCCGGGCACACAAAGGCAGCCCCAGGCAGTCAGTGCCAGCTGCCTCACAGCAACATGCTGGTGTCTGGGCAATAGAAGCCACTCGTCTGGCAGTCTGAAACAGCGGCTGCTGGAGACGACAGGGGAATCTGTGTAAAACTGATCAGAAACTACCACAAGGAGAGTTCAACCCTTTCAACTAAATTATATAGGACCCGCAAGAAAATAACAAGAACTAGTAGATTAAAAACAGGCTCCGTCATTATCTACTTTTGCCCATGGACACAGCAGTTTACCAATCCATACTATAAGCAAGCAAACATCTGCTTTACAGTGAAAGGAATGATCAAACCAAGAAGAAATATCAAACTGAAATTCCTATTTTGACTAATTTTATAAACTTGTGGATATCAAAGAGTCTTAGTCATTCTACCTACAGATGTGCTGAAGATTCACAACAAATTGATTTAACTTTTCAGTAGCACTGCCTGGAGCAGCAGATGGAGCTGGGGAGTCTTCTTCTCCAGAAGACCTAAACCCTCCTGGGACTGCTGTCCTGTGGGCTTCACACAGGCTCCAGTCCCACTCCCCCTGAACACGATATGCTAAATTTATGCTGAATCCCATAGTGCACATTTACTTAATACTCAGCCAGGCAGACGGGCCTTGGCTTCTGGCTTCATCGTGCCCCAAATTCCTGCCACCTGTATTACCCTGGCACTGCGGTGGGCAGGAGTGCTGATACTCTACATAGCGGCATATACCGGAATTCAAATAAATAAATTCAAATAAATTCAAACAACCTGCAATAAGCTCACCTGGAAATGTGTCACTGGAGATATTTAACCTCCTTTGACAGGCACTGGGTACTTTTGTTTGCAAGACCACAGGAGGACAGTGGAATTGTAACTGCTGCTTCCACAGCAGAGCCACTGATGGAGGAAACACAGCATTCCCCAAATGTTAACCATCTTCCTGACCATGCGAGTTCTCCGTTTTGGGGACCGCTTTGTTCATACCCCTCAAAAGAAACATACACTCTTCTCTCAGTCTCACAATCCCAGAGAAAGCCTGAAGAGATGGTTTTCCTGTGGCCAGATGTGAGCTCTTCAAATATAGCAGAAAAAAAGTAATTTTGATATTTATCACACAAGTTCCTGACATTTAATCAAATAAACTGAAGGCTCAAAGTGAACAGTAATACAGTAATACCAAAACTATACTCATGTCTTTTGTTTACATCCTTTTGCATATGTCTTGCAGTTGCTCATGCATAATAAACTGAAGCCAATACCATCTCCTTTTGGATTCTACCAACGGAAACCTTCAAGGGTGAGTGGGCAGAGTTGACATTTAAGTTGTCTCAGAGTCAATTTACAGCAAGAATACAAAACTGTGACTGCGTCACATATAAAATTGAAAACTATGTATTTATATGCACATAGAGTTGCCCTGATTTATCTTAAAAATGGGTATACAGCTATGCTGCTAGAAGATCCTTTTATATACTATTTATTCTGACAAATTGTATGCTGGAGCATAAACAACATACCACATGAAATGTGCATACAGACCAGGAGCAGCCAACAGCATAAAATACTTCCACCCATTTCTGCTCCTCAAACCAACCTGAGATGCCTTCTTAGAGGCCAGGATGTGAAGAGACCAGCGTGCAACTTCTGGCGTTGTGGGATAAAGAGGTGCTCATTCTGGTTCCACTACAGCAGTCATACTACAGGCTTGCCTGGCACCTCATGCATGTGTGGGACCTCCAGTTCAGAACCAGGCATGACAAATCTTCATACTCCTTGCCTGTACAATACACAATCCCTATATTCCATCCTTTTCCTTCCTTTTATCTTGTGACATTCTTCCTCTTAAAAAAATCCTGATTAGAGAAAACAAAACGAAGCTTTGGCATCCTCCTATAAGTCCCTATTTTCAAAATGAGCGAGACAGTGAATTAAGTTGCCTTACAGTTGTCCTTACAGGTGGACTCAACTTTAGGCTGCTGTTTTACAAATGGCACCTTTTGGCAATTCTCTTTTACAGCTCCTCTTTTCACCGGTGTTGAACTCTGCTCTAGTCAGAAACCGGTGCAGAGCCCCAGCTAAGTAGGGGCACTAGCAACAGGGTCTGTCACGGCAGAACCAAAACGCCCCCGGAAATCGCTGAGCTGCTCTTCTGGATCACTGCAGCACGGCAAGAAGCATGTGAATGAGGATCTGAGCAGAGCACAGAACTGCAATCTGAAAACTGAAAGTGAATTCCAATTTTTATGGAGATGCAGGTAAGTTCAACAGGACATACCTATAGATGAAAGGATCACACTGTAAAATCAGAGTTCTAGGTGTTAGTTTTTGATAATATGCCCTTCAAGTCTAGGGTGTGGTGAATCTCCTGTTAAACTTGAAAAGCTTTATTGGATTCTATATGGTGCCCAGAATATATGAGGGAGTAGAATTAGAACCTCTAAGCCAAGAGCTACACAAGTGGAGTTTATGCACATCCATAATAAATCCTTAAGTTGAAGTGCTATATATAAGGAATCCACCTTTAATCACTCCTCTAGTCAGCTAATCAGCTCCTGACTCTTTCTTTCCCTTGATAACTTCACACTTTCTAAAGCAAAGGGTTTTGATCATTTTAACACTTGGAATATTTCTCTATGAATCTAATAGGAATCTTCACATCCAGACTGAAATCTATACTTAGCCGGCGGTGCCCATCCTTAGTATCTGTCTCTTATGCTTGTTTATCCTTTTCCAGTTCTCCTGTTTTTCCCCACCCAAAATATAAGTACGGCCAAAAATAAAAGTCATAGACCTTTTGCAGTCTTCTGGAGAGAAAATCCCTATTCATTGAGAAGAATTAACATAGTTTGTTGTGAATTCTAACCATACACAGATCATGCAGGTGTATGCAAAGCAGTAACAATAATAAAACTCCTTGATTAAGAAGACAAATGAGAAATTATTGCCAGATCAAAATTTGCAAGTAGGTGTGAGATTACTAGAATATACAGTCTTAAATATTATTTTTTACTAAAAATAGCCACACTGTTAACAGAACTAACTGAAATTTCAATCCAAGCAAAAACTTCTTTTTTAAATATTTCTTCTTATTAGAAAAAAATTAATTATTTTACCTGCCGAGGGGTCCTCTCTGATTTGCTCCGGCACCATTCCCAGTCTGTGAGTTCAGGTTTATGGCTCTCCTCATGCGACAACCTTCTTTCCGGTCCTTCAAAAAACGCTGGCTTATCGAAATCGCTGGTCTCCTCTCCTCTGAAGGCCGCCGCGTCGCCAGCCACGAGACGGCCGCGGTCCTCGTCGGCGCCGGGGCCGGGCTGGCCGTGGGCGCTGCCGCTGGGGCTGCCCGCCGGCGCCGCCGTGCCCGGGGCGGCCTCGCCTGCTGCCTGTGGCTCCTTACAGGCACCGCACTCGTAGCTCACCAGGTTGTGATAGGACATGGATTTATCACCATCAGCCTGGTGGTGGTTTTCATGGGAGATTTTGTAGATTCCATAGCCTTGCTGGAAAGACAGGCTGAACTCAAAACCTCTCCGTTTGGCTAAATGGAAAGGAGACAAAAGAAACAAAAACAACAAGAAACATTACATTACACATAAAAATAAACTACATTCTAAGACACAAAATAATTTATTTTGTTACAATTACCAGCAGGTAATTTTCTATCCATAAGAGTATAAATTGTTGAGAAGCAAGATTTCTAAATTAGTAAGTCACAATGTTGTTTTCTTAATGAATTCAGAAATTATATGTTCCAAAGTTCACGGGTTCCCAGAAATTGGTAGACTCATCTGCCATTTTCAAAAACGCATTGGTTATGATGCTAACCAGGTTCACGCAGGAAGAAAATAGTTAAATTACGGCTCATTTTGTGATATCATTTGTTTTCCAATTCTATTTCAACTATATACCTAAAGTAAAAAAAAAACTGTTCAAAGTGATAAAATGTATTTCTGAGAATTGGTAACTATCCTTCCATGTGGTTAGGTAAGAAAAACAGAGTTCTACAATAAAAGATAGACAAAGCTGAAACTTCTTTATATTCTTCATTCTCAATTCAGTGCTTCAGCTAGTTAGTCTTATACAGAAATTGAACAATTAAATATCTCAAATACCATTTACATCCCTTCATGTTTGTTTCTAATACAAATCACCTTAGGTTCTTCACACTCTTGTCAACTTTTCATCCTGCTTTATGCAGTAACCAAATGAGTGCCTTACTCAACTCATGAAACCATCTTCCTCTCAAATCTATCACAATACATTAGAAAAGGTACAGAAATGCATTTATACAATATGTAACTCTGCTAAGCAGTAGACAGTGTGTTCACAAGATCATATTTAATCCTGAAACATATTCTGACTTTAATAGTCTTTGTGTTAAAACTTGAGAATGTTAAAGCTTGAGAAAACTCTAACAAAATACTAGGTTTATTTTAAATAATAATTATTGCTTTTGCATCTGTTGTATGTTCTAAGTATTGTATTAGATGCATCAGGAACAGGCTATCTCCCTGCAAAAAACCCACCACTGTATAAGTCTTGTTTTCATTGTTAACTCAAAATGTAATTGCACTACACAGATTATGTGAGCATTTGAATTCAAGATATTTCGTAAGTAACTGTGACCAAGAACTTAAAGGAAAGTTTACGTAGTAGTAGTTACATAGTATTTTAGCCACAAATCTGATGCTATTATTAATGTTTTCAGAAACCTAAATATGTGTTTCTTCTGTAGAGGTGATATAGAGTGATAGTTGTATTTCTTTTCCCTTCTCTTTCTCTGATTGAATGTTACCACATGATCTAGTAATTCTTAATGAAAATAACAAAGGTGACGTATCTGCAGACAAAAGGCTGGGGTGCAGAGAGCAAATGTGGCACGCCCATTAGCTGGACCAGAAAAACTAGTCGCGGAATTTTCAAATATTTCAAAAAGGTCATCAATAAAAAATTGGCATCCTCTGTGTTACATGTATACCAGGTAGGTGTTATACACATGCAGGAAAATCTCTTCAGGATAAGTGTGTAGCAGGTCCCTCAGCTTTCAACAAGTTACATGAAAGCACTGAGAGATATGCACCCTCTCCCCACCAAATCACGACCTTTGGTGTTTGCTTATTGGTGTCACTGTAATTTCTGTCCAGCACCTATAGTGCAGGTGTACAAACAATAGATCCTCTCCTCTTTTTAATTTGGGAACATGAAATTGATCACAATTAACCTTTTCCTCCTCACCATCATTAAATATATATAGCATGGTTAGTGTATTCGATTAGCACCTTCTGCCATACTTGGCAGATATATCTTTCCCAGGGTAGAAGAGGAGGGAGAAAGTAGGATTCAGAGATCACTTGTTCTGCTAAAAGATCTGCCAGTGAGTTGGGAAGATGAGCCAAGCAAGGCAGTGTTAATGACACTAACTTCCTATCCTACTTACTACACGACGTACTCCAGGTGTGGGCCCGCCTCTCGCACTCACTTTTGAGCTCTTCCGCAGACACAGCATACACGTTCCTCCTGCAGTTGATGATGCAGCCGCAGGGCAGGTGGATCCAGTGCTCCGACAGGACAAACACCGGCGTGACTGTGGCAGCCAGCAAAGTCAGCAGAAAGCTGAATGTCTCAAACGAGAGGTTTCGAAAACCAATGATATGTTGGACAACCATCTGTATCTGAAAGGCAGAACATTCGGAAATACAAATTGCTTCAAGTGTGTGATATATTGCCAGGGAGAGGCAAAATACCTCACCATGAATTTGACACAAGTAAAAGCCACAGGTTGTCACCCATGATAATAATTTGAGCTAAATAATTGTGTGTCTAAAAGAGCATAACCAAAGACACTGGCAAACTCCTTCCTTCTCATTCCACATTTCTCAGAAGACCCCTTGCCTCAAGTTAAATGGTAAACACAGATGCCTGCAAACTACTGAAGGAGGAACCCATATGGCAAGCCACTTAAACGGGACTCCTAAACCACTCCTGCACAGTGCTGGGAAAGCCCAGCTCCTCATGGGGAGCGAGGACCCCAGCACCGCACGGAGCCGGCCGCTGCTGCCAAAGGCTCTCGTCCAGCTCAGGGGGGTCGAGACGCTGCGCCTGTAGCACCCAGGGGACAAGGATACCACTGAGCAAGAGCCATGCTCATATTCTGAATAGACATGAGATGTATCTGTTCACAAGGCTCCTAGTTCACACATATGGACAACCCTTCAAAACACCAGGGAGATTTTACAAAAGATACTAAAAAAATCTTTATTTTTTGAACACTTCCTATTCCATAACTGATCCGTGAGTCAGAGCTGCGAGGCGGGGCAGAAAAGCTTGCTTAGTACGATTCACAGAGCTCCCAGCGCTGCTCAAATGCTTCTCAGAGAGCTGGAAACACAAAAGGACGGACTCCATTCACCCTTGTATTCAGGTGATACAAATGCTGGGAAGGCACAGTGGCATACTGATGAATCAGGCTCTGGCAAACCCGCTGAAAGCCAGTTAAATTCATGCAGTGTGACACAGATCTGCTCACAAGGACTTTTGCTGGCACACGCTATTCTATAAGGAATAACTACTGTGTCTACTGTTCACCCAGTTCAATTCACATCACAAGAACTCGCACCCCACTTAGACCCATGTAAGACTCCAGAGGAAAGCAATCTGACACGTTACCATCATGGGAAGCCAGAGAACGGCTTTGGTGAGGGCAAGGATGAGCGAGAAGCGCTTCTGGGCGAAGGCCACGGCGCAGCTCCTGCTCGGCATGCTGCCCCCGCAGCGCGGCTCCAGCCCGGCGGCCACGCCTCGCCCGCCAAGCGCCTCCGCGCCGGCGCACGCCTGCTCCAAGTGCCTCAGGGTTTCATCCACAGGGTCCTCCGGCGACAGCGAGGGGGTAGCGGTACTGCAGCCTGCCGGTGTCGCGGGGCTGACGTAGCCTCGGGAGATTTCCTGGTAATCAATGTACAACTGCTCTTGCTCGTCTGAGCACAACAGCTGGTAAGTCAGAGGGACTGAAAGCACCATGAGGAGGCAAAAGCACAGCGAGTAGACAGTAAATAAAAACAGGACGTAGGAGCTGGCACAGTCAAGGAAGCAGCCCCAGGAGGTGGGGAGGTAGCTGCCCCAGCCACAGAGAGGCAGGATGCAGATCAGCAGGCTGACAATCCAGACGGTGAGAACGGCCCACGCCATGCTCACTGGCCGGCTGGAAGCGCTGTGGTTCATCATCACAGTTTTATTGATGGTGTAGAAGTTGTAAGAAACTATAAGAGATGCTTTGAGATTGCTAGAAATACCCTGGAATAAATACGTAAGCGCCGAGGCGGTGCACAGAGGCTGGGGGAGCACATCACTTGACCACTGGGTGAGCATGAAAATAATCATCGGCACAATGCTGATCAAATCATCCACGGACAGTGAGGTCACAATAATTGCCACTGTGGTTTTGTTCTGCATTTTCAGCAAGAAAACTAGGGAGTACACACTGCCCAGCAGCGCTGCAAATGTAACGATGAAAGTCAAGCATAGGAGAAGGACGTTCAAAGTTCTCTGCTCACCAGGCTTATCCATAACATTGTGATTTTCTGTGAAGAAGCTTGTCCCATTCAGCGATAAATTACCAGGCATTCCTGACATCGTCCTTGCCAGGATTTCTGCTTGCTGCCTCACTGACTCTGCAAGTTTTCACTAGCAGAAATTGCAACTGCTAGCTCCACATCCCAAGTTTCTTTGTTTTTCTAAACTCTTTTTGTGGCATTTGATGAGGAAACATTTCATGTAAGCATCCTTGTTAATCACAATAACTCATCATCTCCAAATCTCAAGCAAGAACCAAATGCTGAAAAAAATGCAATTCTTCATTTAAAAGACACCCAGGTTTGATGTAGTCCTTTATAACCCTTTCAGTAGCAGAGGATGGTTAATTTAGGCTCCTCAGGTAATAACATGCCATTCACTTTTAATGGATATCAGGCAATGCGCTTTACTCACGAGTCCAGTTGAATTGAAGGCAGAATTTCAGGTGTGTTCAAGTTCAGGGAGAAACACAGTGGGGCAGGCGAGGCTGTTTGACCCCCCCGCACGGCACAGAGCTGCAGGAGGGAGGAGTCCGGCGCGTGCAGGATAGCGGAGGCGAGGGCAGTGAGTATCTTCTCAGAGGGAGCTGGCTCGGGAGGCTGAAACCGTGTCCCTGCTAAGCCACACCTCCGATGCTGACACTGAAATCCAATGCAAATACTCAGATCTGATGTCAGCTGTAAGTGTCATTCCCGTAAAGCCCATGGCTGCTCCAGGCTGTGCATCACAAGCTGGAGCTGCTTTTGTTCCCCTGCATTTCTGCGCTCTGAGCTTAGCAGGGGCAGAAGCCACAGGCGTCCTCACGGAGCCGACGCAGGGTGTGTCCGCTCGGCCCTCTTGTATCTCGACTCCTGCTGCAAGCGAGCCCAGGATCCCGGCTGTAGAGCTGCCTAAGGACAACATTTCCGTGATGACACCAGCCATGCAAATTAACAAGGTGTGACAGCTCAGCTCAGGTTGGGGCTCACAAAATTTCCACTGCCCATGATGCAAACCCAAGCAGCATTGAGTGCCTACTGTCTGTTCTAACCAAATGCACTGAAATCACCCCGGCCAAGTGCGTTTTTGTAGGAAAGACAATACTGATCAAACTGCTAAAACCACAAATGCGCAACCCGGGCAGGTCAGTTCAATGCTATCTTCTTGGAGAGCTCTGCATCTCTGCCCTACTCAGCACTACCCGGTACTTAGCTACATTACACTAACATCTTTCAACCAACAGCTGCACGGCTGGGCTATCTTCCCATTCAGGGCAGGGTTTGGTTAGAAGCAGTGATTCTCACAGGTGATTCTCAGCCCCAAACAAAGCAAGAGCAGGAGAGAAGGCACAGCAGCGGCTGCATCCTGTGGCAAAAGCCCTCAATACAAAGACCTGGGCCAAGGAAGGGAGAAAAAACAGCAATGCTCATGTACCCAAAGAAGCTCTCCTTCATTCCCCATTCTCAAGCTGTTCTGCCACAACACCAAGGAGGCCTGTGACCCAAAGCAGGCCTGGCTGTCTATTCAACTGCATGTGCCACGTACAGCCACAGATTAGTCCTCGTCACACAAGCTGGTACAAAGATGCTCTGTCCCTGCCTCTCCCTTCTCCTGTTCACAATGCAGCTGCCTTCGTTTTGATGCCTCTACACTATTCATCACAAGAGACCGTCAAGCTGCATGTCAAAAACGTGCCAGAGAGGAGAGCAGCATCCATCCTGTTCTCCATACGAAGCACAGTCTGGACCATCTATCTGGCCTTCAACTGTACAGGATTCACTTGGCTTTTGTGATTTATTTGTCCTACTAGAGTATCGATTGATAATCTGTGCTGTGCCAGCTAAAGGCCAGGACTCATTTCCTTCTATTTAAAAAACACAGTAACCTCTGCCCCATAACGCAACCTTAAACGCAGGACCGTGTTCTAAACCTGAAGATTAACAGTGGGAGCCTGGCCAGACGCACAGCCAGCGGACAGGAAGGGAAAGATACCCTATTCACCCTTGTGTGGACCCTTAGACTGGCTTCCTCAGGGCATGTGTGCCCATGATGTCCCACACTGCGAACATGTGCCAAACTCCCCACTTCTCTCCCACTCCCAACCCTTCAAGGCCCCTGACAAAACAGTCATTTTCAGCTAACTCCGACACTGTCAAAGCTATTAAGTTCCAACAAGTTTTTGAAAATTAGCAGCTGATCAGAGGCAACAGTCACAACAGGCCTGCCCACCAAGAGGACAGCTGCAGCCCAAATCCACTCTTTCCTACAGATCCATGACCATAAAACAGAGATTACGTAAATACCACAACCATTAAAAAAGCTTCATTTTTACCTTTGTTGGTAGTGAAGTCAGTTAACCTGGCTGCTGAGCTGTGGGTCCCCGGGCACGTCTCAGCACAGCTGGACACAGCCTTTGCTCTCCGTTAAATGAACTATACACCTTACAATCGTTCCACAGGGACGCACTGAAGGTCTTCAGAATGATGGTTTCCTCCTCTTTCTTTAAAATGACTGGCAAATTCTGATAAAACAATTACAGAAACACCTGTTTGATCCTAAAATTAAAGGTGGCATTGAGTTGTAACATGAAACAAGAGATCCTGTGACAGCAAGCTGGTTCCCAGCCGAGCAGTGCCCCCGAGTCACTGGCTTGCATGTCCAGCAAGGGCTGGGCTCTCAAACTCTCTGGAGGCTGCGGCAAATAAATTGTAATAAGATTTCCCGCTGTCCTTCAAAGGATGAACTTACAACACAATCTTCCAAAACATACAAGAATATTGTCTTTGTAGCTGTGATTCCTCCCTCAAGCTTCACTGAAATTTGCAGTCTGCTCTGAGGGCACAGACTCACCTAGGGCTGGTCAGGAGGAGGACGGGAATGCAAGCAGAGATGTAGCCCGTGACACCAAAACCAAAGTTTCTACAGAAACAGGGCTGAAGTGGAATAATGCAGCACTGAGAGAAAAGCCACAGTTAATGATCTTGCAGAAAGTGGAAGAATAGGACACTTTTCCCTGGCACTATGTCCTTGGTTTGGAACACATCCAGGAAGGCTGGAGTTGTAGGCTAGGGTCCTTACTGCCCTATTTTCTTTATTCTCTGCATTTAACCTCCCACATTATTTGAGTTCGTAATACAAGTGCTGTCCTCTGAAATACAGAAAGATATTCCTTTTCACAGTGCGAATTCATTGTGCTAAAGAATGATCACAGGGAGAAAATATATTAGACAGGAAATCTCCTCCCTGGCCTCATTTCAAGGAGCACTGCACAATACTGTCTCCTTAAAGCAAGAGCCAGCAGCACTCAACACCTCGTCAATACATTTGCAAGAGTCACCCCGCATGGAGCAGTACAGCAAGGCTTGCGAAGGGAATAAAATATTAATCATTCATGAAATACATTCAACAAATAGGTTATTAAAAATTTATCCTATTTAGTGTGAGTCACATTTTATTTTCCTGTCTTGCAACAAGCTAAGTTCTGACTTACGATTTTCTTTCCTTTTGCCACTCAGGATTGACAAGGTTTTTATAGCAGCTGTATGACTTGTTCATGTCAGAAGGTGATATACTCTGTGCTGGGCACAAAGGTACACATGTAAAAGTTCACAAGTGTTTGTGTACACTTGTTCATAAATGCTTGCTTTCCAACAGCACACAAAAGAAAATGTTTTGTTTCTTTTAGATTTTAACACACTTCAAAAAATATGTCCAACTAACTGACCATTTCTGGTCTACTGGATTGAGCTACAAAATGACAAAACTGCAGCTAATTAGTCCATCTAACCATTTGTCCCAGAAGAATTAAATCAAGTATGGCCTCTAATAAGAAGCAGATACTATTATATTTAATCTATTTCCACTGCACTTGTATTGTTGTGCTGTAGAAAAATGGTGCTTACTGATTTGGAGCAATTAGAGCAGTACAAGTCAGGAGTAATTCTACTAAACCTAAAAACACAGTTTTAACTTACATGCTCATTATGGGCTAGACTGCAGCAGCTTTAAGCGAAACAGAAACTTGCTCTGCAGACGCCCCTTTTGGAGTCAATGGATTATGGCTATTCTCAGTTTTCTGTCCCAATCTGGCCCTCAGGGAGTAACACCCCATAAACAGATGTGCTACTATTACATAATGGGTGCATTTTAAGATCTCAGTAACTTTTGTTTTTTATTCCTGTACTGTAAACAGTAGATGGAGACTCCAAAGAATTCATTCTCCCTTTTGGAGAGAATTACAGAAGGCCTAAGAGCTGCATGGAGTCAGATGTGCGAGAGCCCCAGCTGCCCCAGGCAGGGCATGGCTGTGATGTGAGCATCTCCCCCAGCACTTCCCACATCTATAAGCAGCATGTGATGCAGAACGACAATTCCGCGAGGTTGGTGCTGAAGAGGATGGCTGAGAGACAAGAATGGGTGCACGCAGCTTACGGTGCAGTGCCTGCAACGGTCAGCAATCATGGGGGTTGTTCTTTGGGAAATGCTTCATTTTGCTGTATAGCCCTGGCGATGGAGCACTCCCAATCTGCCCCTATTAGTCTGACTGTACCACACTGGAGCACAAACCCACTAAATGTAACATCCTGGTCTATAATCACCTCTAATTTAGGCACTTTTAAATGTATTTATTGGAGAAAACACACCTGTGGTGTGGTGTAGCTGCTGTGGAGAGCAGCACGGGGAGAGGTACAGCTGGAAGAAACACTTATCCCTTGCAGAGAGGGAGGAAGAGAGGGAGGAAGGCACTTGCTTGGGAATGACCTGGCTGTGACCCTGTCGGAGCAGCAGGAAAATCAGCTCTCTATGTAGACCTTTCTCCAACTGTAATAAAATTCATGACCACAAGAGCCATTTGTAGCACCATTTGCACTTCTCTCTGCCCCCTGGGTAGTCTGGGCTGTCTTAGCTCTTCATTTCTTTTCCCCTTGTTCCTTCCTCATTGCTCCCCCTAACCTTCAGGACAGGTTGAATCCAGAGACCAGGAGATCCAGCCTCAGGAGCTGCAGTCACTGCAGCGAAGTCGCACTTTAAAGACTCCCAGCAAAGACCCTCTGCAAAGGCTGGAGCTTTGGAACCTAATTCTGCCCCCAGACGGCCAAGAGTTTGTGTTTGCTGTAGCGGCTGCTTTTATTCATCCTCACAAAACCACCTCTTTTTAGCCATGACCTGTCCTTGAAGAGGCACGATTATTCACAAAATATTTTTTACGGGGAAGCCCAGTTTTTCTTCCTGCAACGTTGTCCTCAAACCACAAATATGAATTCTATCATAAATGATTCCCCAAAGAACATGGGAGAAGCACAGGGCAAAGCTGACCGCAGGGCACCTCAAGGCCAAATCTTAAAAGACAAGGAATCCTACCCGTTCCGGAGAGCCGCAAGAGCAGCCCCAGCGGGCCGCGCTCTGCGGAGAGCCGGCTCCGGGGCAGCAGCGCAGGGCTCCTCCCCGCGGCAGGAGCGGGAAGCGGCCGCAGCTGGGGCACGCTGCGGAGGGAGCAGCTCGGCGGGAGGCGCCGCGCGGGGCAGGGCAACAGCACAGGGCTCAGCCATGGGGCTACGCACACCAAGCGCACCATGGCGCACCCGAGCTGCGCCTCAGCCCTGCATGCCTCTGACTAAAAAACTATTTGGGAACAATAATAACTGAATCACAATGCATTAAGTCAAAACCTGAAGTCATACTTTAAAAAATCCAACATACAATTTGGTGTACTAAATATTTTACCTTTCAAAAATTCTGCCTGAGCACCATCTTCACTGCCCCAATGATTAGGTTAGAAAGATCTAGAAAAAGTTCTAGAGAAAAAGAAGAAAGCTAAAAGAAAAACAAACAAACAAAAAGGACTAATTGGAAAAGAAATATAGGACATAAAGAGATTGTTGGACTTCAGATATTCCATAAAAACCAAAAATGCTTCTTTTCAGTAATCTGTCCGAAATCGCATCAGGAACTGGATGGCTTGAGATGGGCTATGTGAGCTCTGGCCACCCCGACCCATGGCAGTTGTGCTGCAGCCCCTGAGCCCCTTCCAAACAGCTCCGCATCCTCTAAAAGCCTCCTCAAAGGGCAAGCCATGCATTTTGGCGGAGTTTTTCAGAGTACTGAATAAAGACAGGGCTGCTAATTAATTCTGAGTGACAGTAAAAAGGTCTATTAACTTTGCTGATGTAAAGGATGACTGAGTTTGTACTGGAAAGGGTAAAAAGGCATTCAAGGAAGATATGAAAAAAATTTAGTTCTTCCTCTTATGGAAGAATTTGCTTTAATGGAAAGTTTTAATTAAAGTGTGAGCTTGTCCACAGGAGAGTGCTTTCATGAAATATGAGAAGGTGCAAGGAAGGAACAAAGATGACTAAGAAAGAAGCCAGTTGCACTTTCCAACTATCTCTCCCCATATGATATATACACGAGAAAGAAAATGTTCATTTCATGTGACAATCCTTTCCAGTCTGGCATCTAAGCTGACTTCATTCTTCAGTAATAGGACTTGTCTGCACGGTACTTACGGAAATCCCTGTTCCAGGCCCACAGCCCCCAGACCTGCAGCAAGGCCGGGGCTCGCTCGGGTGCAGGCGGCACCCCCGTTCGCTGCTTTGCACCCTGCCGAGCTCCATCCTGCTCTGCTGGCCGCCCGGGCCTGGCTCTGCGGCTGCTGCTTGCGCTCCTGCTCTGGGTGATGCATGCTGTCCTCCTTCCTCTGTGAAGTTCCACAGAAACTGTGCTAAAACATGAGCAGTTAAACCACAAACCCTTCCTGTCTTGCTTTCATTCTTCAGGAACATTCCCCTAAACCCTCCCATCAAGTTTAATATTCCAGTTTTGGGCTAATGCGACCCCAGAGCAAAATCGTGTTTTAGAAATGCTGAGAACTGCCTGAGTGTCCATAACAACCAGCTCAAAATTCAGTACATGTACAGTATCTTCCCTTCCAAAACCTACTGGTGTTCGGCATCAAATTATGTATTTGGACAACTTAAACTAAGATGGCCACCAAACTTCACGGGTTGAGCTTGCAGAAAATGCATTAAAACAAAGCAAAAACTACAACAACAAAAACATTTTATCCCAGACTCATCTCTATTTTCAATCAGTTCAGCATCATTTGCAGGTGTAAAGGGGATCTAGTGGTTCTCAGTAAGTTATTTCTCACCCAATTAAGTGTTGCATTAATAGGAAACACAATGAATTATAGATTTTAATATCAGATGAGAAACTTTCTATAAACTTGATACAGCAATCCATAAAAATGGGCACTCTACAAGCAGGTATCATAATCTGCTCAGATATGGTTACTTGAAGTAAGTAAAAACTACCTTTAAATATGGCAGATATTTTTTATAATAAACACTTATATTTGCAAAGACTTTGCAGATTCTCATGAAATTTGTAAATTAGGATGAGTTTCTAATGCAGGTGCAGAGAGCTGCCGTGTTCTCATCCAAAAGATCCGACAATGGTTGCTTTGTACAGCCTATGTAGGATGCTCTTCTGATAGTGCAGAATCATCAGAGAAGGAACTGAATAGGAAAGGACCAGCTGCTCCATTTCCAGTAAGGTCTGCATGTTTCTGCGTGAAATGCTCTAGTATGTTAAGAAGTGACTCGGACCTCCTATCACTGTCACCATTCTCTACCAAGTCTAATTCCCAGAAAAAAGCATGCATGACGGCCTAAGATGTAGCACCAGACTGTTTGCCTGCTCTCTGATTTGCAAGCACGTATGAGCATAAGACAAAGCTACCTGTCCTGGCGTGCTCTGCTCCATGAAGCTCATTTTATGTGGCATAAGTTACATGCTCGACCTTTTAAAATATTAATTTGGCCGAAGTTGTGGTTTCAGTAGGAGCAGTCACGCAGTACTAACTTCCTTGTGTTTTTCACAAAGAAACTCATCTTTAAATTTTAAAAGCAGTAATCCTAAATAATTTAAATATAGTGATCACCAGTGGAGAAACTAAAGGTATTACGCAAAGCAGAGGCAACTTTTAAAACAAGGACTTTTCAGAGCACGTTCCCAGAAGACGCGTGGCTGCCGTTGCAATGCCGCAGCTCCAGCCGCAGCTCCAGCCGCAGCCCGAGCTGCGGAGACGACACATTTCATCAGGTCCCGCAGCCGCCAGCCCTGGCGAGCAGAGACAAGCCCCAAGGCTGCTCCTCGCACACCACAGCCAGCAACAGTCACGCGTGTTCTTGTACTCACGGGTACCTTCCCTTCACCGAAAACTCCACTCCACCTAAAGCTATTTGCACACTCCTTACACACTGTTATGTAGATAACCCATACTTTGTCTTTACCATTTTATTTTTGTAGTGCTAATTATGTCGTGTGGTTTTAGAAAACTAGTCAATATATCACAAATATTTTCTATTCTTTTCCCTCTTGAGAGGATTAGCTTGCCAGATGTTGCACCTGACAACATTAAATTAGAAACTCAAACCATAGCATTATCCAAATTTATAAAGTCAAATCAGAGACGAATTTGGACTAGACTCCCCAGTCAAACCAATGGGAAAGCCTGCTGGCCTCGCACTGACTTCAGTTAGCTTTGCTGGGATATCTACCAGACATCCTCCTGCAGGCCTGCTGCTACCTGGTTCTTAGCTAGAGCTTGTTGAAATACTGGAAGTACTTTCTTTGATATCTCATCTTTCAGAACATTAATACTGCTTTTCATAATCTACTTTCATAACCTATTCTCTCAGCTTCAGAAGTGACCTTGCCTTTTAAACCAGCCTATCCTCCACAATTTTCAACAACTTATCTGCCTGTAAAAAAATTAAGTTTACCATGATGTCTAAAAAACCAAAATATCCCAAATGGACAAATTCTTCATGTAGTGCAATGATCATGGAGTTCTCTTACTTCAGGAGTTACCTTGAGGTACAGTAGCCAACACAGACAAAGCCAACTCTGCTAAAGCATCTGGTGGTGCAAGGAATTGAACCATTGCCATTATTGGCAAAGCAGTTGAGTCTTTTGAGCTGCTCAGCTGACAGGTAATTTCTCTTAATGTTGAACACTGACTCATAACATTATAAACCTGGTCAATCTGGCAGCCTCAGCCTTTTACCTGTATGAATGGCAGGTATTTTTTGAGGATCAGTGTCTCCTTGAGAATTAAATCTTCCATAAACTTAGGTCACACGGATTTTTCTCCTCTCAGTCACCTTATCTCACAGTTGAAGCTCTTCGAGCTTGCATAAACCTGCTAAAATATATTATTCTTTAAGAAGAGATGTAAGGAAGAAAGGCCAAGGATAAGAAGCTTCCATGCCTTTATTTAGCTAAGAGAAATGCCATACAACCCCAGCTCTCTCCTTCATTGCATATTTAAATATGCACTTGCCATTTCCACCTGCTTTAGCTATCCCACTTGTTGCCAAACCCACAGCAGATGTTTAACACACTGTTCTGGGAAGTTACTCACACTCTAATTACATTAACTGAATGCTGCCTAAATGGAAAGTCACTTGCCCTTAATATGTGCAAAGGAATATAAGCCAGTATAACAGCCCTCGATATGGGATCACTTACCATTATCTTGCTGGAATTACTGAGATTATCTAAAATTTTACGTACAAAACTATTCATACTTCAGAATTAAAAAGGTGTAAGTCTTGCACTGAATTAACATCAGGCACCAATGTTATCAAATGAATGAAACCCCAAAGTCTTTTTTATGTACCTAAAAAAATACAGACCGATTTTCAAAATTTGTCTGCAAGGTCCTATAGCGGGCAGCACTTCATCCGCACTCGGTCAACTTCCACAGTGAAACTGCAGTATGGAGCTGAGGCAGATGCTGAAACTTTGGTCGAAGCTAAAACTACCACAGCTGCTTTACTACTAAGAGATACCTTCTGCTCTCAGTATACAGCTTACACATTTACCTGTTAACTCTAGTGGCATGAGAAGATCTGTAACACAGAGATGTGGCATCGGTCACATGTTAAAAGCAGAAACCCCAGATTTTCAGATATACAAAAATGTGTTTCTTTAGTAACAAAGACTTATTTATATCTGTATCATTACAAGAGCTGTCACAACACCACCTTATCATATACACTGTTTATTCCTTTATGCAGTATTTTATTACCTAATAAAGTAGCAAATATCATGTTTGCTACCTTAAAAAAGCAGAGGAAGGACTTGAACCTGGACTATCCACCTCTCAGAAAAGTGCTCCACCAATGACTCTTTACATTAGCCAGGATTAGTTGTACTTTTTTCACTGTTTCATTTTTCTCTCCACTCCTCTCTTCTCCTTCCTTCTCTGTGTCTCATAATTAAGACAAAGTTTTGAATCCCAGCAGCATCGTAGCAGCTCAGATACAATATCTAGAATGCAAAGTGACATCCTTCTATTGCTTTCTTCAGATGGCAGTGGTGAGGGATTACTTCTACTTCATGTCTCAAACCAAAATATTCTTATTTAGATGTATCAGAAATCTAATAAATGAAATTATATTTTTCACTTGGAAATTCCATCTTCTTAGTCATTACTCCTCTTTTGGCCCAATCCTACATTTGCTGAAGCTGGACTACCTTAAATTCAAGGCTAAGTTCTCATTACATGCCCACTGTTACTACTGACAAGAGTATCAGCAGCGTTTGGTCACCACCTGTAACCTGGTATGTGAAATACCTTACTGTATCAGTTCAAGGCCAGTATATTTTCCAGCAGGGGAAAACAGAGTGATGGGCTGAGCTGATGCTGCCTTGATTCTCTTTAACTCCGCATAGAGAAGTTGAAGAGAACAGACACGGCGGGAAAACAGGAATCCCAAGACAGCTCTTTTCAACTCTGCTACAAGTCTGAATTATTTTCCTTTATATTAACAAAAAATCTGGCATGGGATTCTGTTACTTGAATCATTTGTAAACATTAATAAAGGCCCAATACTGTGGACCTTACAGCGACAGGGAGGAATGGACTGCACAGCCTCAGCATGTCTGCTGATGAGCCCATACCAGGAGGGGTGGTGGATCCCCTCGAGGGCTGCGCTGCCATCCCAGGGGACCTGCACAGGCTGCCGAGATGGGCAGTGGAGCCTCAGGGAGTTCACCAAAGACAAGGGCAGGGGCCAGGCACCAGGACAGGCTGGAAGTGACCTGCTGGAGAGCAGCTCTGCAGAGAAGGACTGGGGGTTCCTGGTAGACAGCAAGGAGACCATGAGCCAGCAATGTGCCCTAATGGCAAAGATGGCCCATGGTATCTCCTGGCTGCATAAGGCCCTGTGTTGCCAACAGCTCGAGGGATGTGATCTGTCCCCTCTGCTCAGGCAGCCTGGTGGGGAGGCCACATCTGGAGCACTGTGTCCAGCTCTGGCTTCCCCTGTACAAGAGAGACATGGAGCTGCTGGAGCAAGTCCAGTGAAGAGTCTAAGATGATGAAGGGACCGGAGAGCATCTCTCATGGCGGGAAAGGCCGTGGGAGCTGGGCCTGTTCAGTCTGCAGAAGAGAAGGCTCCTCTGATCTGATCTGATCCATGCGTGTGAGTAATACCTGAAGCGAGGGTGTCAAGAGGATGGGACCAGACTCTGCTCAGTGGTGCTCAGTGAGGTCATGGGCACAACCAGGAACATGGCAAGACTCCCCTGAACATGAGGAGAAACCTCTTTTGTGGGTGGTGACTGCTGGCGCGGGCTGTGCAGGGAGGCTGGGCGGTCGCCATCCCTGGAGGTACTTCCAGGCCATGTGGTCAGGGCGCGGGGCACCCTGCTCTGGGTGCCCTGCTGGAGCAGGGCCGTTGGGATAGGTGATCTCCAGAGGTGCCTCCAACCTCATCCACTTTGTGATTCTACGATTAAGTGGAAAGACTAAAAAAGTCTATCTAGTAGGTCCTGAAATTTGCATTTATACTAAACTCTCAAAATGTTTTTGCACCTTTCCAAGTAACTGGTTCCTCCCAGAATTTAAAAGCCACTCATTTAGATGCTCAAAAGCCTGATATACCTTTGCCATGGTGTCTGAACATAGAAGGCACCGCGCAAGCGGTGACAAAGTGACAAAAAAAAATGGTAATTTGTAGTTGGAGCTTGATATGACTCTCAAAAGAGCCAAGAAACACATGCTAGGTACTTTTCCGGTGAAAGTAATTTGTGATCAGCTTGGAAAAGTCAAATCTCAATATAATGACTCATCCTTTCCCAGCGCAAACAGATTTGGTTAAATAAGCACAGTTAGACACAGTGCACAGCATACCAGGCCGCACGTGAGCAGATCTCTGGCTGAACTCCTCAATAACAACCTCTGAACACATTGCTCTCAATGTACTCCACACAGCAGCTTGCATTCCAAGCCGTTATCCAAAGTATCAGGCATAATTACAGTGGGACCATTAAACACATTACGCTGTGATTGCATTCACAAGGTCAAGGTAGGTCACTCTGCTATATTCTACAATCTCATATATGTTTCAGATTAAGATGTAAACATTTCTCACTGAAGCAGGGCATTTGCTTAGCAAACAATAAAACAAGCTTTTTCCAGCAAATTTTAGTTTTCATCTCAGACGCTCTGATGATTGGGGTGCATTCCCTGACATCTTATGGTGTCTAATTCCTCCTTCTAAGGCTCCAGGCAGCTAACATTTTGTCACATAAGCAGCCACCCATTGCCAAGGTATGTGATCACTGCAAATGAGGACAAATTAACACAGACTGAGACCCCAAGCAAGGCTTCAGGGAAGCAGCAGGCCAGCAGCACTTCAGCTAAGCTCCAGCTGTCCCCAAGTACTTGAATGCAAGGTTCATTTCCCGTTAAATGGCACTAGGACCCTACAGACACAAGATCAGTTGTTCTGATAGACTCTTCCAGCATTCAGAGAAGCAGCCAAGGGTGGTTAAGTGCTCACAGGAGCTGCAAAGAAACGTCACTGGCTCACTACAGAGAAGGTCTGTGGGCTACAAAAACATTTAAAGAATCTGCAGTTCAGTCGACAGCAGAAGACACCTTGACTTTGCTTTCCTGTGACCCCGTGCAGTACAGGAAGATCTCGTGCGAGGGAGATAGGGGACAGGGTTGTTGAAGGGGGCATCATCTAAGGCTGGTGGAGACATAGGTATCATTAGCATTTAAATCTTTGCCTTCTCTCCCGGAGTCACCATCAAATCTGACTATGGTTTCCATATTAGGAGGATCAGCTGTCTGCCAGGCATTAAACTGGGTCTTCCATTTCATAATTAATTTTACACAAGTAATAAGTGATGATCATTCACTGAAAAACATCAGTGTGATCATGAGACAGCAATACTCAGTATCACTTTTGACCCACAGAAAAGACCCTTGAACGATCTGGATTCCTGAAGATTCGTTTTCACTTTATCAGACCATAAAACTCTTCGGTTAAATGGCACTACAGAAATACATTTCTTTATATATTCAGTGGTCTAAGCTGTTATATTCACTTTCTTTTTTTCTTTCATGTTAATTAACCAAGAATTTTCATTTGCCAAAGCTCTGGAGATTTCCCCAGCTTTGTTTGAAAGTGTTTTTCTCATCCAGTTGTTCATTCATGGCCTCTGGTTTGCGTCAGGAATTCTCAAATTAGCATCCCAATTTATGGCACATGTCTGGAGTTCACTACACTTAGGTTTTATTTCTGTATTTTCATATATCTTGAAATTCTCGTCTTGCTTTCTTTCACACCTGAAATAAAGTGCAATGTCTCCTGCACGTTACCTCCAGGGCAACATGAGAGGGAACAGTCAGCATGCAGCACGCGCCAGGAGCTCAGCACATTCCCAGGAGAGTGGCCTCGGGCTCACAGGGAAGGGCCCACGATCTCATGCTGCCCTTGCAGGGGCAGTCAGCAGCTGCAGGAGGACACTGGGAGGCACTGGCCCTGGATGCTCAGATTCAAGCGCAGGATGTGACATTAAAAGGTGATCCCACCTACCAGTTGATATGCTGGGGCAGACAGACCCCAGGCACACGCAGGGACGAGGACAGTGCCAGCGTGCAGGCAGTGGATCGTGCCAGCCGGCTGCACAGAAGCCGCAGGGTGTGCAAATACCAGGAAGGCATTAACATTTCCCAGAAAGTCGTTAAGTCCCTCGGGCGCTGCAGCTGCTCTTTACCTCTCACCACTGGACAGGGGGTAGTTTTTCCCTTCAAGATATTAAGACAAAAAAATCCCCCCAAGACATCAGTAAGCCTCCACATAGCACAGCAAACTCATTGGTCTTTTCAGTAAGTGTTTTGACAACTGTGGAAATAGTAAGTGATCAGTCCACAGATTCATATTTTTAACTATTAGACTTACTGCATTTTTTTTCCAGAGGAAGAAAGATTTTGATCTCAAGACTTTTTAGTGCATAGGCTGAAAGATTTTTGTTTTCCAATGGCAAAAGGAACTTATTAGATACTACTGAAATCTAGTAAAATTTAATAAGCTCTAAGCAGTCACGTTCTTCTGACTGCACAGTCTACATCTCTGTAGCTGCTACCCTACTTTATAAGTAATTCAGTTTCTTGAGATGAAAGAAATCAAAGAATATATTTTCTCTATTTGTAAATATAGGACACAGTATCCTAACATCAGAGATTCAGCAAAGCACTATTATTACAATCCAATGATTAATAGCAAGACTTTTTTCCCTCAAGAGAGTTATTATACATTAGCATACTTACTAACATCATTTAATAAAAACCTATGAATTAGATCACTACAAATATTTAGAAATGGTAATAAAAGAAAGAATATGTTTATTGAAAACTATGGCCATTACTTATGCAGTCATTTATTCAGACTGCAATATATTTAGGTTACCCTAATTAATTTGTCAGAAGTGAAAAAAACATTCAAGGAAAAGTAATAATAATGTCTCTAAGGCAGTAGTAATTTGAGAAACCTGCCATGTGAATATATAGAATTTAGAAGGGCTACATCCATTTAAAAAGTCCCTTGGGCCATGCAGCTTCCCGCAGATTGATCTTCACTCAGTTATGCCATAAATGTTAGGACTTTGTTTATCTATTATAAATATCTGCAGCTGAGGGTTAATGTCAAGCAAGAAAGTGCTTGAAGACTCTTTCATATTCACAGCAATATTTTTTTTCTCTTTGTTATGAACATAGGCAGTCTTTCATCTGGATTCTTTTTTTTTTTAGATCATCAGTCTTCGCAGCTTAGATTTGCAGTGAAAAAGCCTCTGTCAGCTGCCTCCATCAAATGTGGGCTTTGAATGTTACATATAGCAAGGACAGAGAAAATGAAGCAGAAGAGATGACAATATAGTAAGAGAAAGCTTTACAATATAGGGACCATTACAGAAAAAGAAACAGGATGAAAAGAAGCCTGCTCTCATCCTTATATACTAACAGACTATTTTATCTTTTTGCAACTGTTTTGCACAGGTTTTCCCTTACCCATTTCTGAACAAGTTTTGTTTTCACTTCTTTTTTTTTTCACTCACTCTACTTACTCTACTAGTAAAATTAAACAACATGATGACTATGACAAAAATTAACCACTCCGTAAGAAGAATTTTTTCTAATCCTCACAGCTGTTTTAAAGAACTGCAAGAAAAGCTAAAAGATTTTTATTAGCAAAGATCATTTTCTAATGCGGTTAAGACTACAGGCCATAAAAATGTAAAAGCATTCAAGATATGCATGCTCTGTAAAGGCCGGATTAAGAGGATAAGACCAGGATAATTCCAGCTTCCTGCAGAACCGTGTGCCTGCAGATTTCACACTTGCTTGGACATTTGATTTGCAGCAAGTGTGTGCTGCTACGATGCTGCACTGACGCATGATCCTAACAGCTAACTTTTTCTAGGTAGTCCAGTGGAATTACAACACTGTAACATGGAACTGAGAACAAAAGCATTAATACTGGAGTAGTCATTAAAAGTTCAGGGATAATGGGAGAGCCCTTCGGAGAGACAGAGTAAACGACACAGCAAAGAGCTGTTTCTAAACTCCTCTTGACTGACCAGAGGCTGGAGCATCCCCAGCTCCCAGCCCTGGTGTGCCACACTTTGCTTTAAGTCTGGATTTAGGTTAGCGCTCCGAAGCTTGGCAATACTGCAGCTTTCTCAGCTAACTCAGTCAGTAATTTTCTGTGAGAAAGATAAATTAATGAGGCGGAAATGCTCTTCAGTCACAGTCAACAGGACATCATTAAAATATCAAAGGAAGCTGAAGCAACAACTCGAGCTGGCAGTTACAGCTTTCCATTTTTGAATCAATGGTAAATATTTTTTCACCTATCGTGTAACTGAAGTGGAAAGAACCTGTTAGCAGCACAGGTAGCCACTGATCAGGAGAAGCAGTTGCCACCACTCGCTCAGTGCTGAGACAACAAGTGAGGCCAGAGCTCATACAAACAGTGGCAAAGACCCTCGTCCCCATCCCGGGAATTCCCGCTTCCTGGGGGAGCTTCACGCTTGGGGCTTCCGATGTTTTGGGGTCTGTAGGCAGGCACCCTTCACCAGCACGTTGTGCCCTGAATCTGAAACTTCCTTCCTCACTCAACAACACTGGGATGGCTCTGTCTCTCCAAAGACTAAACAGCATCTTATCTACAGGATTTCTATTTTTAACTTTACTACAACTGGTCAGATCACTGCATTTCCTTTTTTTTTTTTTGGAATGGTGGAGCCCTGACAAGCTATTAAGCAAATTAGCTCAAGTTTCAAATCAAACTTTAGGACTAAAGTTTAGTTTCATACTCAAGCCACCAGGCAGACCAACCTAACCCTTCCTGTCTGCCTCTCACGCTCTTCAGACTACACCTCACTTCACAAACTCACCTGCACAAGCCACCATAAACACAGAGGTATCATTTAGATTACAAAGCATTCTACGATAATACATTTACTAAAAAGTCTGCAACATTTATTTAAATGAATAAATGAATATGATAATTAAATTTCATTTTCTTCTAGTCAAGTTATCACAAGGACCAATCACCATAGCATTTGGGAATATCTCTTTGAATGGATTTAAGACTTTTCCTTACAGCCAGGGAGGCAGAAGGGCTGGAGTGGCCTGGGGAGGAGGAACGCGCTTCACCTGCGCTCAGCGTCGGGGCCTGCGGGGAGCGCTGAGCTCGACCCCAGCTCTACCCCACTAAGCCTGAACTGTCCTAGGCCAATCCGAACCAAAGCTGGTTTCTGTGACTTCTTGTCTCCAACTGTGATTTTAACAGACATACCCTTCAGAAAAGGTCCTCAGGCAGGGAGAGGAATCCTACAATACACTCTCTTTTGCAGCTCTGCATCCCTCTTTTTTTCAGGAAGTAACACTGATCTCCATGTACAGATGTTATTTCAGCTGCTTCCAAAAAAAAAACCCCCCATTGCGTTCACCTGGAAAACAGAACTGCTCTTGTCTCAATGTTTTTTGTTTACTGGAACACCCCCGTGAAGAAAACAAGTGACAGCCACTGCTCCCGGCCCAGCTGTGAGCCTTTCATCTGGACCTTGCTAAGGCACACAAGGGAGTGCTAAATGTTCCTCTCCCTTCCTTTTTTGCTCGGTGTTTGTCCCTACTGCACCTCCTTTTCTCCCTGTCTATCCAAACAAAATTCTTTCACTCATTAACTATAGACTGTTGTCATTTAAGTTCATTAGATTCTAAACCAGCATCTGGAAAATTTAACATTTCTTTTCTTGCCAGACCAAACGAATGCAGTACATAACTTCAGGTCTGATGCTTACTAGTTTTGTACCACATTTGGGAGTTCAGAACTCAGCCATTTAAGAATGTAATTTCAAGGCAGGAAGAAATCACATGTCATTTGATTACGTGTTGGTAATAATAATCATCGATGGAGCATAGAAATCACGACGTGTTATTCAAATATTACTTTCTGCAAAAGCCATGAATTAGATCCTGGGCTACAGCAGATCTCTTTTCTCTGGTGTCTCTGACATTACAAGCACGCACCGCTACCTGTTTGCACAATACTGCTCTGAATTTATGATAAGCTTCAGTGGTCACTAGAGAGTTAAAATACCTATGAACCAGCACAGCCCTAAGCCTTGGCTTCCCTCCGCCAGCCACATGCTGAAAGATTGACAGTGATGATGGTGGGTGACATCTGAAGGTCCCTGTGACACCAGGGGCTAAGCCTTTAGTGGAACATCTTTTTCCTGGTGTTAACTCTAGCGTTCTCAACATGCTCCTAGATCCTCCCAGCACTTCAACACTGAGCTCCCTAATCCCCTGCAGTAACATCAGATCAATCAGGTAAAGGCAATAGAGGGTTGGAGTTAACCCGGCTGCTGCTGCTAGGAGTAACCTGGAGCATCAGGCCAGATCCTTCACGGGCAAATCTGTAATTGAGGTTATCTGAATCTATTCATTTCTTCCAGTAATCACTTATAGTTGTAGACATTTGAAAATAAAAACTGTAAGGTAAAACAGGCTTACCTAAGTGTCATGCGGAGATTAAATTGTCCTTTCCATTGTATTCGAATTCATTATTTTCTTTACCTGAAAGCAGGAACGTAATTTCAGAAAAATGACTCACCACTAAATTACTCCAAAGCCATGTTAGTACAATGACTGACTCAAATATATTAAAGCTTCATTCTTTCCTAGCTTTAACTTTGCTATGGTGAATTTTGGCACCTCCGTGCTAGTTCTCTCGGACCTGTGATTCAGCCTGGTCGGGAGCCTCCTTCCTCTGGCATTATCGAGCATTTCAAGCATGAGAGTTGACTAACAAGTAAAAGAACTTGTTTATAAAAGAAAAAATTAACTGGATGATATGCTTCAGATCAGTCTCTTTTGTATTTCTTTCTGACATTTGCATCTACAAAAGTCAGTTTTCTCACTCCTCATTTATCATCTATGTTAGGCTCATAGCACAGAGTTATTGAAAGCACGAAGACATAAATTGTAATTAATCTACAAGTATTTTTGTTGCAGATAAAAAAGCAGATGTAGGTCATTAGAGAAAGACCTAACTTAAAGCCAAGTGTGGCTACAAATAACATACTAAACTGAGGCACCATGAATTCTTCCTAATATTGGTCATGAGTATTTTTCAGTTTTGCAGTATTTTGAAGTATATGCAAAGACCCCAACTCTGTACAACATTGACCAGGGAGGACAGAGCACTAAGTTAGTAACAGTCAATAATACTTTCTGTTAAAGGTTTAAAAAATAGAAGTTCTTATAAATCACTTAACATTGCTATTTTAAAAAGAGACTAGCAATATCTGATGCCTCCATTGTGTGCTCTCAAACATCACATGAGAAGTTAGTATTTCAAATAGTGGGGAAAATTCTTGTCTCAAAAAGGGAAAATGTCAGAACTGCAAGTTTTTAGATGTTCTGCTTCATCTCCAGCTAGAGGTACAAAAATAAAAAAATACTTAGAACACCTGGTTATTCTGGAAAATATTGCAAAAATGATACAATAATCATGTAAATATATAAACAGTACTTATAGTAAAATGTCTTTTTTGAAAGCAAATTATGCCACTGGATTAGCACAGTTTACAAACATTTAAGCATCTGAAGATTCCTGCAGTTCATTCTTTTCTGCAGGGTTTGCAGTAGCTCAGAATTTTCTTTTTTTTTTACCAAAATGGCACTGCTCTTTCCAAAATAAATAAAACATGCACGCTGAAATTTCCATGCTTTACAACAAAAGAAGTTAAATGGAGGAAGAAGGTGCCGTTCACAGTCTTGACCTACACACAGCGATGTGGTGAGGAAGAAGAGAACACTCTCAGTGACAGCTGAACAGGCAGAGAAACCGCTCGGAAGGAGAATCAATTGCACTTAGTCCTTTTTCGCTCACTAGGTGTTTTATCAGCCACCACCAACTTCCAGAAAAAGGGGTTTTTTCATTTTTGGTGGTACTTTCAAGACAAGCGCAAGCTGTAGGACAAATGTTTCAGAGTCTTGAGAGTGGCTTTTGAGCATCACTGCAGGTATTATTATCAGACAGGGAGGCCTGATAATAAAACTACATTAACCCACTGGGAGACCAAACACATTACAACCTTTCTGTATGGACACAGAAAAAAAAATCCATCTTAAAGTTGCTATATATATATATATATAAAAAGCTTTGCACAAATTAATTCATTTACCAGAGAACAAGAATCTCAGCAAGGCAGCAACAGAGGAAGAGCAAAGCAGAGAAAGGCACAACTGCACTACAGTAAGAAAAGCTAATTAATTACTGAGACTTCTTCCGGTTCCACTTTAGGCTTCTGGTCAAATTCTTAATATAACACAACCCAGCAAGGTCTAGGAGCCTGAGAGCACTAGATCATCTCCCTGCTACCAGACTCCTCAGAAGGCAAACCAAGTTTCAAGCATTTCTCAGAGCATAATATTTCACATTGCAGATCCAGCCTTTGGAAGGCCAAAGTGTTTTATTTTCAGATCTTGCAATTTAAGGAGTTAGGATTTTCCGGAAGTACTTTTTTTTCCCCACAGCGACAGTGGCAGGAAATATAACTAAGGAAATTTAATTTACTGAAGCCAAAGCATGAGCTGAAGTACTCTGAGGGTTGATGAATGCCAACCCATGGATTTGCTTGTCTGAGAACCCCTTGATGCTCTGTGCATGTTGGCCATGCACATCAGCACTACTTACTTCCTCCTCCTCCTCTTCGGTGTTCAGCAGTAAAAGACAGTAGACAAAGTTCCTTCTAGCAGCTTCATCCAGGGTTTTCACTTGTCTAGTTAAACACTGGACCTGGCCATGCCTATTTAGTAACAGAAGGCATTTGATTTGCCCTATTCCAAGCTGCCTTCGTTCACCATATGCCACCTAAGACTCCACAGCACACAGAAGGCCAGGCAACTTAGCAGACTGAAAACCACAATTATTTAGTTTTTAATTTATTAAAACACTGAATAAATGTAGGAAAGTGTTAATAAATGCAATATCACTAATTTTTACGGTGCTTTGTGGTTCCCTCAGCTGGCCCCCCACTGGTTGGGAAAAGGCACCTCAGTGTCTCTGAGCACTCGTTTCCAAGGCTGGATGTGTCCATGCTAGTTGAATCTGTCAGTAAATACTGCAGCATGCCAAGAATGGGGCATGAGAGCCCTTGCAAGGCAGGGAATTACTAACAGATGTGTAGTGAAAAAGAAAATGCAATATTAGAATATTTCCTAGGGGCCTAGCACAGGAATGGTTATCTATAAAATCCTCTTCATTTGAGAAAATGACAAACATATCAGAATTGTAAGTTTTTCAGCTACATTTTGCTTGGCAAAATTTTTCTGTTTATTTAATGTAAAGGATGGACTTAGGGTAGGGTGGCACTAGGTTTGTTCTTTTACTGGCTGGTAAGTGTGATACCCCAGGGGGTCGCAGCTACCGAGTAACCATCTCTCCGCATTTGCCACTAGCAACAGTTGCTTTGCTCCTCTCTTCAGAGAATTCTCATTTCAAGTGCAGTCACAATCTTCCAGGGATCCAGCCAGTAAAAGCCCATGTCATAAGGGTGGCCCACATTCTCCCAAAGCTGATACCACCGGACTGCAGTGCCACTTTTGGGGAGCAGAGCACATGGGCACCTCTCTGCCCTTCACACTCCTCCCCAGACTGGTTTGGCTGGAGAGGCAGAGCTGCCTTCACACCAAGGAGCTCCACAACCTGGTGTTGAAAGACTCTTCTGCTCACTTCTGCTCTTCTAAATACTAACTAAGCAGACCCAATAACAGCAAAATTTTAACACAGGCTTGAGACAGAATGGAATTCTGATGGATAAGTTTCAGTTGCAGAGCACAAACAACAGAAATGTTAAGGGGCTGCCAGTTGAGGACACTCACTGCTTGACACCATGGAAGTGTAAGAAAATCGTTTGCTGCTACAAGATGTTACTTGGAAGTAACAACACCTGAGATAAGCTGCCTATAAAAGAAAGACTAAATCTAACTTAATTTCCCTGCTATGTCCGTGGAAATGAATACAAGAACCCTTAACTTCCCATAGCTACGCTTAGGGAAAAACTAGTAAACTATTTACAGCCCCCAGTGGTGGCTACTTCTGAGGTCTGGGAGCAGGGCAGTGATCACGGAGCAGACACATCCTACTGGCACCACCTCCCCAGAGGAGATGAGGCCAACAAGCTGAGATGTCGACTAAGACAAACTGAAGCACGAAGCAATGTCGGCTCCTGCAGCAGAGCCAAAAGAAACCCTGTAATTCCACTTGTCTAAGAGCAGAAAAACAGCTCTGGAAAAGATCCACCATTGCAATTACGTGGTCCTTTACTTCCAGCAAAGTTAGGTAACACCATTTTCAGCATCCTGTCAAAAGCTTTCTGCACTAGAACTTCTGAATTTAATAACCACTAAAAAAAAAGGTCACAGCATAGAGAAAATTAAGGCTTATTTGGTGAAAATTGCATTAGATGGCAAAAATGTCTTTTTTTTTTCCTGATAGATGACATAAAAATAAGCTCTAAAAGACAGAAAGTAGTTTCTTTTTCTAGGAAAAGCAGCAATAATTTTGTTTTCCTAGCAGATTTTCCTGTACTTACATTATAGCTTTTGTATTATTCACTCTTGTGACTGCAGTCATCTTGGTAACTGATAAATATTCAGTCAGCATTTTCTTCTTAAATTTTTCTGCCATATGAATCAGGTTCTGTTAGAGAATATTTTATTATTTTCATGCATCATATATAAGTGCCTGTGAAAGAGCTGCCACAAGCCTTTAGAGAGCAAGGATGTCACTTGTCTTGGGGCTGCCAGCAGCCTCCTCTCGTGCCAAGTGTAGGGAGGAGGCATTGCAGCTCTTACTCTGACACCGTGCCCGCTTTCCCTTCATTCCTCTATTTTAATTAAAACAGAAAGTCTCAAGGCAACAGTTTGGTATTGCTCACTGAGTATCTCTAACTTTCAGCGAGAGGCACCTGGGAATTTAGGCACTAGACACACACAGCTTCAGGAAATGCTGGAAATCAGACTTGTATTTGCCAGACACAATTATTTGAGTACACATATTCCCAGTTGGCATCAATCTGTCAGTTTTTGTTTCTGGATGTGGTAACAAATAATCCATTATACTTAATCAAATAATTTCCTCCAAAATGTTCTTATGTTACTCTGTGTACCTACACATCTACCCGAGACGCATGCAGTAAAACTCATGATAAAATTAGGATTAAAGTTAGGAGTGACACTCTGAATTTACTGAGACTACACTCTACTCCTACAGAAGTGGACCTATATCTGTACAAGTGTTTGAAAAAGGGACGCTGAGAAGCAACAGCTAGTCTAATTGGCAAGTTTTCCTGCTCAACGCAAACAATTGTTTCAAAACATCTGTTCAGACAGCAGTCATCATCTAATTCTTTTCTAGAAGAGGAAGTCTGGCACTTGTCATACTCTTAGGGAATCCCAGAGGTCCACTCTGACGGCGGAGCCTGACCCACACGATCAGCTCTCCGCTGTCTCCACAGTGCTAGGCTACCTGCATGAACACAAACTGCCTGTCTGGAGACTTACCAGGCTCAGCAGCCACCCCGAGGCTTTATTCTCAAGTATTTTTTCATCACCTGTTCTTATTCAAATATCATCTTTCAGTTTTTGAAAACATTTCTTATTCCTGCATCTATTTTTGGGTGACTATGAATCACTTCTAATAACATATATTGGATACAGAGACAGGGGTTTTTTTCCTCCTGCAATCTAGGTATTCAAATTCAAATACATCCATCACTCAAGCAAACTCACGTGTTTATAACTGAGGGTTACAGTGTCTTCAGAGGACTCTTTGGGAACTTAAAGCTCTGCACTTATTTATGGTATTGCACTGAACCTGGGGCAAAATCTGTAGTGTTCTCCTATTTCTCCGCTTACATCATCTCAGAAACTCATAATTTTGGATAATTCTAACACTACCTAGTCTCTGTGCACTCAGAAGTAAAATCTGATTTCTTATTTTGACATAGGTGTACTGTACCTTGATGTACTAATACGAGGCGAAGCTGAATAACTTTTTTCTGACCTGTATTTAGCCCTGGTCACGTCCCATAAAGCACAAGCCTGTCAAGGACCACAGCTTCATTCTACTTCAAGGCTAAGAATTCATTGTTCACCGCTCTCATTTGCAGAGCTACAATCCATTGTGTCCCTGATTTGGTGAATAAAACATGACTGAGCTATAAAATATAAACAAAAACATGTTGATGCTGAGAGTAAATTAAAAGAACAATTCATTCTTTCTTGCCAGGCATTTCCATGCTGGTGTGCAGAACCATTTGTCTCTGCCTTTCGTGAAGTTTCAAATACAGCCTCAGAACGGAGCCTTTCCTCCCTTGTAACATCCAGTTCTTTCACACTCACTGATTCTCCTTTCACTTCTAACATTCCCCATGAAAGCTCGATTAAAGACATCTTCCTGCGAAGTGAAGCCACAAGTGGAGAAGTTGCTGTGCAGAAGGACAGCATTTCCTCATTCTACACAAATTTTTCTGATTTTTCATTTGAATCCATCAGTATCACAATAGGCTTTGTAGTCTCCAACAGGGCATTGCTATACTCTGCTACTAAGATCTGGAATACTTTGGAAGGTAAAGATAGACAAGTATGGAAACTATTATGATCTTTTCCATAAAGAAATGGTTACCCTTGTGTACTCTCTACCTGTGTCTGTGAGTGCTTTATGTGATTTAAGGTTGCAAGATCAAGCTGGAAAAGAACATTTTTTTTCAGAGAGAAGGAGATATAGAAAAAGAAAAGTAATATGACCGTGAGAAATCCAGCTAACTATATTAAAAAGGTAATAAAGGTCATTTATCAACCAGGCTGCACAGATTACTTGGAGTAGTCGTTCCAATGAGACGAGCTGCATTGTGCTCCGTGTACAATGGGAAGGAACATCCCAAAGGGCACAACGGCAGCTTTACAACAAGACCGCGGGTGGGAGGCTGTTCAATGCCTGGTTCACAGAAGGTTGACAGAAGACTGTCTCTTCAATTCAAATTTTCTGGAATACATTAATTCAACAATTTTAATGATAAACAGACTCAAGGTCCCTCATTTAGTGCCAGTTTAACACTTTCTTTTGAGTAGAAATGCAATGGTGGCCATGAACAAGGCCTGTCCTACATGTTTGCTCGTCAATAACGCTACACAATAATTCTTTGTTTCATTTACATTTTAGTTGGATATGTTGCTGATCTGTTTAGAGAAAAACCTCACAATTAACACATTAGGCATACTAAGGGAAAAAATCCACAGTACAGATAAAGCTGAGTCTTACACGAATTGCAGTGATATCACAGTACTGTTTTATAACATGGCACTCGAACCATGCTAGAACTTTCATCTGTCCCCATGGCTACTCTTTGAACAAAACATTTCTTTTTTATACGTTGTCTAAAAGCAAATTCCTTGATGCTTGAGATCTTGAGTTCAAACAAGATATAAACTCATCTAAGTAGAACAGAGAACAACAGTTCACAACACTTCATACTTTATATAACTCCACATTTCTTTTAACAACCTTTTCATCATTATTTCTCATTATTCTCAGGCTGTGTACATCAAAAGAGCACTTTTCTGAGATAATTAAGTCTTATAATTAAAATAAAAGGTCGTCATTTCCTCCATTTTTAAGCCATTAAGTAAAGCTATAATCACAGAGAGAGATAACGAACAACTGCTAACTCGAGTGTCTCACATCAGCAGCCTGAGAACACCCTTGCTCGCAGGAAAAGAATACTGAAGCCAACAGCCTTGCAGAACCAGGCAGACCCCCAAAGCTTGGGGCTGCGCACTGGGCTCATGACCAATGTCGGTGTCCTGCATTTTCAGTGCAGTTAATTTAACAATATGTGAAGCATCACACCCCAAGGGAAGGAGAGGAGTCAAACCGGACCATTCACCCCTGAACATTTCCAAAGCTCTTCCAACTAGCATGCAGCCTCCGCCTCCTGCTGTGCCCGGTTTCAGAGGGTGCGCTGGGGCAGGCCCCTCTGAACCAGGCAGCCGAATCCCCTGCCCAGAGCCGGGCTCCCCCAGCAGAGCTGCCCAGAGCCTGGGCTGCCCGTGCCCCAGCCGCCTGCCCTTTCACTGGAGATGCTGAGAAGAGTCAGGCTCCTTCTCTATTCCCTCCCCGGACGTCCAGTCGGATCCCCAGGGAGCCCTTCTCTCCCTGAAGAGTGCCTTCTCCAAACCTTTCCGTAGTTTTTCTTACTCTTCCTGATATTTCTGTCTAAGTAGAAAATCTTCACTAAAGAACTACAGCAAAGCTCCTATACTGAGGTGCCTGGAGTTCCAAAGCAGTGCCATATCCCTGTGTTTGAAGCTCAGGGCACTGATTGTTCACAAGTACAGTAAAGTCTCTTGCAACTATCTCGTTCATGTTGACTCAAGGTAGGAAAGCTCTGCTGATGATAAAGTGAAGTTTTGCTTCCAATGAGACTGTGCTTTCCACATCAAACAAAAAGACTGCTACTTCTAGAGTATTAAAACGAAATAGTGCAGTGATTTTTATAGGACAAGCAATGACATTACGAACAAATCCCTTCAAGAAATGAGGTAGCAGCTGGCACCTCCATCTGCCTATTGCTAAGTGCTGAGCGAACTACATGTCTTCATTTCAGCACGTTTCAGGAGACCGTCTCTGCACTCCTGGTGCTCCGGGCATTGCTGCATGCTTCAGCTACTGCTAGAACTGAACTAGCAAGACAAGAAAGGTCACCGGAGTAAAGGCAACTGCCAATTGCTTAATTGTACCATGTATTTTACCATTTTACCATGAATCCAATTTATCTGTGAACAGTACATGAATACTACACGCTTTGCTGACTATTTTCATATCAAAAATATTTGTGTGTAAGGCTAAATATGGATCATTTCCGAAGTGAGAATTTTCAGAAAAAAAAATCTTGCAGACACCACTACAACCTGGATCATATTTATTTTGCATAATTTGCTTTAAAATACTTGCATGCCAAGATGACATATGTGCTAAAAACATCCAGCAAACATGTCCATACACACACACCCCTGCAGGAGGGCACTGCCAGCTATGGCTTTTTATTTTGGAACATGTCTACTCTGCATGCTACGTGGTGAACATAACAATACACTGCAAGGGCTCTAAGGCTCTCACCTAACATTGAGTCTTAGAACACTGACGAGCATTCAGAAAACAACTTCTCTACCAGCCCAAGCTATTACTTCAGCAGTGTTCTGCTCAAGTTTCAGGACCGTGAACAGGTTTGGTTGTTGCATGTATTAGTAAGCAACACCTCTACCACGGAGTTGCAAAATGGACGAGGGTTATGTTTGAATTGTGAGCAGAATTAAATTTGCAGTAGAAGATCAAACATTACTTTAAAGAGCTGGTACAATTAGAGCTGCAGCTTTCTGAAATATAAAACTTTTCCTACAAGAAAATCTTAAAGTTTTTGCTCAGTAGAACACAGAACGGATGTCCTCCCAGCTGCTAGTACTCAGGGTTTACAAATGCTTCTGAGATGAATTCCAAATTTTAGCATTCACTCCCTGCTCACCGTTCCTTCTTTTATTCAAAGATGCTTTTGTCTTTTGCATTAACTCAGGGTCCAGACAGAAAAACGAGCAAGGAAAACCAGTCAGTCATTTACTCAGAGCACCTGTTTCATGTAATCTCCAGATAAGCTGAATCAACACCCTGGCAGCTCAAAGAATAGACCTGAAGGTACCTCAAGTTTATGGCTGCTCTAGCAATACTTCATGCAATCCCTCTGATAAATTGGTCTGAATCCATTCAAAATTTCCTGTTTCTTCCCTGAAATACATCTACTGATGAAAAACTTCCAATTTCCAGTAAACATTACTTAAACATTCAGTCAGCATTCAGTTTCAGTTTATACTTGTACACTGTTATGTTGTACCTTCCTTTGGATAGCCTTTTTGTCTCCCTGACATTCCCCCAGCTGCTCAGTTAATAAAGAGCGACTCATTTTCCAGTAATCTCTTTTGGGCCCCTACAAATCTGTAAGCACCTTTCCCGCACTTGGGGACACAGTCCCTGAAGAGGGAGCCGGGGGGCTTTGCCTCACTTGAGTCTTCCAGCTTCACGTCATTACACAGTGTGTCACGGCTCCCCAGCTCACTGCCGTCACCCAACGTGTACAGTCATCAGATTCTCTGTGTACGATATTCTGATCCTTCTCCTACTGCTGTACATTTGAGCTTCCTCATGTAAAAGTTCTACTTTTTATACCAAGGTCATCAACAAAAGCTGGTCTAAAATAATATCAGCTTTTGATGACTTATTAAGAAAAACGTGTATGAAACAGGACTAAATAATGGTACTGAATTTTATTTTTCTATCTATTTTTATGAAACTAAAAACTCCCCAGAGAGAAAAAAACAAATAAAAAAAACTACTCTAGGAGATTCTCTCTCTAACAACAGGAAAGACTCCTCCATCCATACGCAGTTTGACCTCGGCACAACTAGAGTTCTTCTCTGAGTGCTATAGACTCCGACAAATTCTGTTTTATCCATGATACTTTCTCCTGTATCTTTCCGCACTATGGTGACCCACTGTGGGAAACTATGTGACAACACACGTAATAAAATAAAAATACTAGAAAAGATGTGCCTCACACTGATACCCACAAATGATGACAGGTATCATACCAGCACAGGGATAATCCAGTAGGACTATCTTATATGGCATCACTGTCCAAGTGGCAATCCCCTCTGTTAAAAGCTAACCCCACAGGCAGATGTGCTGAGCTCACACAGCATGTGCCACGAAAAGAGCAAGTCTGTAAATCATAGTTGTCTTGGACACCGTACTGGGTGCAGGAGGCTGGCATTGTGCAAAGCAAGCCTGGCCACAAACAGGGATGCCTAAGGGAACACTAAAGCATGAGTTTTATGCCAATATCCACTGTAGTCCTGGGGGATGCACAGGCTTCATGGCTCTGCATACAAAGAAACAATTAACAAGAGTTCAGGAGCTGACAACCATCAGAGCTGGTTCTTAAGAGTCTGCATGTGAACAAGGCCAGGTGACTATTTTAAGAATTAGTTGGTTTTACGTAGTAAAAAAGTTATGGAAAAAAGAGTTCATTAACAGATGATAATTCAATTTGTGTCAACCTATAGAATTGCCATTAAAGACAAAAATATATCCTCCTTCATCCTCCCTCTAACCACGATAAAGCAATGTGCAGATCCAGATAGTTATGCTATCTGATTAGTGACTACAAGCTGGCCCAGGGTCACAGGTTATGGCCAGGCAAACACAAACAGAGAGTACGAGACTCACTCAGATTCACTCCAGACCCCATGACTTTCCGTGCAGCCTTCAGTGGCAGGTAATATCAGCACACACAACGCATCAGGCTAACGCTGTGTTTGCAGTTCAGTGCTGAGGGTACTTTACGTCTCCAGGCCTCTGAATTTGGTGCAGAAGGGATAATGACTGCTGGAAGACAAGCATGCCAAGAAATCAAACCTGTCAAGAAAAAAATTATACTCTCAAATGAAAAGGACCAATATAAATAAATAAATAAATAAAGCTCATCACAGACTCTCACTATTCAATCACTATTTTCAAAGCACAGCTGGGAGGTGCTGGCTTAGGCAAGCAACAGTGCAGTGTGGCTCAGTGCTAAGCCCTCTGTTGCAGAAGGGTGAAATAATATTCAGGCTATTTATTAAGCCAAGTTTCTTTTCCAGGTTATACATCGTTCTTTACTCTGAAGTTGTTGGTGAAAGCAGTCTACAAGTTAAACATTTGCAGCATTTGAATTTTGGCAGGAATACACGTGAGGACACGGAGTTCTCTGCATAATTAGCTCTGCAAAGTCCCCAAGCGCCTTTGTTAGTCACACACCTACAGCAGTAATGCGCTCTGAATGCCTGTCATAGTACACCAAGATTTATCTCTGGTAAAACCCAGGTTCAATCCTTGCCCCCTTTCCTAATGAGAGTTCACAACACTTTCCTTTTGCCACAGACTGCGCTTCTGCAGAACCAGGAGAAAGCTACGCATTTCCTAGGACAGCCTCTGGAAACTGTACACCTGCAGAACCTTGTCAGCTTTATTGAATAACATATGTAGTGAGCCACCATGTAAATGGAGGAGAATGCATCTGGAGAGCAGCAAAGCTGGACCGACATACTATAAGCTAGAGGTGAGATGAGTCTGCTCGAGGATGACATATGGGCTCCAATCTAACTAAGCAGAGAGCAAAGAGCCACTGGATAGGTTATGTATTAAGATTACTGTGGTGTCTAAACTAAACTAATACCAGCAATTTCTTACTTATTTCTAGTACTGCAGACTGTAGTAATTACAAGAAAGGGCATTTTATAATCCAGAATTTGACCACACTTCTTCAACTAGACCAAGCCTTGGTATTCCTGCTTCAGAGTACACTTCCTAAAAAAATCAAATGTTAGTAGGTAAAACACTGAGTTTCTGGATTGTGCTGGCTTACTGTTTTGCAAATTTGGAACTAGCAGCATCACTGCAGGACAGACAGAAGTGCTTCAAAGTCTGCTTAAATATAAAGGAAGTCTGTGTCACAAAGCCCAGTATGCCCTGCAACACAGACTGGCCAGTGACTGCTTCACTCCTTCCTGCACAGGAACCCCCGACTAAAACTCACAGGAGCAAATTAGCACACACATCAAACGAGAGCCCCATGCAGATGCCTTACTCTTGGATTTCACCCTGTATGTGGTTCTCTTAGTTTTATTTTCCTTCTCTCTTTCTAAGAGAAAGAAAAATAAGAATTCTTTAGACATCCCCTTTCTGATGCTGAAGTCAGCTTCTCCATTTGAAAGACGGTGGCTTGAGCAGACTACCAATTAGGCACTCACACAGCCTGGAGATACAGGCTTGTCTGCTCTTCTTTGGATTTACAGTGATCCAGGCTGGAAAGTTGTACCCTCACTCAGCTGCAACCTGACTGGCCTCTCTCCATGTAGAAACAATACACTAAATGTCTCCCTCTATGGGTAAGTAAACACAAATACGCAAAGAATAAAATTACAGCTAATACAGTAGACAAAATAAGTCACCCAGAATTCTCCCAGGCCTCTTCTAGGCTCTTCTGGAAGGGAGCCAGTGCTCAGAGTTGCACTGGCTCTGTAGCTGCAGGGATCCTTGCCTCCAGGGCACGAGAGCCCGCACACTTCCACTCTTCCATCTCACCTACTCTGTTCTTCCACACCCGCCGTGCAATCTGCAAGGCCTACCAGGGCGGTGAATTACCTCATGGTTCACCCTCCTTCTCCAGAAAGAAACTGCAAGTAATATAACATGAGCATCTACCGTTTCATTCACTGCACTCACACGCTGCACTTCGTCCCTGCCAGGGACCCTCTTGCATATTTAGATTTCAGGTTCTTTGCTAATAGTGCTGTATATCACTCCTTGCCTCCATCCACGAACCCTCTGTATCTCATGCATTTTCCAAGCTCCAGAGAGCAGCCATTCTCATTGCTGGTCTCCTACAGAGTGTAGCATGCATGTGGCCTTTCACAGTTACATCTATCACAATAAAACAAATTCACAGGAAATTTCCTTTTTTTTTTTCCTTTTGGCAATTATTTGTAAATAACTAGTGAGTTGCTTTATTATATTGTCTTATTAAAAATAAAAAATTTGATTAAAATTGTCAGTGCCATGCGTAATTTAATCGCAAAAGTTGAGTACGAAAATCACTTAGGAAGGGAATATATGTACCTAAGCACATGCCTACCAAATTCCCTGAAACACATCGCTAGGTGCCACATATTGTCATAGCTCGCTGGTGTCTCATCACTCGCAGGGATCTATGTATTACGAATTTACCAAACATGCCGCTTTATCAAATACAAGAGTTCACACATTTGCTTAGGAAACTTAGGAAACAAAATAAATAATTTTGTCAAGTCTCCTGATAAATACTCTTTCTATAGAAACGGTGGAACAGTCTTTTGTGAGTCACATGCTGAAGTTCACTATGAAACAAAAATGGTAATTGATTCACTTCTGTTACCACCACCCAGCATCTTCTGTGCCAGGAATGTCAAACTGACATAAATATTCCGACAGACAATCACAAAGTAATTGTTCGTTTAATCTCACTTAAATATGCACAGACTTATAAAGCAGTAATAGGAACACACTGCTGAACAAGGTTTCTTAAATCAACTGGAGATCATTAGTAATGTTGATTTCTGTGAATTCTAAAGCATATAAAAATGTGACATTAAAAAAACATATTAAAAGCAAGACCGGGAGTTGATTGGAGCAGCTCAATGTCCTTGCAATTTCATCTCAGAGTTTCTCTGCCTGATGAAAGTCACTGTCAGCAGCCCACCCTACATTCAGGACATTTGTGTGATGTGGCACAATCACAGGAAAGGGACCTCAAATCCATCTTGATGCTGAAAGTAACAGCATTCACAGAGAGCAAAAGCACTCCAAAATCTTAGGCTTTAACCAGAGAAAGGTAATGGATGATAAAAGCCTTCTTATTCCCCTGGATTAACTACTGTGCTAATCACAATTTCTACCAGTAAATGCAGTAAAAAAGTAAATGAATTTAATCTGTACTCCTTATCTATTCTTGCTTTTCCAGGATCCACATATTTTCCTGGAATGTGTTTCCTGCATCTGAATATAAAAAATAGCAAGTTCAAACCACAGCAGTAAGAGCTGTTGTATAGGCACAGAATTACTTTTTATCTCATTTTCTCTGAGTTAAAAAAAAAAAGAAGCTAATTACAGAGTCAGATGAAACCTGGGTCCCAAAGAAGAACAGATGTCCTGTTTATTAATCTACATCAGCCTTTTCAGAAACCTCAGGCATCTGGCTCCTTGCAAGCCTAGTATCACTTGCCACGAGCTTTATGCCAAGTCATCTGTGGGATACTGCTTTCTACCACCAAGGCATCTCTCAGTGAACATTCAGTTCCTTCATCTCAAGCTGTTTCAAGACATAGGGAGTCTTCAGTGAGGCAGACTCTTAATTCTTTGAGCTAGGACCAGGCTCTGGTAAACACCATGAACTGCAACAACCCCAAACACACCTTGAGGGGCACATTCTGCTCTTGCAGACTGCCCACTGTTGGGATGGACACTTGCAGTAACTAGACATTGGTTGAGACTGATAGAGCCCAGACTGAAACGGCTGTAGAAATGACTTCCAGGCTTATTTCCTACTAAAAGAAAAAAGTGACTTTTTTCTTTTGTGACAGGAAGTGATAGAAAAAAAAAGTATTTCTGTTAAAATGTTGCAAATGTATATAAAACCATATTATATTATGTCTGGGAGAGAAGAGATGCCAGCCTGTGGCCAGCCTGTGAGACACTGTGCAGGAGGCAGTCACGGCACTGGATCACTACAGTGAGGCGAACAGGCCTCACTATAACCTGCCCACACTGCTGCTCTCTGCTATAAAGGGGAGATCTTACCCATTCTACAGTAAGAGAGAATTGAGACAAGGACTGCAGCATTCACCTGGGGCAAGGCAGATTTATTTTACTACACATTGTCCTAGACAGGTCACCAGCATGCATGCACGTGCTCACCAGTGCAATTCTCAGGCCAGACACTGCCTCCCAACACTGCGTGTGCACAGCAAGGGTGCAACAGTGCAGACAACGCTGCTGCCTACCCTGAACTATGCACCAAAACAGGCACTGCACGTTACCCTCACCCTAAAAATAGATGGAGAAGGAGAAGAGCTACATGGACTATGCAGGAAATCAACATCTTGGGAGTTTTCTCGGGGTTTTTTTTGTTTTTTTTAAAAAAAGCAAATAAAAAGACATGATGAAAGATTGAAAGGTGATGAGGAAAGCATCATCAGGTGCTTTTCCTCATCATATGATGACGAAAGCCCCCTTTCAAGCATATTTTTACCTAGAGGAAAAAGCTATGAAGAAGAGCATAACTGAAGACATTACCAAGAAGAGCCGTTAGACAGTGAGTTTTAACTGCTTCTTCTTCTCTGAAGCAGATCTTAATGATATTATATGTTATCAGGAGTTCTCAGAAGAACAGCAAAGCATATCCCAAATTGATGGGCAAAATCACTACCTGCTGCTCTCTGCAGCCCAAAGAGCAACAAAACTGCTCTTCAGAGAGCTAAACCAGTCAGCAAGAGGTTCCTCATATAACTGGAAGCTGTATATGAAGCAACGTAACGGCCAAGAGTGGGCAAGGAATGCAACAAGCTCCTTCCACTAGACACCAAGAGGTATCTGCAGAACTGCCTCCGAGTTACACTTCAGAGTACCATGCAAAGTTATGAGAGAGTCAGCAGGAGAATAAGCTACAACAAGCTTCATCTATAACAACAACAACTGACGGGAGTCCAAACTGTGCATACTACGAGTGAGAAAAAAAGCTGCAGCCTCATCACACTCACGTAGGCAGCAGCATTCCTGGGAGCTTTCAAATAAAGTATGGACAAGCTGCAGCTCCAGTTGTGATCCAGTTCTATGTGAAAACCTTTCTTATATGCTGACACAGAGCAATATCACATCAGCAATTATAATTAATTATCACATCAGCAATTATAATTAATATGTGCTAAAGAACAGTGTGCACACAAAATGAATTAAAAAAACAGTCATGATCTCTCTAAAAATATCCATGGTAGATAGACTTAAGATATCAATCTCTTTGGTTGCAAAAAAAGATAAGAGGAATTGTTTAACTCTTCTGCTTCTGTGGGTTTCTTTCTCAACAGAAATCCACCTTCAGGCATTACAATTATGCAAGCACTTATCTGCATGTGTGATGTTACACATGCAGGTTATCAACTATTGGCCTGTAATTACTCAGATCACAGACGTTTGTCAAAGGCTTTTAATTCTATCCACTCCTGCTTCTTGGCTTGGTACAACGACAACAAACCTTTTTACCTAACATGACATAATTCACCGATATGTTTCTAGCAGGAAATTTAAATGAATCTATATCCACTAAGCTTTGATTTAAAACCTAGAAGCAAGGAGGAAGTATCTGCCCTTAACAAAAAGGTGACTTGTCAGTAAAGAGTTCTCTTAGTACTGTGCATATAAATGAACTAATCACATGAATACTTGATCTGACATGACCTTGACCAGTACAAGCTTCCCTCTGTAAAAGGAAATCAGCAAGACTATTCTAATTTATTAGAAGCAATTTGACTGTATTTCTTTTAGTACTCTGCCTCTCAGTTGAAGTTTTGTCATAATCATAGTAGTTATTAAAAAGCCATGGTACACTAACTGTGATTATATAAGGGGTTTTTCAATTTGCAAGTGTATTCTAGGATCCTGCAAATAATCTGAGTTTTTCAGGAAAATATCACCTTTCAATATTTTGGAAACCATGGAACAATTATTTACTAAATTGTGGTTTTCAACACATAGAGCAAGTATGATAGAATTAGCTGTAAAGTACCTTTTAATTAGGCTGCGAAATTTTAATTTCCGTTAGGGAACTACTGACAAAAACGGTCAGCTACTAATTCTGCAGTTCCTGCACTGTGACACTGTATGTCTGTATGTTCACGGTAACACGCCCTGTTTGCCAACGTCAACGTATTTGAATCTCCTGAGGAAGACAGTCTAATTGAGGCTTCATAAATTCTCACAGATGATCAGAAACCATCTTAAGATGAGAAAAAAAAAAGAAAGAAAGAAAAAGGAGGGGGGCGCCCATTTCAGCAAAGAAGCAGCAAAGCTTCTTTGCCAGCAGCAGAGGGGACAAATATTGGGAGTGTGTCCTTAAAATGGTATGATCAATCTAGCATCATTTTGCTCTAAAGACTGGATCCTGAACAATTAAGTATCAGTTTGAGACTAGTAAGAATTCAGACCAAGCAACTAATCTGTGATTCAGCCCTGACAATTTGCAGAAAGGCTGTCTGAAGTCTCCTGCCAGAGCATGCAAAACACATCTAACCAGGCAGCGAACACCAACAGAGCACCTTCAATGACAAAGAAACTGTTAAGAACTAACCAAAAAAAAAAAAGGAAAAAGAAAAAATTTGTGGCCAGTTTTGAAATGCAGTGGCAACAAGGTGAAATACAGCTGCAATTCAACAAAGGCCTGAGGGGCTATGAATTGCTTAGGAGACAAGAGAGACTAGGACCGACAACAGGGTAGCTCTGCATGTTAACAATGTGATGTACTGCCAAGAAATGACAAATAATTAATTTGTCAGTCCCTTTAAATCAAACTACCTTAGAGGAAGGACAGGAAAAGAGGTTTTCCTGCCCTAAGACAGCTAATGGTCTCCCTGAAGTGCTCTGATCAGCCACACTGAAGGACAGCTAAGCCCACTGGAACACATGCAGAAAGGCTAATAGCTTCATCGGATGCATAGAGAGTCTATTTTATCTAAGAAGGTTAAAAAGCTTGGTTTACTAAGCCTACCAAAACTAAGGCTGAAAGGAGACATGATTATGTAATTAATTCACTTATCTTAAAGCAGGGGCAGACAATTCCATGCTACTTCAGCATCACAGCATGCAAATGTAATATAACCTGCCAAAAATGCAAGTACATTTGGATCCCACTGGGTTTTGTTGCATTCTCCCATTTCGTATTTCAACCACAGAGGATAATTCTCAGTTACTGATGTGTAATTTTGAAGAAAAGCGGCTGAACCATGCTTCAGTAGTTTATAAGAGCCTTCAAAAAAAATTACTGAACTTGTGTACCTAAAGACACAAATATCTCTATAGGCTTAAAATGGAAGGTAAAACTACCTGTTAATGTTTGCTAATTCTCCTGCTACTGAAATAGAATTTGGTGCCATTAATGTATGCTTTTCCCTTCCTTAATGAATTCGTAAGGTTTCAGCATTAACTGGCTCCTTTCCAAAAGGCTGATCCCTCAGACTCTGTGTTCCTGCAGAATGCACTATGCAACTGCAGCCTCTGCTGATCAGCAGTATCAGTACGACGCGGTCACCCTTCTACAGGTCCATGCAATCTCTTCTGAATTTTCACATTTCTCTCTCTACGCCGTGACAAGGCACTTGCACTTCAGCCGTCTCTCATCTTCCCACTGGCCCCCAGATCCCTGAGGTAAGCATACGGCAGAAGTCCACTGCACTAAGATGAGGTGGTGTTGACCCAGTGGAAGAGGGTGAAATTCCGTATGTTTTATGAGTCCTAATCTCAACTTGCAATAAATAAAATGAACAGGAAGAGCAAGGTTTAATGCAACTGCAGCTTACTGCATGGCTGCACCGTGCCGCGTCAGGCATGCTGGCACTACCTTTAGGGGAACAGCCAGCCCCCCAGGGCCCAGGAAGTTTTGTGCCCCAAAGAACCAGTCTGAGGGGAAAACCTAACAGTCTGTCCTTGCTGCAAGTTAAATAAAGAGTTCTGTGCATCTGAGCGCTGAGAATCAAACTATTTAAATACAAAGCTCTACATACATGAACTAAAACATAAAACACAAACAGATGTTAACTACCATATTTTGTGCCAGCCACCAAACTCACGTACTAAATGAAGCATGTGCTTTTCTCTCAGAAGATATTTTCACATTTGAGAGAGCAAAATGTCCACTTGTTCTTCAGTCAAACATATCCAAAGTCATTGTCCAGGAAGTGCACTGGAGGGACTGCTCAACACCAAGAGGATCCTGCAGGGGGGCTCTCCGCACCGTCCCCCTTTGCACGCTCTGGTATTTGCTGGGTATTTCAGGAAGCAGCAGCACCCCAAAAGGCCCCTGTTGCAGCAGTCTGCAATCCTCGGCATTCCCAGGATCCTATGCATAAAGGATTTCAGTATGAAAAGCAAAGCTCTAGCAGCTGTTTTGCATAATCTTTCTGAAGACTAAGACCACCAGAGGTTTGGGATGTGTGAATGGAAGGAGAAGATCTAGCAGCTTTGCAAGTGCTAGTTAAAAAAAAAAAAAAAAAAGTGAGAGAGAAAGAACAATTGAGTAGAACAATAACAGATGGAAGACAAAGAGCACTGAACTGAGAAATGTGAGGAACGTTACACTGCAAGAGCAAAGGAAAAAACACTGACCCTAACCAGACAACAGACCAGCTGAAGTGTGATGTGGCAGCAAAGTGGGGAAGTATTAAGAATGCTGTGGAGCGCATTCTTCAGAGACTGCACTCCCCTTCTAATTAGAATATGAAATGCAGAAGCAATGTGAAAAGCAGTAACCAATGTCAGTCACTAACCCACAGTATTATTTCATCTAGGAAAGAGTCAGAAGAAATGATGTACTTTTGAAAATGCCAAAAGCAAATTTGTATTTGTATCTGATGCTCTAGGAGATATTGTCTTAGGATATTGTTCTCTTTCATTTGTTGCTTGCATAAAATCTAAATAAAACCTCAAAAACAAAACAGAACAAAAACTAACAGCAAAGAAAAGCACAGGCATATTTAAACCTTTTAGCTTAGAAATACCAGAGATGTCATTTTCCTTTTTTTAATCCATCTCTTTGAATATTCTGAACACCCGAAAGCTCATATTAGCAAATGTTTATATCCATAACAGTCCTGGAAAACTGGCCCTCCGTGGTAGAAAAAACTGTAGAAATCATCATTACTGCCTCCCTGTTCTGCATGCGGGGAAGAGTCGGGAATTAAAGGATAGGTCTCTCATGGGCAGAGGTAAGTTACAGGTGACATACAGGTCATCCCCTGGCACTTGGATTTATATAATTCTTAATAATCTTTCTTCTGCAAATCATTTGTACAGAATTACCAAATGGTTTTAGCCAGGTCTAAGTGACTTTTTTTAATGTCACCCTGCACTAGGTGATGGAGCAGCACACAGACATCCTCGGCAGAAGCCAAGTATGTTACACGCTATTGATTCTGGCACTGGCTTCACTTCTGGCGTCTTGCCCATGCCCAACAGCAGGGTAATGGGTATTCCAGGAAAAACCTTGGATACACACAGACTCTGTGCTACCAGCGGCAGACTCCAGTCTGTTCTATGAATGCCACTCAGTGCTAGGGGTGGGTCCTGGAGGCAGTGCTGTCTCACCTAATAACACATCACTATGTACAAAAACATAAGAAGCAATTAAAGAAACTTGGATTTAGGGTTCATTTCCCTCATTAGTCTGCAATGAGACTGATATAAGTTGTAAATAGAAACAGAAGTCACTCTACTGAAACAAAATAATTTATTTACATTCTGTCTAAGGACAGATAATTATTGAACATTTTTTTCCAAGCTCTGATATGTCATATCTTAATGTTGATTTCAGCATAGACCTCATAGAAACTTAATTAAGAGCAAAACTTTTCCATAATTCATTAAAAGGATACAATAGATGAAAAGGATATTTATAGTCCTCTCTCACACCAGAATTAGCTTAGAAAGCTTCAGAACTGAGTGAGCTAATTCTGAGCTAACAGAGCTAACTCTGAGCTTCAGCTCAGAGTTAGTGCACAAAATAAGAAGACATTTTTCCACACTAGGACAACATGAATGAATTTCATTACACATTCTCATTCTTACATCTGTCTGAACATCTGCACTTTGCTGGGATTTCAAATGGGATTTTCAGCCAAAATTAGAAAAAGATTTAGTATGTGTGAGGGAGGGTTCTGGTATGATGCAAGAGAAAAAAACCACAGCTTGATAATGTCTCCTGTGACACCATTTAAAAATGTTACCATTCATTCTACTCTCATGCATTTCATTTCTCTCTTTTTATAACCGGTTTGGGGATGCATAGCTCAGCTCCTCAAACAGCCAGGCTGATGTGACACTCTGGAGTGAAAGTCCTGCGTAGTTCTAAGCAAAGGTGAGAACTGTATGATTAAAGGTACATTCTTCGTTGCATATAGGTATCTCTTTGCTGAGAAGGTAAAGATCACGCGGTGGGAAGAGAGATAAAAGCATATTTCACCTCTGCTTTGTCCAGTCATTATACATTAAGTTTAGTTTTTCTTGACAATACTGAGGAATTTTGTTCTATTATTGACTTGTCAAAGATGGAATACAGATAATGTCCCTAAAAGCTGAATTAGAATATCAAAACAATTTTTGTAGCCAAAGTTCAGCCACTGGAATCAAGTGGCCCTTTCTAAAAGGCTGCTCTGCACATGCACTATTCCCAGAAGATAGGTTTTAGACTTGATGTCTTGGCATGCTAAAGCAGGAAAAGATCAGTTAGACCTCTGCATCCTGTCTAAATATATATACAATGCTGTTAAAAAATTCAGGGAAGCGATGCCAAGATGTCTTAAGCCAAAGGAAAGGTTTCCTCTCGAGAGATGGTTGGAGATAGCCTTGAATTAATTATAAGAGAATGAAAGGAGCAGTGACATTTTTTAAAATGTGGAAATTCTTACTCCTTTTTACTTAGGAAATAAGGAGAGAGGGGGAGAAAAAAGAATGGTAGGAAACATTTTGACAAGTTGTCACTGTGGAGGGACACGCAAAGGGGACACAGATGAACAGCAGATCTGCAAGACTGCTGCTCTGGTCCATTCCAGTACATTCAGGACGGTATGAGAGGTTCAACAAGACGAATATCAGCCATTTTCCTAGTTGTTTTGATTTTTTTCCTAATTTGATAGCTGGTGAGTGTCAGGTTAATTAAATGTTTATCTTTTCCTTTATTCATTGCCAGGGTTACCATAGCACAGAACACAGGCATTTAATATTATGGAGAAGACTTCTTTAAAATAAGAAAAAAAAGATGTATTTATGAAACAAACATTTCTTTCTTGCATAGCGTGCTAAAGGAGTCAGGTTCAGCTCTCAGTATATGTACAGAAATGCCCACTAAACTCTCTTATCACTACTAAAGACAGTGGAGTTCATATTAATTCTCATGATCAAATTGTAAGATCAGACTGAACACATCTAGTTGAATAAGGCAAGGGTGAGGTTTAGGTGTACTTCTTCACTAGATACAACTAATACGTAAATGAAATCCCCAAAAACTTAGTGAGATTTGAAGCTGATATCTTCGAAAACAGAATATTCTTAACAAGCCTGTTAACAAAACATTCACATTGCTGGGACACAACAGTTTCCTAAGCACAGATTTCCAGTCCACCAGAGTCATCCAACACTCTGAATGTGCAAAGTGATCTCTCCAGTCAAAAACCATTTTCATGGGATACAGCCAAGACAACTGCAACTATTGTCTGTAACATTCTCCGAACCCTACAAAGCCAGATACATATCCAAAACAGAAGCTTCACTTCAAAGGACTGGAAAATAGGAACAACTCTGATAAATGACAAGCAGGAATCAAGCTAAAAAACAGCTCAGATGAACTGGTTGGCTTAAACACACTGCTGTTTCCACAGAAAATAAAAGGAGATGGATAACAGCAACTTTCACTTTGTACTCTATTAAGTCGTTGACTGGTAAATACAGAACTCCCATGTGAGCAGCAGGGTAAAAAAGTAGCACATGTTATTTACTAGTGAAAACTACCTTAGGAAGGGAGGGAAGTTATGAGTCAGTGAGTTTCAGCAACACATTGTTAGCTGCTTCTACAGCCACATGCATCCATTCTCTCCAGCTTAATACATTACCATTTATTAAGCAGTATATTAGATTGACATAATAAATACTGGGCAGATACTTTCCCCTTATTGATAAAAAAAATCATATTACTATACTGAATCAGGTGCACTCATTTTCAGATAACACTACAATCACCGATTTCCATCTTACTGAACTCAATGAAATTGCTTAAAAAAGAGTAATGGGTAGAATTCACCTTTGGAATTAATAGCCGTTACCAGCAGGCCCAGTGTTAAGTGTTTTCTGTGAATTTTACCACATGCCTATCTTATATTTTGCTTAATGTAACAAAACAAACATGGTATTTTGACACAGTATGATATAAAATGCCTTCTTTCCTGGTCTCTGCTCAATTAAAGTATTTTCTGTGTGCATTTTTAAGAACAGGTATTTCAGGAATTTGATCAGATTTTTCTGTATAAGAAACAGATTTTTCCACATCTGCTTTCCAGAAACAGATTTTCCTGTTGTTTAACACTGAATGATCAACTGGCAAGGTGCAGAAGTAAAGCACTAATCAGTAAAGAAAAATAATGATTCAAAGAGATGCTAAAGAATAAATGAGGCATTAAAACTGCCTTATTATTTATTGATTTAAAAGAAACTAGGCTAAATGCTGATGAGTTCCTGTGGGTTTCCAACAGTCAGGTTTTCTCAGGTAGGTGTTCCAAATACTTACGAGAGGTCACAGAGAAAGTGCCATGAAGGTTCAGATTATGGATTGATCCATTTTGAAAGCAGAAAACTCCAAGCAAATGGAAAAAAAAAAAAAAAAGGCAGCAACTTGCATACACCTTGTGAGCAGTACTGACCTGGGCTTGAAGTGTTTAAGATTAAAACACACTGTACAAGTCTTAAAAGCTTCACGAACACATTATAAGGCATTTTAAGAATAATTAGGTTTGAATGTACAAGGGCAAAATGATCCCGGAAGAAAGATCCGCATTCTGCCTGTGCCCAGTTTTACTGACCTCAGACTCTTCACGTACCTGAAGTTAAGCTAAACATCACAGCCTGCTGAGGCCAAGTAAAATTCCCAGCACCTTTTAGAATCGATCTACGAAGATTTTACAATTCTCTGAGGAGCCCAGTTGGGCTCAGGACTTCATGGAGAAGGAGGGTTGACAATTACAGGCAATTTCAACCTCCCCAGCACACTGAGAGAGCAAACTAGCAAAACTCGCTAATTCTGCAGTATGAATTATGAAAACTCATTAAGTCAATGAAGTAATGTCATGAAAACACAGGAAAATATAAAGTGGATAATTAATTACAGATTTTTTTCCAGTAACTCTAACAAAATAAAATTTCAAATTATTTTTAAAACTCTATTGGCACAGAAATACAGAAATACTGTAATAATTAACAATTAATAGCATGAGCTCTTGCCTTTCAACTGCACATAGACTGCTTATGGAAGTAAATTTACTTAAGCTAATGTCTCAGAATATATAAATTTCTGATGCATATGATATTGTATTATACTATATATGTGTATTCATATATACATACATATATGTACACATATATACAGGTTGAATCAAGGCTACAGCCTGCAAGTTTTTTGCTATTCAATTCCATTTGCCTTGGAAAGGCAGGTGAAATCATGAATGATTCTTATCACTGGGGGGAGCTACTTCCACAGAATATGACACTAACAGGCAAAAGCAAACACTGCTCAAAAGCCTGCGTGCTCTTTGTATAAACTCCACAAGCAAGATTTTAGAGACAAATTCACAGAGACCACTCGAGCTCAGCTAACTCTCAAGTCCATGGGTACACATTCTATGTTTCCAGGCCTTGTAAAAGAGCCTTCAGAAGGCAAAAAGTAGTTGTAGTCCTTATTTGCTGCTTTTCATATGCAATACTATGTAACTAAGACTACTTTCATTGCTCCTGTGGCCAGACATTGCAAGAAACAGCATATAACAACAAAAAGAAAAGACATTAGACAGTTAGTGACTGGTAATGAGAAAAAAACCGAAATCTTCCAAACTATTCTCATTTTCTGCAAATCACTTCTCCTTTCACTGACTCCAACTTCTCCCTTCCACCAGAAGGTGTGCACTGAAAGCCACGCTTGAATTCAAACTCCTCTCCATAGTTATTACAGCAAGTAGCCAAAGACATTTAGGATCAATCACTGCTTTTCTACAGGCAGTACTGAAATGTGTTAGTATCACAACACACAGTGCAGTAAGCAAGACAAACACCCAAGTTAACTCCAGCAAGACTGTGGGCTGCCGCTTTACTGAAGTTGTTTCACCAGGGCCCTTCCCTTGTCACCCATCAAGACACTCTGTGATTTCCAAATGTGTAATTGAGACACGCGGCAGAATAAAAACAACTTCTATACTTATTTCTCAACCTGTAGCCTAAGGGTTGCTTGTTCTGAGAGCAGTTTTCTCTGTCTCCCTAGTCCTGTCAGAGGTAAAGATTTTTGAGAGATGGTGGAATTAAAACATTCTTCTCAGTTCTGCTGCTACCACTGCCTTGGCACGAGCAGGATTTGCAGGGCTGTGAGAAGAGTATCTGCCCAAATGCATATTTTGTTTCAGCATGGCATTCTCACTGCCCAACCCACTGCAAGAGCAAAACAGCATCAGCTTGTGAAACCAACTCCTAAGAATCAGCTCCACCCCGCCTGAGATGTCTGTATCGGTCTGGTGGTGAAGGAAGCAGTGTAAGAAAAAACATTCTGATTGCACTCTCCTTTGCTTGAGGAGACCTTAACATCTATGAAGGTCTCTCTTCCCTTCCCACCACAAAGAGTCTGATGGGGATAACAACTTGATGCTGCCACTGGGCTCCTTGGACTAGAACTGCCATGGAGCTCTGCCCAAACCAGGTCTCAGCTATCTCTGGGACACCCTGTTAGGGCTTTCAGGTCCCAAACAGAGGTGAGGCTGCCAGTTTCCAGATGGACTGTCAGCTTTGGTGAACCCAGAGCTGAGGGTGTTCCATCGCAGAATTCAAGCAAACACAAGAGCTAAACTAAGCTTGGACTGTACACAAAATTTGTCTGAAAACAGTATTTTCTCTGTACTTTTTTCTTTCCTCCGTGTTTCTAAATGAGCAGACAAGTAGCAGATTAATGTCTTTGTACTTAAATACATGTGACCACCAACACTGGCAGGATTTTTTGTCAGAGGTAATACATGAACTACATACTCTTTTAATATGAAAGGAACCTGAATATTTTTGCCCTTCATCAGTCATGCATGTAGAGACCAATAACCTCTATTAAGCCCTATGTTTCATGACGTTTGGCAGTTCCTATTGCACGGGACGGGGTGAATGCTGTCAGAAAGGATCCAGCACAAATGAGAGTAAAGATGCAATGAGCTCACTGGCAATGAGGAGGAAAAAATGGGCTTCTTTAAAAATATGCCTTGAGCTCTGGAAAGACAGAAGTACTTGTCACTGTGACTCAGTCCGAATTTTTCGTCTCATCTCAAATTTATTAACCAACATGGGTTTTTGATTCAGTGCATTTATTAATTTTAACAAAAAATCTTAAGGTCTCTCACCTACTATAAGGCCATTGTTGTTACTTTTTTTACACTTTGTTATGGAAACGAACAATTGTTTCTCATAAAACCTTGGAAATTTCTGCATGTGCTTTAATGTAGTCATAAAAGAATTACTAAAGCACCAAGAAGAACTTGAAACGATTGAAAAAGATGATAAAGACTTAAGACTCTCTTTGATCTCAAATGATATCTCTGCTCTATTATTAACTAAGTCTAACATAAATGCCAAATAGTTAACGTTTTAATTGGATCAAGGTTGACATACATGATGATAATCCAGTAGAATTGTTTATAACTATGTGCTGTATCACAAAACAAAATCCCCACAGATTTTAACTTAGCAATTTTTCCTTCCTTTCCTTAGCTAACTTCCTTCTAACCAGCAGTGGCCCACAGCCACTTCCTGGAGGACTGGGAGGCTGATACTGCCACATATCTGTCAGGGTCCTGCCAGTAGTAGCTGCAAAAAAAAATTTTTCTAAGAGCTGGCTGGAATTTTTTGGACTCTGTAAGTCCTGTCTTCCTGGCTGTACCAAGTCCTTCTCTCTTGTGCATTTCTCACCCAGGAATTTAATTATAATCAAATTTACAGGGGGTGGAGAAGGATTCAGGGCTAGTTAGCATAAATGCCCAAAGAACTGTGTATCACAGACAGCATGTATGGGGAATAATGCTGCATATCTATTGTACCATATATGGCCATCTTATTTTACTCTTTCTCTTTAATGCTGTGATCCATTGCTGACTTAATAGGGTACCGTCATTAAAAAGGTGAAAAAGATAAAAAGGAAAGAGGCACTTTATGCAACCAGTATGTATCCAAACCCTTTCCCATTCTTGTCAGAATGTAGCACTCAGGTTGCATTCAGTTTATAATCAACATGATCATAGCAATGGAGCAGAGACTGATTTTCCTACTTTCCCAATGGGGCACATCACAGTGCAAGTTTGTGTGTATCTGCTGGACTCTGAGGTCCATAATTTGAATCCCAGATTCCTCCTTTGGCAAAGCAGAAAAATAAGAACTGTATTCAGAGGGAGGACAAGAGAGGAGACTGCAACATACCACTAGTGAAGAGATAAAAATAACATTCCATTGCTAGGAGCCTGGAGGTACAAGAGACACCTTATATCACAACCTGCATCCCCAAGATCACAAAATTCTGAAAGTCAGCGAGACCTCCACATTCGTAGTGTATCTTTTCTTTCTGGGATTTATGTCCTCCAGAATGAAATCCTAATACTGATGAATGAAGAGACATCAGGTAAAGACAGTTGCTGAACTACGCAACTCTGCTGCTGGATGGTAACATGTTCAGCTGGACCAGTTCCACCACTACTCCTTGGGGCTCTCTGATGTTCCAGTTGGACGGTTTCATTCTCTTTCTCGCATTAATTCCCACAGCCCTTATGCTAGAGGAGGTTCTGGTGACTGGTAGGCAAAATTATAATCCTTCTATTCCATACAAATTTGCTGCCCAAACACATTTGCTCACCAAATTCTGCAGAAGTTTGACTGAGTCAGAATAAAAACCTCAAGACTTGGTTCACTGATAATAAAATCTCTTGGGTTCTTAAAATGCAGAAGTAGCATTCCTGAGTTCAAAAGCATTCACTTCTTGAGTTCAAAATGGCCTAAAATTTAAAAGTTATGTTTTCAGGGGAAGTTCATGTAGCTGGCTCAGTGGGGTAAATCCGCTCACCTTCCATCATCTAAACTAGAGAAAAGGTGGTGACTGCGGCTTAGGCAGAGACTCTCGCTTTGCATTGGTTTAGTCCATACTATTCCTGCAAGAACAGCCTCTACAAATTCAGTGTTAACTGCAAAACCACTTGTGGACCCAGAAAGTCTGCCCAGCTCACCTCTGCTCTCTCTGCTACCCATACCAAACTCCAACCTGTGTCCGTATGTTTAAACAAGCTGCGAACATTGGATATGAAAAACTTCCAGACATGACTGACACAAGTGTTCACAAATCTCCATGAACAGGTGAGGAAGATGCAGCTCACAATGATGAGGATGTCAGCACAGCAGACTGCAAGCAGAAAGTGTGAGCTCACCAGTGAGGACTGGATGCAATCTTTTTACATTAGTACAGGATATGCCTTAATAATGCCTCATCATCATCTAAAGCATTGTCTGGGACAGCTAAGGGTAAATTTCTAAGCAAGGTATAGGGAAGACAAGAAAGAACAGGCAGAACCATCCTTCACTCACCCAGGACAATTTTGGTTAAATCTGGTCATTTTCCAAAAGGGAAAGGAACAAAAGAGCAGAGCTGGTCAACACTACTGCCTTTTGACTTATCAATCTACAGAGAAAAGAAAAATACCAATAACAATTTTTAGTTATTTTCTCTAGCCTCAAACGGAGACAGAGATGAGTCTAGACGACCTCAGTTGCACCCTATACCACACTGCAGCAAGATCATGTCTCACTGTTATGTTTCAGTGGGATTCCTGCTAAGTACATCAGTCTACCCCACCTACAAATGCACGCTAACTTGCCCCTGAGTGTGCCCTTCTGATTCCCCTACTAGGCAGAGAGAGACTTAAAAGGAACTACTTTGGCTCACTTCAACTCAGACAAGGTCAAAGTTACACCATGTGCTTCTTTCTGCACCTGGCAGCTTTGCAGGAAAGACAGCCAAGATTCTAGTGTAGACAGCTCTAGCTGCAACTATCCACACTGTGAATGTCTGCACACGGGTCCAAGCTAGAACGCACCTCAAGCAGCAATTTGACCCATTTATGTGTGGCCTCAGTACTGTCTTTGGTTAAGTATTCCGCAGTGCTGTAAACAATTTAACTTCAAAGAGAGATTTCCTCAATAATGTGGTTGTCTATGGGATTTGGCAAGGAGAAGATTGGAAAACAGGATGAATGTTCAATTTAATTCTGCTTCCAACTCATCACCACATACCAGAAGTCACTGCCATTCAACACCTGTTTCAAAGCCTAAATTTAAAAAAAAAGAAAAAGAAAAAAAAAAAAGAGAGTTGGTAATTTCAATCCAGCCAATGTTGATTATGTTGACAGCCACTGCTAGGAGCTTGATGCTAGCTGTCAGCTTCAGTGAATGCTCATATGCCTGCAAGTCGAGGCTATTGAATTTTTCACTTGAATATTAAATAGAAGTTGTTCAGTTGATTTTGATGTGAGCTTGTTTCAGAAAGTTTTAAGCTAAATTAGGCTATAAGGCCTCTGAACACAGATTCTACCTAGATTCCTAGTTCAAACAGAAAGACATTGCTTGAACTGTGTGAGAGTTATTATCTGTGAAAGCAGATTTCTAGTCTCTAGTGCTATGAAATCAGCCACTCATTAGCATCAAACACAACACACTGTTTTTGAGGTGGGGAAAAAAGTTTGGAAAGAACAAATTCTGGAGGGAGCTCTGCTAGTGCAAATGATTCTTCATCATCTCTTCTTTCACATGTCTCTAAAAATGAGATATATATTCACCTCTCTAAAGTTGAAGAGGTAATTGCCACCCACTTAAAGCTCTATTTGGAGAGACATAAAAATAGCTTGGCTTAAATAGGAATCTGGTCCCTTGCTCAAAATTATTATTAGAAATTTGACTAGAATACTTATTATAGTTTCACTAATAACATGAAAATCAGGCAGAATTGTGCCTTCAAACATTCTGTGAAAATCTCTTTAGCCATTAGAGCTACGAATGTGACTTTCTGCAAAAGATCTGCTCCCTCTTTGATGATATTCTTTCTTTCTTCAACTGATCCATTCAACAGAAAATAATAATTCTGGAAGAAAACAAAAAGTCCCTGTGATTGTTCCAAGACATCTCAAGACTCAAGTTCATTTAAGTTCATAACTGCCCTTTCCAATTATGTGCTCTATGATTGCATCTGTATCTTTGCAATTATTGTTCCGCAAGTGTGCTAGCATAGTTTTTTTTCCTTGCTGCATATTGGCATGTAAATACAGCATAACAACAACAACAATAACAATAATAATAGAGCATTCCAAAGTAAAAGGAATAAGTAACCATCCTCAGGGCAAATAAATCAATTGTCTATGTCAAACCCCTTAATTTCACTATAGATACACAGATATTTTGCTTCTAATTGTACATATTTGAAAAAGAGTGATAAATACTCCATTTAGAATAGAAGACATAGTCTCTTCTATGATTTGTAGTGATCTTCTGGAGGAAACCATTATCTGATCTATGTAGATTTTCAACACAACTAATTTTCTCAGGTAATGTTCCAACACTAGCCAGTATTTTTCTTTGCAAGAATTCTATCTTTGTGAGAACATACGCAAGGAATTCCTTGTACTTTTAAATATTAAAAATTTAATTGCAGAATTATGTGGATATTGTTTACTTTGCCTGCAGTAAGATTTCTGGCCCCACCTCCCATCACACTGTTGCAGACAAGCGGATGGAGTGTGGGCAGTGAGAGGGGCTGGCAACCAGCTGAACTGCTCAGGTCAGAGGACTATGATGAGCAGCACAGCATCTGCCTGGAGACCAATCCCCCACCATGTCCCCAGTGGTGAATACAGGGCCAATGCCGTTCAGCACATTCAGTAAAAAATTAGATGCTGGGACCAAACGCACCTTCAGCAAGTCTGCAGACACCAGCGAAGTGGGAGGAGCAGCTGATGCACCAGAGGGTGGCTCTGCACCATCTCTCAAATGAGAGCCGAGAGAGCTGTGGGAGCTGGGAGTGCTGCAGCTGCACAGCCTGTGCAAGAGAAGGCTACAGGGGCCCCTTCGTTAGTAGTGAAAATCATCGCACCATCCAAGCTTATCTTTAATTCTCATCTCCCTCCGAAAGCATTAAACTGGCTGATCCTGCCTTCTAAACAATAAATATCTTTCCCCAGAAGTACAGGAACAAAAATAGGGTATGGTTTAGCTACAGTAATTTTCACTCAGTTTCCGACTAGTCTTTCCTTCAGAATTCCAGAATGCCAGTACCACCACAGAAGTCCCCTTCTGATCACTGCTTTCCTCTTCTCTGCAATCGCAAGTGCCTACCAGGCTTCCAGGCAGCTGACAGAGAAATAGTTCAGCTGAAATGTTGTGGTCAAGATAGAAAGACTAAGACCAAAGTGTGGCTGAATCAAGTGCAGTGTCTGTGCTCCTGCAGTAGCATCTGAGCTGCTGCTATGCCGAAGGGCTAGAGCTGAGTCATTAAAAGGAAGATGAGGCTAATTGCAGAAGATAAGAAGACACTGTGACCTTAGCTTGTCTGAACAGATTCAAATGAGGAGGAAAAAGAAAGGGGTTGAACCATCTGAATCAGTCTCCTTCTAGACTTGGAGCTCTCATAGACCATGTGGTTACTAAAATTCAAATTTCTTTCAGCGTGGCTTGATCCCTGTGTGAGAACGCATCAAATTCATGAGTCAGGACTGCCAATATACGTAATATCATAACTTCCCATAAAGGTCACGGAAATCACACGGTTTCAAATTCAGTTAAAAGACAGGGCATGAAAGAAAAACATTCCACATTCTTTTAAGAATTCCTTCAGTAAGAATGCAACATTCCACTAAGCACAAGATGTGCATATCTGTGGAAATGGTATTCATTTAAGCTGAGTTAGTGGCACTATACTTCTACTTACCTTTTACCAAGCCCGGAAATTTTATTTTTCGCCCCCTTAATTAAGATCATTTCTGTTGTGCATGCCTGTATTGCTTCAGGTCTGAAGATCTTATAGTGCATCTGTAAAATAGGCAACAAAATGCTGTGAAAATAGTAAGAGTCATTACTATACATCAGTGATACTGACTCTAGCTATACCCCAAGACTGCCATCAAACTCTCCTCCAAAAAAAAAAGTCAAGACAGAAAACCATCAGGAAAGAAAGATGTCAGAACTAAGAGTCTGCATGTAGGTTTTGCTGTTTCTCTATAAAGCAAAAATACACACTGTCCTCTAAAGAAAGAAGCACTTAAAAACATGATTTTCTAGTGCACAGCTCCACCAGAATCTCACAGGAAGGTAAGTTATGGCATCAAGTAAAAGGTTTACACGCCACCTGTGCTGCAGCAGGATGCAGATGGTTGTTAATTACAACTCTGTGATAACCCCTATGGCAGTTATGTCAGTGCAAACACCTCATGATCCCAATATTCCACTCATGGCATCTTTGGTGCACAGCACAGTGCCACAGAGTATTCACTGCTCGCTCTTTTGACCGTAAGATCATAACACTACTGCTGGAGGGCACTCAACACTAGGAACTTAGTTCACCCTCACAGTTCTATGAACAAATCTCTGACTAAAACATGTACTACCAGCTCTACAGGGCTAGGACTAGAAGTAAATGCATTCATTTGAGTAGATATTGACAAGTGAGGAGGGAAAAAAGAGCTAAGCTTTTGAAGAATGACAGTTACTGAAAAAATTATGGGACACTATTACATGGCCACTATCACAATACTTGATTTATAAAAATAATAATAATAATAAAAATCACATAATCAAAAATCATGCTTCAAAATAATAATAAATTTACAAAATTAACCTCCATAAAATCATATTATTATCTTGAAGTATAGCTTTACAATGATCTAAATGCAGTCTTTTATTCCAGGTCATTAAGAAAACCTGTTAAAAATAAATAAATAAATACACAAATTTTGCTTTTTGTTTATTCAGGTTTCATCAAATGCATCAGCTTCATCAGTCACATTTCAAGAAATCAGAAGCTAGAAGCATTAACAAAACTCATACCTTGGGTAATGTCAGAGGAGCAGATGTTCCAAATGGATTTATCTGTTAGTGCTTGGTAACAATTCACAGATCATCCAGAGAGGTCGTGGAGTCTCCTTCTCTGGAGATCTTCAAACTCACCTGGATGGGACCCTGTGCCATGCACTCTGGGTGTCCCTGGGGGCAGAGGGGGATTGGATTAGAAGATCTCTAGAGCTCCCTTCTAAATTCAGCCATTCTGGATTCTGTGATCTATGGTCACCACTGTCCCAACAGCAAATTCCAGAACCCACTGTAGGCCACGTAGCATGCTAGCGCACACAGCAAAACACACCCTGCAAGAGGAGGCATTGCTTACCGCCAGAGAAATGCTGCCACGTTCGATGTGCTCTGGAACCTCCCAAAACCTGCTGCCACAGAACGATTTAAAACTGCAGAGATTCTATCACGTATCCAGAAAACTATTTAAAAAGGGAAGCGATCAAGATTTAACTTTAATTTTAATTTATGTCGGTATTTTGATACAGATTTAGTGCTTCTTAAAATGAGAGATTATCATTCAGCAAATCTAAAACACTTAATGTTTTAAAATGAACTGTTTCTAATTGGGCAAGAAGAATATACAGTCTGGCAGCCTTTAAAGATGCATCTGATTTCATTCATTCTGGTTTTAGATTCAAATTCAATAAAAGCTTACAGCTATAAGCTTACAATAAATTAACCTAAAAATCATGTCACTTCTCTGAAAAAAACATCAGTTTGGTTGCATGCCAATACAGATACATAAATCTCTTAGCTAGAGCCCTCCTAAAGTTTAGCTCAGGAATTAGTTACTTCAATTACTCTTCTATTTTTTTTGTAACCAAGTATATCCAATTAAAAGAGAGACAATAGAAGCAATTACTCACATTTTTAGTAATGGTAAAATAGGTCCTTCAATTTTCTTATCTTACTGGCTTCAGGAAGAAAAGTCAACACTAAGCAGGGCCCAGCATGAGTCGCATGCAGACCTGAAGTGCCAGTGCCTCAGGAGCACAGGATGTGGCAGAGTGGTCAAACAACGACGAGAAAGAAAGGAACAAAACTTTGTATTAGACTCTTCAGAAGGAAAAATTTCCTTCCTATGCTTGAAACTCAACTATGCTTGAAAGAACAGACTGTTCTCCCCAAATCTATTCATTCTAACATCAAATGTATTAGTAAAGTTAACAGTACTGTGTTGAGGATTCAACCCAAATTCTATGTTTTTTACCATCCCGTCTGAGCAGTTAAATGAAGAAAAATATTGAGAATGACCAAAAATGTCCCTTCCCAGTATTCAGGTGCTAGCTACGATGCGGGTTTTGTTTTGTTTTGTTTTTTGCAGGGAAACTGAGGGTAGATTATACTCTGAGGTCTATAGCAAGCTCCGATGTCTATGACAAGCTTATTTGGTTGTGATTTTTTTTCCTCAAAAAAATTCTGGGTCTTATCTTTCATCTTTTGTAAGTACAAAGGAACCACTGATTTCAGGGAAGACAACTAGTGGCAACTTAAGAGTTAGAAATTTTTGGGGAAAAAAGTTTGATTAGTCTCAAGAAGTAGAACAACGTAATACCTACTGAGCAATCTCCCTCATCTGTCGTAGAAAAGGTTGCAATAGGTCCTGACATCTGTGAGGATAAACACATCGCGTATGATAGATGTGTGCGATGGAGGGAAGCCACAAGCCTGCAATTTAAGGCAAGCAGGGGGAGTATTTCACTCATAAGGGCTCAAGTCTTCTATTTATAGTTCAAATAAAGTAGAAGCCAGCATAATGTGACGCCTCCCAATTGCCTGTCAACAACATCAACAATTAAGAGGAGCGCGACTCCTTCCGGGTGCATGGGCAAGTCACTTTGCATTCTCTTCTTAGCAAATCCAGGCTTTGCAAGTCCTTTTCTGTACTTGAAGGGAAAAACTGCTGATCAAGAGAAAGCAGCACACAGTATTCTAATGAAGCGACACTTCTTCACATGGATCTGTAATTGCAGCTAACAGAGAAGGCAATAGCCTTCCTCATTAAGCAGGCAATCTAGCAGCCTCTCTTAACTGAATGTCTCACACTCCTCTCCTGTATTTTGCAACTCTTACAATCATGTACAGGAAAACATCTGAGTGCAGAAACTAAGAAAAGTCCTAGTAACATCCTAGGATATTTCTGCCTCCGTTATCAAGGGTCTGATTCAAAGTTTCCTGAAATTTAAGTCTCCGGTGATTTTAATGGAGTTTGGACCAGATGACAAAAAAAAAAAAAAAAAAAAAAAAAAAAAAAAAAAAAAAAAAAAAAAAAAAAAAAAAAAAAAAAAAAAAAACCAACACACAGAAACAAGGGAAATGCACAGCTCCTATAAATGATTTTGTGCACTGAATAATCCCTTACACAGATAGTTGCATCTGTAGGACCTCTATACTGGGAAAGAAAACAACACAAGCATACAAAACACTGTCCTTCAACTGTCAGCATAGAATTTCTTTGCAAGATGTCTTCTGAGAGCACATGTATGTCAGACAGCATCATGCAACTGAAAAATTAAACATCCAAAAGTCAAAGACAAGCTGCTTCTCTCGATTCACTTAGTAACACTGGTCTCCCAAGATTCTCTTAGCAGACTAAATGGGCTAAATTGATGAAGTATTTTTAATGTGTGTTGACACAGATCCAGGATGAATGTACAGTTACATTAGTTAAGTTGGTGACTACTCTGCCCACTGCCAGTAGAAACATCTTCCTCTTTTATTATTTAAGATTTCTACTTTTTAACATTTATTATGTAGAAAAAATAAAGTGCTTCTGCCTTCTCTGCAAAAACACACTGCAAAAGCCATAAAAGACAAACTTGTTTCATTTTGATATTTCCTTTACTCCAAGTCTGTACATCATCTTTCTCCTTTTATTTCTCTTTGGTTTTTGTAGGGATACAAGAAAAGAGGAAAGCTAAAATAACTCTGTGTCCTCCTGATTACTGAAAAGTCCTAGACGAGGATCTTGAGCTCAACCAATGGTAGCCACTAATTCCTTACGTGTCTCTCAACCCACCTATGTGCTGCACGGAGACGAATCTAGCCCTCTGGTGTGGCATTTTCTGATGTCCTGCCAGTATGTCTGCTTTCTCGGACCCTAATCTAAGAATTTCTAATTCATGTTGTAGATACGATTCTCACAGATCAGGCTATCCTGTCCATATCCATTAGCAGCAAACGAAAGATTTTAATGAATCACATGAGTGACAGCAGATCAGTTTCCTCCCCCTGTTTCCATAATGTAGACTGAAAAAGTTGTAGAGAGAAAACAGATTTGCGTTTGCTGTCTTCTGCTAATAAAAATGACAAAATTATTTTACCATTTTGGCTGGCATTTGCCTTATGTCAGCTTGTGGCATTTTGACATTTCCGATTAAGCTGTGACCTCTCGATTATCTCCCCGTATGGCCTGTGCAGCGTCACAGACTGATACCAGCAAGGGAGCTCAGGTAGGCAAGCTGCACTGACAACTTTGTAGTTTGTGCCGAACTGAACTGGACTAATTCAGTCACGCTACACTAACCTTTCATATTAGTTTTAGTCAGTCAGTTCCAGATTTATTTTTAACTATGGATCACTAGGACAGTAAACTGTGAATCCCATCCATAGTGCCAGAATACAGGCAAGTCTACTCACAGTGGGTCTATTTCACTATGGGATTGTCAATGTATGCAAGCAGATATTGACTTGCTTTCAAAACACTGATTTCTAAAGACTAAAGTTATGAAAGTGCAGATAACATTCTCCTTGATAAGGCAGCAGGACTTTGTTAAGAAATCAACAGCATTTTTGTAAAGAAGCTTAGACATTACATTCAATGTGATAAAAAACAGCAATGCCATTTTCAGTCTCTGCAGTTTTAGTCCCCATGCCAAGCAGAGAAATACAATCTAGAACAAACCCGCACTGTGATTTTCCTTCCTACCTTCACTTACGAGTACATGGTCTGATGCATTTATATCTGGTACAGGAAGGTAGCCAAGTAATGTTCTAACAGTCTCACCAAGCAACTTGTTCTTAAGCAGCATTCTGGCATAGTTAGGAAATGCATCTATAGATCACGTAGTATTTTTTAAAGATATATAAGTAACTTATGAACCCCCTCCCCAAGACTACCACAAATCTAGAAAATTAAAATAATAAGTCAGAAAATTTGGCTAATTAAAGTCTTTCTTTGCTTAATTTATTTCTCATAAATCAGCTTGTATACAAGTATTGTGCAACTTTTCCACAACATATATAAAACAGAGGGCAAGAGCAAAGGAGAGAGAAAACACAGCAGTAAAGAAGGCTGAAAGAGGAAGAATGCAGGAATATGCAGCATAACCAGCCATGAGCATTAACAGAAAAATAATTAAAACTCTCTGGAGTCAGAAGAGCACTGGAGAAGTAGGGAGTACATTCCACTTGGTCAGATTAAGTAAGATCAAGATCATAAGTTAATGATAAATAATGAGAAAAACCTAATGGAACCACTGAAAATAAAAGTGAGAGCAGGAAGAAAAAGAGAGAATATGGCATAATCCATGCAGTTCAAAGGGGGATTTAAATTTACCAATCCAAGAAGGAATGAGGCTTTTCAGAGCGACTGCCCTGTAGTCTTCCCAAAACAATTATTGTGCTATTTAAATATAATTCTGCCTCTAAAACGGTCATTCCTGAACCTGATAAAATTCTTCCATTCCTGACTAAATACTTTTCCTTAAGATACTTGTAGGTATCATGCCAGCTAGAGTGAATATGAAGTATAGGTGACATTAAAATGCAAGCACTCATGGCTTACAGCATCCATGAACTTTCTTCAAACAGCTGAATCAGGACTGATACTAAACCCAAAAGTAACATACATGCACATGACACAGGAACTATTATTCACTCTTGTATGACTAGTCAAACTGGTAACTAGCTATTCCTAATAAAAAAGAAAAAAAAGAAAAAAAGAAAAAAAATCTCAGCAAGGTTTACCTGTAGCTAGTTTAGTCATAATAAAGAGCTAACAACAGGACAATTTTTTTTATTTTCTAATACAAGCAATCAGATGATAACTAAAAAATGAACTGTACAAAGAGACTAGCACAAGATTTTCCTCCTAAGGTAATGTGTATACTAGGTTTGCATTAGCAGCAGTACACAGTAGTTAAGCTAATTCATTGCAGACAATGAATAACCTTAAACCAGATCTTTTGTTTGCAAAAAAGAAATATTGCTGCCTAAAAAAAAAAACGCTTTATCCTGACCCAAAGTTAACACTGTCTTTATGCATCAGGTTCCAGTGTCTGTAATAATGCCAGGAACGCCTGTCTTTCTGGTTGCTTAGTCATAATCTTGTGCCACAAAGCACAGCACTCAAAGCTGTGGCGGGAGGGCACTGGCCCCTGCAGAACACTTTCAAATGGCAAAGGTTTTGTCATTTCCTGACCAAGCAGCAAGATTGATACTACTTCGTTAGCTACCCAAACTGAAAGGCCCTGGAGCCTAGAGTTTTCCCAGTGCAGTTTTGCTTTGACAGAACAGCCTTTTACAGCCTTTAAGAGGCAGTTTTATTTTAGCAATTTTTGTGAAACCTAATTCTTTCCTGACAGATCACATAAACTGATTGCACCAGATAACAGTTTAATTCAGGTATAATTCAGGATGGTTCCTGTCCTTGGTTTTAGACCTGGCATTTATATCAAAGGTGTATTCAGTTGAAAGTTTAGAAGTCAGTCTTCTGTGTTTTCCTCCTTCATAATGTCTCTGTGACTTAGGAACTGAATGCTTCTCTCCAACAAGGCCTGCTAAAATACAGTTCACACAGAGCTATTTTATGGACCTCTACCTTCCTCTGTTTTTTTGATAAAACTGGATAATGGATATAACGAGGAATTCAATATACACTTTGATTATACATTTCACTTTCTGCAAGGGAGTACTCATGGCACACAGAGTTACTGGAAAGACCCAACAACGCTCTGTGCACTAAATTAAGATTTCTGTGGCTCACACAAGACACCTCTGACTGCCTTCTTTTGATAACATTGCTTCACCATGGAAAAAAAAAAAGAAAAAATATTTACTTCATATTCACTGCCAATCCTATTTTCACTACTAGTAAATGAGCTACAGAGTCATACTGAAGATCACCAGAATCACCTCCTGACAAACAATGTCAGTGAGACTGAAATCAAATGTCAACGTTGAAGGTAAAGACATGTGAGAGTTCAGGAAAACTTAAAAATACTGAATTAGCAATTATTTTCCAGTTCTTATTCCATAAAAATTAATTAAAGTTAATATAGCCAGGGAAACACATATATTGTGATATTCACACACGATAAACTAGCATAAGGTGTATCTTCTTTGATGTTTTAACAGAGAAGCCACAGAAGACCTGATTAACAGACACCTGTGTTTCAGATATTAAAAGCACAAAAGTTCCACAGTAAAGCTGTACTTCAATGCAAACTAACTCAAACATTTCTGAACTGGCAAACACTACAAGGAATCTTTCAGCATCTTCAGTTTGATATTCAACAATATCTCATACATATTTACAGCTCAAGATTCATGCATTTTTGCACTGAACAGATGAATTATTCAAATAATCATATGAAGAATTCTGATTTACAAGTTTTAATGTCCTTAACCACACATACAAACTAGGTATCTGCTGAAACAACCACCACTTAGACTCATCTCATCAAGTAGGATTAACAACTTAAAAGAAATAGCTTACAACTAGTGTGTCAAATAATTCATGTCAAAAAGAGATGCAAAGAGACCAGGAATGTTCCACAAAGAACTATTAGTAAGGTCTGAATTGCTTTGAATCCATTAGGCCTCCACTGCTTACAGTCAAAAGCCTATCATTACTACAATGAAGGAAAGCTCTGGAACTTTCTCCTCAACACGGGAGCACAAGATGTCGCAAGTCTCTAGGTAACATCCTGACTCTCAGTGCAAAGCTCATTAATTTGCGGCAGAGTGCTGAGACTGCTATCAGCACCACCAAATCATGCAACCACCCTGCAAACAATCCTTCCCAGCACTACTAAGCCATGTCATAAAGCTCGTAGAGGAGGTCTTAGAGCTACTTGTGTAGCTTTTAATAATATAATTCTTATTCATTTCTAATTTTTCCAAGTTGAATCAGTTGAGTGTTTACAGGACAAATAAAAGGCCAGGTATCTAGGTAAGAGTGCACAATGACAGACACACAGAAAGAAGCCTGAGCAATGAAGAACAGCTAGGGAAGGCAAGAAGCCTGGAAGAAGCCAGAAGGAGAAGCAGACTTGAGCCTGATACAATACCTCATTCCATTAGGCTCTCTAGTATAAAATGTATAAAGAATCACTAACATGGATATCCCCAAATGTTCCTTCACACAGTCTGAAAAGGGAAAGCACTGTGGTCTTTTAAAAGCTATTCTGACTGTTGATTAGGCCAAAGAAATGGCAAATTATTTCATACAGGCTGTATAAACTCCATGCTTCCTCTCTGATTTACAGGACACCTAGTGCTCTTTTCTGAGTTCTGGGTTAAGCGTGCGGTTACAAAGTGCTGCCTGCTCACGGCTGCATGTTCTTAAGTATCTAAATAAAGGGTAAAAGCCTTTGCCTCATTCATGCACCCTAGTTTGTAACTCTGACACTACCTGCAGCTGTTCTATCTGCTGCAAGGGATAAGATTTCAGTTCACTGCTCAACAAAAGATGTTTTGTTGTGATGGTGCTGAGGTTCACAGTGCCAAACACCTGCATTTATTCAAACAGATGTGCGAAAGAATCATGTTTTATGATTTATATTATCTTGCTGGATATCAACCTTTTAATAACTAGGTAACACTAGTGAAAAACCAAATGGGAAATATGCTTCAACATTCCGTTTGTCACATTCTTCACACACTTAACAGCTTAAAGTCACACTTAACACACTTAAAGTCTGAATATGCAACAAAAAGGAACTTAGCTCTTTATTAGAGCAGAGGAAGAATAACTTGGCACTGGGTCTCTGCTCAAACACACTACATGCCTTTCTGTGGCTAAATTTGTCTAGTTTGCAAGCTGATTGTGGGTAACTGCTCCAAAGCACTCCTAACAGAAAACGTGCATCTACCAAGTGGCTGTCATTAAAAATAATACTGCTTTTAAAACGCTTCTTGTGGGTTACATCGCTTCAACAGTTTAGTGCATTGCCTTATATAAATTTTCTCACAGTATAGGAATTCTATATATTTGATCTGTTTCCTAATCAAACTCCACAAATTACTGCTATCATAGCCTTTCATTTACTCAATTTGTTAAAAAAAAATGCTTAGAGCAGACCTTCACAACTGAACATGCTTCCGGCACCTTGACTGAAGTCCACGTGTGTTATAACTGAACAAGATAATCTTTCATTTGTTTCCTCTGTGCCTATTTCCTCAGGTTTACACTGTTGTTCTACTTTGGATTTTCGCGTGGCAGGTATGACTGGAAATGCATTGTGGGGAAACGGGAACACCTTTTGCTTAGACACACTTTTTCATCATATTTTTCATGGCAATCCTGACCTGCTTCCTTTTATACGACAAATTTTAGATTTGCCCCTTGGTCCACTTGGTAAAGCAGTATACTTTATTTATGACCAGAGATAATATATTTTATAGACATATTCTAAAATACAGGATTTTTTCTGACTTGTTTGGGTTTAAGTTATCTTCCGAGTTGAAAAATTCAGAGGCCAGTGTTGTGTCCTATACCTAGAAGAGCAGCATAACAACTAAGCTTAATTTACCAGTTTACTCATGTTGCTGGAATATCTAGACAAAAACGTAGCACTGACTTCTGAAGTTTTTATATTCTAAGGAGTTTTCCTCAGTTCAGGCAAAAACTCGAGCCATTAACCATTAACTTATTACCCACAGCAATATCTCTCTATATTGGAGTACTCCCTAAAGTACTCCTCTAAAGCTGTTCAAACACTAATTAGGTTGCTATTACCATGTCCTTCAACTTCTGAAATTCTGGTCAAGCTTCCATGTCAAGGTCCATGGTCCAAGCTGGTCCATGTCAGTAACCTCAATGACATTTTCTTTAAAATATATTACATGAGACACAACTAGGGTAAGAAACTGTTGAAACAAATAGCTCTTCTAAAACATCCTTGTGTGAACTTGCAACAGTGATCATGAGCTGGACCTTGTGACCTGATAGGTTCTTGCGCATCAGTCAGCTGAATTAAAATTGAGCTGCTGAGATTCTTCTTACAACAAAAAGCCAAAGAGAGTTAAGGCAGTTAAACTGATATCATTCAGATTTGATAAGAGCTAATTCAAACCAATCACTCTTCTTCTATCACTACACTGACTTCTCATGCAGAACTACTCCTGCATGTAAAATTAGAAAGTGACCTTAGCAGTTCACCTGACTGAAAACAAGCGAAGTCTGAACAACCTTGACCATTTTTGGATTAGCTTTTCATTTAACTAAACTCAGTTTGTATTCATGGCCAGTGAAATCATATTGCATCACTTCTGACATTTACACATTTCCTCTTGTTTTGTTCCTTGTGTATAATAAATGACTTCCATATGTATTTTGAATTTAGGGAATGCATCAGAGGCTCTTCATTATACATAGTAGTTATGCTACAGCCTAACAAAACAATACTTCTGCTATTTTCCTTCTTAAATTGAGAAGAAAGAGGAGTTGACAAAGGGTTCTTGCTCCTGTTTAACATGAATTTTCTGAAAGTGCACAAACATAAGAATTAGCTCTCTGGCTCTGATCCCTGTCATATCCCCCATTTTTAAGGTTTTGTTAGAAGTGCCCACTATACTGAGCAAACTTTGGAGGAGAACGCTAAATTTGCAAGTATGCATTAAGTCTATAAAGAAGTAAACTCCTCACAAACATGGGTAGTTTATACAAAAAAGCTCTTTTGTTTAATATTAGTCTTTATAAAGTACTCATACAGTGTCCCATATTCTTAATAAACTAATCTGTACTTTGAAGTCTTTATGAGTATTTTTAATAACTATTTATCTTGTGAGTGAATTTAAGTAATGTTCAATGTTGCTGAGGAGAAAAGCATCATGCCAGGATGCTTTGTAACTTTTTCTAATATTTGCCTTCGCTATTTCTGAACTTTTTGCCTTTATACTTCTCTTCAGGTATCAGAAATAGGCAGCAGCCCATGTGTAAAAGAAAAGGAATAGGAAAAGTCGAAATTGTTTTCTAAAATCAGAATGACTTAAGAGATGAAGTAGAGAATAAGCACAGAGACAAAGAAGAAAATGGCGAATTCTGTTTGCAAGAGCAATGTTTGAAATTAGAAACAATTTTCACCTAGTACTGCTCTTACAGCACTGAATTCATTATTGGGAATAACACTGACAGAGAAAAATACTTTCTTAATATGTAAGTATGAATACTCTAGTAATTCAGTTACTAATTAATCTTTCATAAAAAGCTGAGGATCAGGTACTTACTTTCTATCCCGAATTTTCAAATAAAGGGGCATATTTCAGTGAGCAGGTAATTTTCTGATAGTTACAGATTCAAAGCCCAAAAGCACTCCTTTTTTTACAGTCAGAGAACTCCTCTTTCATAATCACATGCTCCTGACATTCATACTCTCCACTCAGGAGTACCATTTCTCGGAGCGCTTCCACACAGCCAGTGGTAATTCTCATTGGGAAGGACCCTCGAACTCCTGCAACATTTCAGAGTACATTCCTTGAAACTAAATCTGTCCAGAAAAAGCATTGTATGGACATTGCACAGTGCTGGAGGTGGTATGTTCAATTATTAAACAGAATAGTCATTTTATATCTATATTTAATTAGGTAGCTTAAAAAAAAAATACAAGCACCGCCTACTTCGGCAGAAGACTCAGTGCACTGTAACTCCTGGTGTCTTAAACTGTTTCTGTTCTTAAACTCTCCAAACTTAACTGTTTCTGTTCTTAAACTCTCCAAAGACATTAGCATCCACTCATGCCATTTAAACTGCTTTTTCATGGAAGTGCTGCAGGTTCCAGCTCAGCTAAAGTTTACCAAGGAGTTATAGAGTTTTTATAGCACAAATGTAGGAATGGCTGTCAAAACAATATCTCAGGTAGTATATGAAAACTCTCCATTCTCCCCAGGGTTATGCTTCATTCCCTCCACAAATCACAGGCTGAATGTTTAACAGCTGCTACCCAGATGTAGGATCTTTTCTGCACTTACCCCTTCCAGACACCTATAGAACAGTCAAGCAGAAACCAGAATTTGATGATCAAATACAAGCATTTTCAACTGGAATAAATAAGAAAAGATGTGAACGTAATTTTTTTATACTTCCTTGTTTAAAAATAATACATTTTATATAGTATTTTAGCATCCATGGGATATAGATTGACATATGAAAATTTCCAATGCAAATACTAAACACAGGAGAAGAAGCAACTTAATACAAGAAAACCAATTAAAAAATTGTCCTTCTTTAGCCTTTACCCTGTCCATTGAACATACCAGCTAGAATGCCAAGTATGAGATTTGGTTTTGATAACACAATATCCAATTATAAGGAATTTAAGTGCTTTCAATTAACTCTAAAACAATTATCTTACAAAAGGTGCTGGTAAAGCTAAGAAATGTCCCTTAGCTATTGATAAAAGTCAGCTTTCCACAAACAAGCCCAGGGCGTTTAGCCAGATTTTTGGTTTACTCTCCAATCCATAATGAATTCTTCAGTCATTTTAATCTTTGAAACAAAGTCAATTTTGTGGAAGTATATACAATTCCACCAACTTTCAAGGAATTCACGTCCACTTTCCACTAATCCTGAATTTGATCCAAAATAAATTTGACCCAGAACTTAGATCGAGATACACAGCATATTGGTGATTTTCATTACTTTTTTGAAAACTGAGCGACTCCAATATTTGTTCTCCTGATTTCAACTCTTAAAATTAAGTATTTGCTTGATTTGCCTCATAGTTAATTTTTTTTTACATCCTTCCAGTTGCCTTCTCAGTTGATGACTTCGATGCTTTTACACTGCTTTATTTTAGAAGGCACAGTTCACTACCCCAGTAATCCTCAAGTGAGCTTGCTCCTGAATGATCCAGATCGATGGCACTTGCTGCCCAAGTAGCACCACAGACCTGCCCATTTCTGTGCATCTATCTCTAGTTTTGTTGCTACAGCTGTTCATCCAGAGATTCACCATATCAGAACTGCTTTATTCTCCACATCACTCTAAATCTACGGACCAACTGGAAAATGTAACTGGTATAAAAGAAAATGTCTACCTTTTTTAAGCTAAGGGCATACAAAACTACACTCCTTGCAAACATCAGCATTTAACTGGATGGAATATTAACTTTCAGCTTTAATATTGTAAGGAGATGAGGAAATAACTAAGGGAACAGTTTTCTCTCCAAACAATACTGCCATGTGCATAATCATGAGAGGCAACTGTGGTAACATCACTCAACTGGAAACATATTCTCTATACCCTGAACCAGGCACGTGATTCCCGGCATGCAGGTGAGCCACTTTGTTAACAATGCAGAAAAACTAAAAAGCCCATCGTTCTGTCAAGTATGCAAAGGGCAGATAGATAAAGAATTAAAGGATTTTGATTCTAATCCATTTTATCACTCTCTGGCTGGTGTAGACACCAAAGGGTGTTCAACAGCACAGCTGATTATATTAATACTGGACAGTTGCATGAGAGCTATGAACTTGTCTGGCAAAGGTGAGGTCAATCAACAATTAAAACAGGGTTAGATTGGGACTGTAAGTAATTATTTTTAAAACCTTAAAGTAATAGCTGATATATCATTACAAAAAATGCCCTTTCTAGTTGAGAGATTAAAACATACGCTACCAAAACATACAAATGGTCAAAGCAATTAGTATCACCATTGACAAAATTCAAAGCAGTACACACTGTGGAGGGAAAAATCAACATATAGCGGGAAAAGAAGAAGCATCACTGACAGGTAGCTTAACATCTTCAGAAAATATCAGCAGCTGCCTGGATTATTATCTTGCATGCACACTGACCTCAAGTGCACGACTTATTTAATTCATTACTTCACATAACCTGCCACAAAATATTGTCTCTATGTACATATACAGACCATAAGCACTCTGAAAAATAGGGATTTTTTCATTAAAGTTAATTTCTAAGGGGGTTTTTTTGACAATTCATTCAGAAATATCTTTATTGTGTAAGCATTAACATTTAATTAATAATATTAATAAAACTTAAAAAATAAGTTTATTAAGTTATTAAGTTATTAAGTTATTAAGTTATTAAGTTTATTAAGTTATTAAGTTTATTAAGTTATTTAAAAAAATAACATTAATAAAATCTAAAAAATAGGGGGTGGATAATTAATTTATAGAGGCTCAAGCATGATGATTAAGAAAGATTAACTACAAAAAGAAATGACAAAGGAATGTGCAGAATAGCTCTTCTGCCAAAATTACTGTGGTATTGCTAGTAAACTATCTGGCAAAGGTGAGATAAAAACTAATGATTGAGGAAAAGCAAGAGATGAATACCTTTGTATTCCTTTGTACTAAACTGGCAACCAGATATAACTGCTTACAAATTAAAAGAGTAGGGTGTTGTTTTGGTGGTTTTTTTCCTCTCTTTTTAAAGAATACCACACTTCAAATTACACTAGTGCTAACTGGAATTCAGTTTTTATAAAAGACTCTTCAGCTGAATTGCTGAAATGGCTTCTTGGATCCTAGGTGTCAATTCTCATCCCAAGGCCATCATCTCAGTGTGTAACTAAAAATACAGTATCTCCCACACATTCTAAGAGGGCTATCCGAGCAGATTATGGCTTACAAAGCTGACACACAGCAGTTATGCGTCCTGAGACTCCAAACCTAGCATGGTTACTAAACCATGTGGGCTTGATAACGCTGCAATTTGGAACTGGCTGGAGAAGGAGCTACCCACAACCTATGTAAATACTGTCTGGTTTTGGGTCGCTCAGGTTTATAACTTCATTGAGCAAAATCCCTGGTTGGTTAAGAGTCATATATTCACACATCTGGAATTCTCCTCCATGAGATTACATTACCTGCTATATTAATAACGTGACCTGGGTTGAAGTGCTGAACTTCCAGAAATGAAAGCCTTGCTAATTATAGTATGAGTCAAATGGCTGAGACTCATTTAACAAGAGTTGTCAAAAGCTATAGAAGGAACAGATAGTTAAGAATATACAGACAGTGAGGTCCACAAACACCTCTAACTTAAAAAAAAAATCTGAAATACAATTCTTTCTTCAACTCCGATAGTCACCTAGTACAGAAAAGATTTTCAGAAGATTTCAATCTATACATATCTCTCCTACAGATCCAAGCCACCTTGCATTCTGCTGGGCCTGTTTTTTGTCCTATTTCTCACTGATCTCCTGAGGAGGAGACCACGAACTGCATTTGAAACTGAAATAGGACAATCTCTGATAATATAACAAAGTTTGTAACTAGGCCTATCATGTCACCATACATCTGAAAAATATGATCGGCTTTCTATTTGTTATTTGTATAGTACAATTCATTCACCGTTCTGTACACTAAAAGACAGAGTGCTTGCTGCACAGAATGTAATTTGAGTATATAATCAAGCAGTTGGGGATTCAAGCACTAACATATTCTAATCTATCACAACTTTAACTTACTGATGCCATTAAAATGGCTTCTATTATAAGTACATAGCAAAAACTGTTATTTTCCTCCTGTGCAAAATAGGAAACACTGAATCATATCCAAACATATTTTAGAAACTGTAAGACTATCAAAAGAGTGAAGTTTGATTTCCAGATGAGCCATTGTTTGTTTGTTTTCTTTCTTTCTCCAAATTCCTCAATGTTCCACCCCTATGATGAACAATTCCACTAAATATATTAACAATACAGGGTTTTGAAAGTCATTCTTTCCATCTGCTGGAAGCTGCAATAGAGAAATTTGAGTTTACATATTTTAAAATATAAACAATACAAAAGCAGTTCACAGGATTCCCCGTATCTTACTCAAAAATGCTGCCACCCACCTTTTTTTTTTTTTTTAAGCAACAGCACAGGCAGAACAAGAGGAATTGCATGTGGAGAAATGTGCATAAATGAATATCAGATGAGAAGATCCAAAGATAGGTGGGAGTAACACAGGTCATTTAGCATCTCTGACAGAGCAAAGCATAACTGTGGGTCAGGGAGAACTCTTTATCTTCTGTCATAACTCAGTGAGGGCTGAAAACACCAGAATTTCTGAGAATAAGGCCTTTAATGTTGAGTAAAGCAATGATGCAGGGCACAGAGAGATGAGGAGGTGTTATATTTGTATGATGGTTTTAGGTTGGAAGACTCTCAGACTGTCTGCCTTTCTGCAGGTAATACAATAAATCTAATTTAAGTTGTAATGAAAGACTAAAGATAGTATGAAATTGTGTCTGAAGCACAAGAAAAACCCTAAAAAAGTCAATTTTATGAATTAATCAATGTATTTAATATGAGTAAGGACTAGATTCTCAGTTCACATTATTCAGATGAAGATTTCAGCTTTTAGGCTTGGACTTTTTGGCTAGGAAGTTGGATGATACATCTCCTACCCCGAACCACTCTTCCTGCTCATACAAAATTTTTATTCTGAGATGTAATCCTCCCATTTTGAATCCAGCTATTCCAGATGTGCTTGGAAGATACGCTTTTGATGGGTTTTGGACTTCTTCCCAGTTTTCATTCTTCCAAAGCTAAATGGGTAAGATTTCAGCACACGAGGATGTCTTCTGACAGTCGTATCCCCCAGCAGTGCTTTCTATTTCAGAGCACCCCTTTCACCACAGGTGTTGCTCTCACACAGTTTCAAGTCACTTCTGCACCAGTTCAGTCAGTGATACTGACACCATTACTCCATCATCCAGAAGCAACTCACTTATAGTTAACTTATAGTTAAAATATAGCATTCCATCAAAAGCCACAAAATTGAAGGAATTAAACTAAATAAGAAAAACCCTAGTAATGGCAGTTGACTGACAAGAAACATTATGTTCATAGAAGCCTAATTAAATCAACTTTCTGGTGCATTAAGGGGGAAAAAGAGCTTACAAGACGGGTTAGAACTTACTGAAAGCATGCAAGTAATTTTAGAGTTCAAGTTCTAATAGAAAGCAGGTGGTATGAAGGACTCAGACTCTATAAAACTGGAAACACTCACTAGAATTGCCACCAGGTAATCCTGGTGGAAAAAAAAAAAAAAAAAAAAAAGCAAACAAATTTCTTTTTTAGGAAACACTAAAAGCATGAACTGGAAATATTAGTTTTTCCAGCAAGGGATAATTCTACTATGCTAAAGTTCACCTAAAATGGCACCCAGAAACCAAAAATATCATCACTACATGAATATGCTCTGTTAGGTACTATGTTAGAACCTCCTACAAGACTTAAACTTAATTGCAGTTTCTTTTTACCGTAAAAAAGAAACAAACACCAAATGACAGTATCTTGGATCTGAATGCCACCGATGTTTTCCACTGCGCACAAGTTAACCAGAAAAAAAAAGATTTTAGCATACATTCAAGTCTTTTCTTTCACACACTTCAAAATTCAACCTTATTCTATTTAGCTGATCTTTTAAAAGATATATCATCCTTTCATTTATTAGCCCATTAAATGTTTTTTATCTTTAACACTTTGTCAGCTAGTTAACTACCTCCTACATTATGTATCACTTTATTCCTCATGCTTTCTTCTGCACTGCTTATATGTAATAGAATAGTGTCTGATAAAATCTCTATAGACTCCAGTTTTTTGTCTTTCAAATCCTTCCCCTTAACATATCTCTCTGGCAGGATCCTCTAAAACCAAGGTAGGCTCACTTGATCATACCCCTTCTAACAGTTCATTCCTCTTTCAGTGCTCCCCAAGCAGTTCTTCCCCTAATTAAATGCCATGGAATATGCAACTAAGAAAGCTCTTCTGACTGTTCACTATACCATATATTTTTATGTGGTATCTCTGATGCTCTTCCTTGTGTTTTTACTGTAATCCCCACCTGGGGAAAAGACAGACATTTTTCTAGGTGTAAACAGCAAATAATATAGGTAATCTGAAATAAGATCATACATCTTCATATTTGGAAATGAGTATAAAATTTGGACGTATAAAACGTTGTCCTTACTAAAAGCCATTATCCTCTTTTATTTTATTTTTTTTTAAAACCACATCTGCTAGCATAAACCTAATTTTAAGGATTCAACAAAGTCAATGGAAAGATTTCTATTAAACTTGACAGGCACTGCATCCAGCATCTGAGCTATTACATTTCAAGGATAGAGCATATGTGAACCCATTTCTAAATTGGCAAATATCACTAGGCTGATGAAGAATGACAGACTTTACTATTGGTTTTTTAGAGATATCTTTGAACCTGTAGATTAAAAAAAATCATGCAATGAATAAACAGTAAGTGAAAAAAATGTGGTAAAGTTGACATTACCACAAAAAATACAAGAAACTGACTTAACGTGATATAACGTTAACAACATTAATTATTATTGCCAGCATTCCATATCAACCAGGATGATCATTGAAAATTTAAACTCAAATTGAGCCATAATTCTTCCCTCTCAGGAACCTTAAGAAACATCTCCCAAAACTGTAAGAAAGATGGATGAAAAATAAAGTTTTCATTTATATACTGACAACTGTTGTATCAAGACATTCCTACCTATTTTAACAAGATCCAAGTATTTCTCTGAACTCTATAAATTCACCAATTTTTCACAAGTTGCAGGTCAGTATTCATCTTTTGTTGTATCACTTATACAAATTCTGAGTTGGTTTTGATTACTCAAACCAGTGTTTATTATTCACAGCTTTCATACCACTCTAGAATTATAATTTAACCTTCAAGAAATCTATCATAAAATGCACAGAAATGAGAAACTGTCTGACAAACACCTATAACACAGGTCCTATGAAGGAAGACTGATGTAAGTAGGGTAGTTCAGAGTCTTAGAGGAAGGCCTGACAGTGCATTTGGACAGAATAAAACCCATGACTTTTCCTGGACTTTTGTAATGTATTTACAAATCTGCTAGAGTTACTAGGCCCTTCTCAGGGTGCTATACCAGGAGGAATAATTCCTTTATCAATCACCAGTGTCTCTGTTTTATGCTACCCCTGGTATCCTTCACCATCTTATACATTCTTCACCATCTGGTATTTGCTACTTGCTCATCCTCTTCCTATAGGATAGGAATAAATCTAACTGGTCCACAAACTAGGATTAATTTTAGCATGGCATTCCCTGCGGTTTTCTCACTGACTATGACAGAATAATAACGCACTTCTGGAGTGGGCTTGGTACTTGAGCCAGATCCTCTATTCTCACTTCCGCAGAGCTGCTCTCTGATCCCCAAGGCTTCTCCACAGCTGGTTGTCAGATTATTTTGGCTGGGAGCTATACTTGCACAGTTGGTACCACCTGCTGTAAATTCTTCAGTCCTTGTTATCTCTGCAGCAGCTCTTAACTTTTCAAAAGCTTATTCAGTGAAGAGAGAGGGAGAATTTATGCTTGGTGTTTAAATTGCCATTTTGTTTTCCAGAAACTCTTCAGATTGATAGTTCTCAGTACATTTTAAGAATTCACAGTATGAGACAATGACCCATCAATTGCTGCTATTTAAGAAAGCCAAACTCCATACCGTTAAGTTGGATGAGCTTGCTTTAACTGCAGGTAACCGAACTACACAGAAGTTGTATAAGTAAGAATGTGAAACTTCTCTGCACCTCTTTATGTAGACAAAGAACAAGATATTTAGGCACAAGGCAGCCTGCAGTATTTTTCTGTTTGCCCCACTAGCCCAAACAAGTAACATTTTCAGCAGCACCTGCATTTTGGCAGTGAGGATACTACCCACCAAGTAATGGCGAAATAAGATTCTGAACAATAACTGACACAGCTAAATTAATATTCTTACACATAGAGAAGACTTAAATTCACTGCAGCTTCAAAACCTGACCATTCAATAGAGCTGAATAGAAACTTTGCATCAAAAAATGCACTCAGAAGGATAAAGAACTGAGTTAGGAGTATAGACCCAAACTACACTGAGAAGCTAATACATTTTATAATTTGTAAAACTAAACTACATATTATAAAATTTGGATTTGAGCCTAGATCAAAATTTGACAGGCCAGATAAATTGCTTATCCAAAAAGAGATCTGATCAGCTCAAATTTAAATAAGATTTACACTCTCTTTGCGGACTCTCCTATCATCTTTTAATAGGATAATCACTGAAAGAAGAGAAGAATGATTCTAGTCATGTTTTGGACATCTCTCGGTCCTTGAAAAAAATAGCAGTATTTTGCTCTAATGACAGAACTGACAATCTGATTTTCTTCCTTCTTTTCCCTCATCCATCACCCTAAGATAAAATTTTTATCGGAAGACCTAAAAAGTGGGGGGGGGGTTTTATTATTAGGTCATATGCAGTCTGCATCTTTAACGGGCAAATATTTTTGATGCACAAATGTTTTTGATGGGCACCTATTTTTAATGCAATTATGTATTCTAAGATCAAAGAAGTATTTATATATGCTTACAGTATGATGCACATATACAGTGCCTGGTTAATGTGAATTTTAATATTATATATGCACATTCCAAATATAAGAGAAAATATGCATCATATAATTTACATCATTTAAGTTTCACCAAAAAGATAATCTTGAAAATCTATTTTTCATACTATAAATATTTGAAATTTGTTTTTTCCAGGAAACAAAAAAAATCTACATTTCTCAGTTTTTCTGTGAATTTAGAGACACCCTACTTGCAATCTTCCTTTGCCTAATTAGACGGTGTCTCTAAAACCTCTTAGGGAATTTTACATTTCTCAAAACTTTTAGTAGGCTACTAAATCCTGGCAAATTTCCAGACTGTCCATTGTGACAGGGATATATGGTCTAACTACAAACCCATTAAAATTTTTCAGTTCAAGGGTCAGATTTAACCCTGAAATTAGCTGATCTGCTTTTCATTGCTTGCTTCAATGAATTGGGGGTGGGGTGGGAGTGAAAACATAGTGAGAGAGCAGGGAAAATAAAAAATGTGAGAAAGTAGAAGTGGCAAGGTCAGGGAAGGGGAAGAACAGCGTTCATTACAGCTACATTGTACCCTTTAACGAAGTGTAAGTAAAGCAAGAAAAAACATTGAGAGGCCAATATCACATCCCCTTTCTACAAAAAAAGGGACATGAGAGCAGTTTCATGCTTCACAAGGTGGATGCAGTCAATGAAATGGAACAAATATCACTGTAGAACTCCACAAGGCATAAGACTGATGACATCTTGTAACCTGAATTGCGAGCTGGTAATTGTTTTATTTTATACACTTGATTTTATGTATGCTCATACACACCTCTGACTGTGCTTTATCCAACCACAGCACAGAATCACAAAGTGGATGAGGTTGGAGGCACCTCTGGAGATCACCTATCCCAACAGCCCTGCTCCAGCACGGCACCCAGAGCAGGGTGCCCCGCGCCCTGACCACATGTCCTGGAAGTACCTCCAGGGATGGCGACCGCCCAGCCTCCCTGCACAGCCCGCGCCAGCAGTCACCACCCACAAAAGAGGTTTCTCCTCATGTTCAGGGGAGTCTTGCCATGTTCCTGGTTGTGCCCATGACCTCTCGTCCTATCACTGAGCACCACTCAGCAGAGTCTGGTCCCATCCTCTTGACACCCTCGCTTCAGGTATTACTCACACGCATGGATCAGATCAGATCAGAGGAGCCTTCTCTTCTGCAGACTGAACAGGCCCAGCTCCCACGGCCTTTCCCGCCATGAGAGATGCTCTCCGGTCCCTTCATCATCTTAGACTCTTCACTGGACTTGCTCCAGCAGCTCCATGTCTCTCTTGTACAGGGGAAGCCAGAGCTGGACACAGTGCTCCAGATGTGGCCTCCCCACCAGGCTGCCTGAGCAGAGGGGACAGATCACATCCCTCGAGCTGTTGGCAACACAGGGCCTTATGCAGCCAGGAGATACCATGGGCCATCTTTGCCATTAGGGCACATTGCTGGCTCATGGTCTCCTTGCTGTCTACCAGGAACCCCCAGTCCTCCTCTGCAGAGCTGCTCTCCAGCATAAATATCATATTTTGCACCTAATCAAATGACTTGATACTTTCAGAGCGGCGAGGCGTCTTAGCTTGTGATATACAGTTAAAAGTTCCCGGAAGCTTTGCCAGAAACTTCAGTGAAGGCAGAACATGTTCTCACTTAAGGTAGTCAATACAGATTTATTTGCGCTTTTTCAGACTCATGTACACAAAAATTTTACCCTTTTCTATTTCAAGGTGCTCCACAGACACTGTCACCTTTAAGGGAAAAAGCTATTCTTTTTCTCCCTAGGAAAAAAAAAAAAAAAAAAAAAAAAAAAAAAAAAGAGAGAGAGAGAGAGAGAAAAAAGCTCTTCTTTTTCTCTCCCAGATTTACAGTTTGATGTGATTTAAGATGGATGGTTTGGAACACAACAACTGTCACTGCGGTCTGACAGTACAGCAACTCAGAGCTTTTTTCTCCTCATTTTCTATTCATACTACTTGTATATATACTACTTCTATACATACATTCTTGTACTTTGTCATTCAGAAATTAAAAAAAAAGAGACACTAAAGTCACAGACTTTGTTCAAATTATCTCACTGTCCAGGGACATGAATTCAGCTAACCTGCCACACAAAAACAGGTACTTTTTTTCCTGCAGATTATTTGCTTATGCCACTGAGATGAGGAAATGAAACTTTAATCTAGGGTGCAAGCAGCAAGAAAGGACAAGAAAGGAAAACTACATTATGACTGTGATAGTCACAATGCCAGGCAAGGTAGTATCGCTTAGTGTTTTGTTGTCAGAACCTGTTTTATGGTGACCTAGACATTACTTAACAGAATTTTTCATTTCTCATCCTAAATATAGGTTAAGTTTTTTTCCTCTCATGTTGAAGAATACCTTCCAGCCTTAACAATCCTCTTTATTGAAATTGTATTCAACACTCAGAGCAAACATGGCCCTTAGCATTTAGCACGTTTTTATGTTTGCAGTGTGTCAATGACTCATTGTTTTAAGAGAATATGACAACAGAAAGAATCATAGCCTTAGGCATGGCATAAACTGATTAGTGGCTGTGCCAGTCTGACATTTTTCCAGCCTACTGAGAGAACACATACTTTACAATCTGTCCTTTGAAGAGTTTGTCTCTCCTGACAAATGCCTCTTCCTCTATCAGGACAATCTAATGTGATCAACATCCAATACTGACGTACAGTACTTTAGAAGAACGCTATCTTACAACTCCCACAGAGCACTGTTATGCCCTACTAATTACTTAAGAAATATATCATTAGTTTGATACTCTAACAACAATTTAAAGTGCAGTTGGACTAGATGTTTTTATTTGTGCATATATATACAAGGCGAATTATTACCCTGCAACTTCAGACCACTCAGATAACCATCTGCTCCTGGATATCACAAAAAAAAGTCAGCCTACCTCTCCCAAGCAGCACACATGGCCAAGACACTGCTTGGAAAGTTATTCTATGACCATAGTTACTACAGTAGGACACAGGGACATACCTGCACACACCGTTGCAAAGAGGTATCAAGGCTTGGAGGCAGAACCTTGGCGGGCCAACAGTGCTTCCAGATCTTCCATGAAAGACATGCTACCTTCCTGGAACCAGGTTTGAAGCTTGTCTCACTGTCCAGGGAAGAAGAGGAAGGTATGAAAGGCATACTTTTCTAAAAGCACATTGTTTGTGCCATCTGGAAGCTGCTCCAGGTCTGAGGCAACAGCATTTGACAGATAGGTGATACTACACATCTGCTTTACTTTTGTAATCTCTTTCTTCATTCCTTTTTTTTAACCTTCTCTGATAAATAAGTCTCTAAGTGTTCATTTTCATGTAATAGACAATCTCCAAGACCTTTCTTTTTTTCTTTAAAAGTTCAGCAAAACATGATCTTTAATCTACCCTTCCATCTTGTAAACACAACTGAGTCCAAAGGCAAAGGCACATATTCACGGACGTCAGTTGACATTTCACTAAATACAAACAAAAATAACAGGCATGTGAAGATCAAGAGAAAATGGAATATATATCCCATATTATGAATATTTGTTTTCATTAACATCATTATTAGATTGTTTCTAACATATATTCCACCAATTACCCTCCTTACTATCAGCCTTCATAGACATGTATGTGCAATAAAAATGCCATAACATGAATCTATGAAAAAAGTAAATCTATTAGTAAAAGTGCTTTGACTTCTTAAAATTTCTTTGATGTTTTAAGATTAAGATTAATTAATTAATGCTGTACAAAAGGCAGTTTGCAAGCAAGTAAACACAGGTTTATGGTTCAGTATATTTTTCCATTAAATGAAAAAGACTTTTCTTTCGTAACTTCTATAGAACTTTTTATTGATGAACAACTATTTTGTCAATAATGATTTAAAATAAATAAATAAAAGAATTTATATCTCAGTAACTGGAGAAAGAAATTCATTTTATTAACCGAGCACTAGTTTTGGTCTACATTCGCTTAACAAATACTGTCACTCTTTGGGGAGAAAGTCTCCTCTATGTAGGTTTCAACACTCCTTTTCTTTTGGTAATTTAAGACACCCCACTGAATTTCTCCAGCCATTCAAGCAGTCTTCTAGCAAACAACAAAAAGACTAAGTTCCGCGATAACCTGACTATGCAAGGTTTCGTTGCTGAGAGAATGGATGATATTAATCTCTATTTCATAAAAGAAAGAAAAGAATGAAGCTACCTATCTTTTATCTTTATGTGAAGAAGTCAAGAATACCTTCAAGAACATTTTACCTGGCTATTGTCTGCTTGTCTTCACAGCTCTTACTACAAAAAGTTCAAAAACACACTCATTTTTACCTCTCTTTACAATTTCTACTATACGGCTTTCTTTTTTTGAAATACCAATATTCAGTGAACAGTACTGGAATATTTCCTACAATAACACCTATAAATTAAACTACCAGGCCACTCCATACTGTGATTATTTCTTGTTCTCACTGATATCAGTATTACATTGTTCCTGCTGCACAGTCCACCAATTACTATCTTTACGAGTAGGCATTTTGATAAATTGCATTGTGTACTTTGTTATGAGAATGTAGTAAGAATTTGGGGTTTTTTTTAATTGAATGATGCTGCAGGTTGTGAATCTAAAGCAGTTAAATCCATCCTTTTGTTATATTAGAAGCATTTGTATTATTTCTTGAAATACATTCTGTGTAATAGAAACAAGAACTTAGGATTGTTGTTGCACAAGAATTCATTCTAAGGCAAATTATATCTGGTGGCTTATCCTCTGAACTGAGTTCCCCAAGCATTCAGCGACACACTGAGAGAATTGCTCTATCAACACAACCTGTGTGGTTCATTAGCCTTTCATTAAAAAGCAGATCTAGGGGAGCTTTTTAAGGAGGCAGCAGTAAAACAGTTCCTACTCTCAATTTTGAAAATTTTCACTGGTAGTCTCACCGAGGCCACCGCACAGAGAAGTTGATCTCCCCTATGACAGCAAGGTCTTATTCCACAAGCAAGGAATACAGTCCAAGCCCTTGAAAAGCACCATACTTCAAACAGCATTAAGCATTACTAAAAAGTGAGAACAATATCTACTAGAGTTAAAAAATGCACAAGATATAGGAGCCATGGAAATTATTAATGCACTTTTGTAGACAATTAAAATACTGAAGACCGCAGAAAACAGCAGTAAAATGTGAAAAGTTATAGAAAATATACATGCGATGTTTCTATTCTCACTTCCTCAAATTTAAAGCAACAGGTGATCTAGTATTTTCTTTTATAAAACTCACCTCTTGGTTTTTTAGTACATGCCATCTTTTAAGACAGTTCAATACAAATCTGATTGATCATCTCTCATTTTTTAATGTGATAAAGAATCCTCACATTGATGTTATAGTAGTCTCTGTATGAAACAGAGAAACAATATTATAAAAGTCCAGTCAAGCATTGGATAGCTAAATAAGTAACAAATGGAACTCTAACATGCCAGGCACCACAAATACAAGAGAAACATTGCCTGTAAGTTACCACTAACAGTTTAGCCTGCAAAAGCCAGCAAATACATATTTTTAAAAAAAAAGAGAGAATACCGTATTTCTTTAAAAGAATCAACATTTCTTCAAGGTTGATAAACCATAAACTTCCTACTCAGTTAAAAAGAAAAGTCAATGCCTCTGTTGACAGTCTGAGTGCATAAGCACAAATGTAACATTTTTTGTAAGAGTGGAGAAAAAAAAGGAAAGAAAAAAATGGTATTGAGAAGATTGTAATATATTGCAGATTGGCAGAAGACCATACTGAAAAAGGTTAAACATATCTATGTGAATATTAAGCAGTTTTACTTGCAATGCTATTGAAAAGACTCTCTCTCCATATTCAAACGTACAGCACACAATACGGCATGTTAGAAAGTCCAACCATGCAAGGTCCCAATGCCAAGCTCAAGGCAACATCAGGAATATCTTTCCATACCTCCGTAAAATCTTTCCATACATTGTACACAGGCTACCTCTTCAGACTATCTGACATTACTTTCCTGTGACACCCTACAAGCCCCTGCCACTAGAAAACTCCAACAGATATCTACTTTCTGCCTTCCACTTTGGTTAGATGGACTCAGATCTTCAGTGCTGCACTGCCAGGCCACCTTCCTGCCTATCAGGTATCAAGTGTCACCACAATAGGAAAGCCACCAGCCTGTGGAATCTTATCAAAGGTTCCCTCCTTTGGTGAATAACTGAAATGCAGACATGGAGTCTCTGAACATGGTGCAAGAGGCTGATGGAGTTTAAAGCTAACGTATTTGGACAAATATCAATTCAAGAAACATACCTTCAGTGGGGGGGGGGGGGGAAAAGAAAAAAAATCAAGAAATTTTACCATTCAAAATCACCTTGAATGGAGTTACTGCATATTTAAATTATTTCTAGTTTTTCAGTGGTCAGCTTAGACGCAGAAAGGCTTGATGTCACCATGACCTCCGTAAGAAACATGTAACTTATACATTATGCTTCCTATTAACAGGGAGAAGTAACACTTCCAAGGACTTGTTACTGTGCTGCCAAATGCTTCCCATCTACCCAGGCTCACACGGCAAAGTCAGAAGCAGAAAACAGAAGAGAGGAGCTACAAGCACCTCTCATGGACACAAACCCAGTTTTATTTCTGGATTCATATTTTATACCAACACTACTGCCTCTGAAGACTCCACAACACACTCAGTAGGAATCTTGGAGGTGTCCAAAATAGCTGTTTTGTATTTTACTACAGTAATTTGCATAAATTGTCTTGAATTCACATCTCCTCTGCCAACAAGGATAGGAGCTTTCATAAGCTCACCCTAAAGCTTCCAGGCTAAGGTCCTCTACTACACGTAGTAAAGCTGGTCAAACAACGGGATTTCAAGGTGGCCAAGTGATGTGAGGATTATCAAAGAGAGGGGAAAAGCTTTACTTTTTGGACTTGACCTTAATTACCTAGTGCAGACACACCAGGCACTACAATTCCGCTGCAAACAGTGACACGATCCAACATATTGTAAGCCTGAACCTCATTATTTAATGGAGCGTAGCTGTTGCCACTTAGCCTGGAGAAGTAAAGACCAAAGACACAATTCCAAAGTTTCTTATTCAAAATATTCTCCACCTTTGAGGTATCCAAATACCTACCCCGCTGTTCACGGTTCACCTTTCAGCTGACAGCCGCTGCTGACTGCCTGGCATTTCCTGCAGACAAACAGCCCCAAGACACAGGGCAGGTTTCTCGGACGGCCCTCGCGAGGCCGGCCAGGGCCCTCCCCGGCACGTGGCTCCCGTTCGGCGCGCAGGGAGCTCTGCAGCAGGCAGGCAGGGCAGCGCTAAGCCCAACACCTAAGCCCAGCTACGGTGACACAAAGACCCACCAACCGAGAGCAGAGTTAGGCACCTGATAGCAACAGGTAACACCTCAGAAAAAGAAATTTTTATGTTTAAAATGACAGACACTTTCTGAAGAAATAAGCATGGTGAAATGCTTCACAATTTTCCTAAGTGCAATAATGCTCATAATTATTGGCATGAACTGCTAAAGCAGCATTTACTGCAGCACTATTCACACCCACACAAGAACTCACGTATGCCAAGGAGCACCCCCGGATACAGACAGGTGATAATGGCACTTGCCCCACTTCCACCTATAAGCCAGGTCCTCTCCTCAGGAGGATGCAGGTCAGGCCATGCTGCCCACCCCGGTGCCGAGTAAAGCCCCCAAACCGGGAACTCCTCCCAGAGGAGGAAAGCCAAAGCGTGCAAAAAGAAACGTTACCTTGGCTGCCACAGGGCATCCTGCCACCTCCCCAACAGGGTCCTCCGAGTCAGAGCCTTCCAGAACGTTCCCAAATCCCCGCCGGGGCTGCCGCCTACCGCCTCCCCAACACCCCAAAACGCTCCCGAACGCCCGTGGCGCCCCGCAGCGGCCGCCGCCGCCCTGCCCCGTCAGAACCTTCCCGAACGCCCGCGGCGCCCCCTGGCGGCTCCTCCCCCTCCCGCGCCTTCCAGAAGGTTCCTCGCCGTGGGACGGGGGAGCCGCCGCGCGCTGCGTGAGCGGGGCCTGCCCGCCGGGCGGTGGCGCGCTGGAGCCCACGCGTGGGCAGGCCGGGAAGCGCCGCGCGGGGCTCCACAACCCTTCTCACCGGGGCATCTGCCGGCGTCCCTGCTGTGGTGGTTGTGGGCAGGGAGGCCGTGGTGCCGCTGCCGGCCTCCCCCGACCCTATGTGCAATGCTGCAGGCCAAAGAGCTGAGAGGAAGAGCCGTGGGAGGCCGAGCTGGAGATGTCGCAGTTAGTTCATGGGAGTTTCTGTCACGCCTTGCCTCTTCGCCATCAGCTACTCTGTTTTCTGCCTACATCACATAAAGTTTTACCTGGTTTTAATTTGTATCCATTTCTTTAATAATAAAAACATCAGTAACACTTAAACCAACGAGCACTGTTAGGGCTGCTGAGAAGTTTGGGACCCCACAGAGGCTGTTATCCCATGTTCGCTAAAGCATTTAGTGTGGGGTTTAGGCAAACTTTAAAATAGGGGGGGAAATGCCTCACTTCCAGCAAATATTTTTTGAGCTTGCAAATTCCTGCAAGTGGGTTACAGTGTGAAGCTGGTCAGCTCACCATGATAAAGCTTGGTAATATTATATGGTTAGACCTGAAAAAGATTAGGTGACGTAGGAAGTGTTTTGAAACGCGGGCTGTTTACCTTCTGCAGAGAGCAACCACCGGAACTTGCATTCATTATAAACCTATTATTAAAAAAAAAAGCATACACTAGCGTGTTAAGACTTAAGCATCTACATTTTCTCGGTCCGAATGCACTGGACACACACCAGACCAAGAAATTAGGCGGCAAGAGATTTTCCAGATGATTGCTTTTTCTGCCTATAATATAGGAGGTGACAAGAATGTTACGGGATTATAAAGGACAGTCAGAATCACACAAACAACATAATCATCGGTAATTATTTGCCTCTTTAAGTGTTGACTTTGTTACTTTCGGAAAGTGAACTTTCCCAGGGAGGGAAAAAAAAAGCAATTATGGTCCACAGTGTTTACATAACTGCAAACGATTCCCCGTTTCCTAAACCTCATCCAGAGGGAGTGACAATAAAAAGCCTTACTGTTGTCAGTTCGGACCAACTGGAGAGAACACCCTTGAACGGTTATTGGCTTTCGTCAGCGAAGAGCCTGTGAACTGAAGCTGAAGTCAGGTTATTGTGTCACAATTTGTGTTTCAGAATGCTGGACGGGGCATGTGTTTCTGCGCCTGGTTCTGGACAACCTGGGAGCACAGTCCTCCGAGGCATATACTTCTCTGGCAACAGAAGTGAGAGCAACAGTACCAGAGTTTCTGTCTTTTCTGCAGATACCAAGGTATTAGCATATTCTCTTAAATTAATATGGGGCAGAAACCTTTATTTTTCAAGGTCAGATACTAATCTAAAGATTGTGTACTCTCCCAAGTTAACTCTTTTTTTCATCATCTGTCTCTGTAGATAATCTGCTTTATTTGATTCCATAAATTTATTTATTTATTTATATAGCCTGGTGGTCTTCCTTGAGAAGTGTAGGTAATTGCATAGGGAAGTATAGAGGACCGTCATGTAACAGCGCCAGGCTCCATTATCCCTGATGGCTGACCACACAAACCCTCCTGTTCTCTTTCTCACTGAAAGCAGTAAGACTACTCAAGCAAGCATTAAAACAACTTCAAAAGGTTTATGAGGACGAATTATTTATTACAATATCTAAATGGGAGGTTTTAATTATATCCTCAGTTCAGGGGAGAACTTTCTGTTGTAAGGTTGGAGGGGGGTTTTGTGTTTTTTTTCTTTTTTCTTTTTTTTTTCCTTTTAGCTGACACTGAAATCAATGTGCAAAATGTCTCCACTGGCAGAATAAAGCTTTAAGTCTCATTAAAATTACAGGGCATAAGAATTGATCAGATACATTCTTGAAATCTTCTTGGCTAAGAATTTGTATTGGTGTAAGCTGCTCGTATGCTTGGCTTGAAGGTCAGTAAAGGAAGGAACTTAATGTGTATACAGCCTGCTGAAAGCTTTCTGGTCAGCTGAAGGACACTCCGGTGAGTAAGCAGCATACATTACACAGCAGCAAATTGCTGTTAATAGATGTAGAGCCATCATGTAGCAGTAGTGTTACGACTGTGTTGAGCTGATGATTTTTCAGCTATGTCATAGGCTTAGTGTAATAGACTGGCTCCTCACAAACCTGGCTTCTCTGATTATTCCCAAGAGCACAGGTAATAGGGTTTTACTTATTTCTGGAATATTGCACTGTTCACTTGATGAGAGGATTTCTCTAAATAAGGTCTGAACAAGAATTACAGAATTTGACTCACAGATCACACATCCTTTAGCCCGTGTATATAGTAGATATTTATCTACTACCTCTTTCCCAAGCACAAGGTTCTGGAAGAGTGGAAATTCTCACACTTTGTGTGAGGCATATTAACCCTCTTTAAACTATTTGCAGATTTCCAACCGAGTTTCCCCTTTTTTCTCTCTTGGAAGTGGCAGTTGCACATTTTCGACTTACGCCAGATTTTTGAAACAAATCTTCTGATGTTTTGGTTCAGACTATTCGCTTCATCCTTTACTTTCACAGCTTTGCCATATTTAAGGCCACAAAGTAGACCTGTAGTTACAAAATTGCATGTATTTTTAATGATTCATCTGTTTTATGGTGAGTGGTGAGACTTGGTGTTATTTGTGTCAGGGATGACTTGAAGGCATTGTCAGGACTGCAGGCAGGAGCAGATGGCTTGAGCTGATAACCAAAATGGGAGATTTTTTAATGCAGGGCAGCTTGAAAGAGAGGTATTAGTATTAATTTGAACATTGACTCTGGAAGTGATAGAAACAGCATTATCTCCACCCTTAGTGGTAAGAAAACACAATATTTTTGTTCTGTAGTCTCTTTCAGAATGTTTTTCCTGTGCTGGCTACTTTTATTGCCTTTTCTCTTCAGTGAATAAAGCCCTCCTTTGTTCATGTTCCTTTTTAAGATGGTCATTTTGCAAATATGCTTCATTTTTAACATCATCTTTTCAGTTGAAGTCTTTATCCTGCTTCCCTCTTAATTGCATCTACTCTGTGGATCATTTGCTGTGCAGACCCTAGGAAATGAGTTCTCATTTTCCACCTGAGAGGAGGAAGGGTGCACATCTCCAGGAGAAGACATTCTAGTGTATGGCTGGTAGTAAAAGATTGCAGAATTTTCAGCTACCTTTTCTGTCTTTGAGGTAATTTAGGTGCCCTGAGGAAGGCAGCACAAGCTTGTGATAGCTTGGTTTGGGACAAGGAATGACAGCAATTCGTCTTCATATGTTTGCCAGCTTGTTAGGAAAAGTGAAACTTGGGGAAGAGAGGTCTTTTGATGCTTGTTTGTTGTTAAATGTTAAAGCAGAATGCAAGGCTGCCTCTCCATGCAGAAAGTCACAGCTATCTGTCCCTGGAGAAGAAATCATTAGGAAAATGAGGGCATATGATCTTGCAGAGAATACGTGTCTGCATTAATTTGACACAGGCAGTGAGTTTGCAGACAGCAGGCTTTGCAGAAATTAACGTTCCCCGCGCATCTTCTCTTTCCCTCTCGCCCCGAGTGGGAAGAAATGAGAAGCCGGGGAAGGAGGGAAGGTCCAGCCTGCCTTTGCGCTCCAGCTCGGCTGTCGCTTTGCATACGGCCGCGGTGCCTTGCAGCCTCCTCTGGCAGGAGCGCAGCGGAGAGGTGGCCTCCCGAGCCTCCTGTGCCGGGAGGGGGCCGCTCCGCGGGACGGAGCGCCCAGCCGCCCTGCCCGGGCCCGGGCCGCAGCCCCTTCTCGCCCTGCTTCCCAAGCGCCCGCATCTCGGCGAGGTGAAGCGCGCCGGTTAGTGCTCCGGGAGCGGGGGGGTTGGTTGTTTGTTTCCCGCCCCATCCCATTTCTGCCATCGCAAAGAGGAAGAAGCCCTCAGGTCGCCCGCAGAACTGCTCGTTCCGCAGCCCGAAGACAAGGGCGCCTTTGACTGCGAGCAGCT
>PTEX01000138.1:1194555-1244286 GCA_003342815.1 Eudromia elegans | reverse complement strand
GCGGAGCGGAGCGGGGCGCGGCGGGCTCCTCCGCAGCCTGCCCCGTGTCACCTGGGCGGAGGGCACGGCCCGAACCTGGCTTGCCAGAGGGATGCTGGTGGCGCTTGTTAGTCCTGCTCTGGTGGAATTAAAACAATGTATATGGTGATTTTTTAAATATAATATATGGTGATTTTGTGACACGTTGCATTTTTCTGCAGAAGCTAGGCTCAGACCTAAGTAAGCCACAAGTCAGCTTTTAATACACACATTCCAAAAGGAAAAGCTATGCATTAATTAACTCCCTGTACTGCCTATGCCAGGAAAAGTGAAAAACATTACAGCTGTCTGTTGTATATAAGCTTTAGCAGGCAGCTAGCTGGTAGAAGAGATCAGAGAAGCACTAAGAAAAGGAAGAAAGCCATAATGCACTGGTTTTTATCTGCTTAAATTATTCTTACTTTTTTTGCTGTGCTTGCAATTAGCACATAAAGAACCTTTTACTGGGTGTTCTTAATAGAGACACAATAGGCTCTCCAAATATCTAGAGGTAAAAACTAGTCAGTGGGATGCTTTTAAATATGAGGAACACTCCTGCAGAAAGAGAAAGATTGGCTCACTTGGAAAAACTCAGTTGACTGTAAGAAGCATATTTGCACATGAAAGGTATGGTATTTTTTCTTGCTCTAATAAACTATTTTGAGTGCATTAAGGACACTTGCAGAGTCAGAAGACAAGCATCACTTTTTAAACAAGACTTCAGATTTTACCAGATTCTTGGGGCTGGTCAGCAGTTAGTATGAAGAATTTTTTTGCATCTTATTATGACTGAAAGTAAGAAGGCTGCACTGGTTAATTTTCCTGTATATTATCTCTGATTTTCCATTAGGTTAGTCAGGGCTGGTCTCTGATTAGCCCTCGCTTTTATCTGTGATATTTCAACTCTGTGTCTCTCCACCTTGCTGACTGGACCAAAAACTTATTCTTCAGAACAAATCAGGAAAGGCCTAATGTTCCCTATGGGCTTGCAAAGATAATGGCTGAACTTTCAGGATACCAGCCTACAGAGCATCTGTGATCCCAGGACTGCCTATTGCTTAACACATCTTGATGTCCCAAGGGTAGTGACAAAAAGGAGAGGAGACACTGTGACAGCGATGTTCTCTCATTCATGTGGATGCATAGTCTTACTTAGAAAGGATCGGGGATCCATTGAGCCAGGTACTGCACAAATTCAGGGAATACAAAATCTCTCTTCACATGAAACATTTAACATCTAATAGAGATATTCATGCACACTTTAGTTACTTTTTTTTTCAATGGAAGAGCTAGAATGTCAGGTGGCCATTAATGGTAGAAAAAGCTTATTGAAACTAAGGAGTGAAAATCAGGTAGAAATAGAAAATGCAGAGGAAAAGTAAGGGCTGGATATCTGAAAGACCACAGAAACTAGAAAAGACAAAGGTAAACACAATCCAGCAACATACAACTTAAAAAGAGTTGAAGTTCAAGTCGTGGAGCTGAATGTACCAGCTGAGACGGGTCCCTTTCTTACTACTGCTATTCCTACTTATACAAAATGGGACATAAAGGGTATGATGAGTATAAAAGGATTTACTTGCCCTGACTGAGCTCTGCACCACTGGTTAAGCTTCCTTTGAGAGTCCAGGCAATATAGGTGTTTCCATCATTCAGCCCAGTGGAACACTCTTATTCTTCCCTGTAGAATGGAGAGGGGAACTCCGTTGATGTGAGAGCAGTGAGCTGGAACTGTCAAGATTTTCCATTTGTTGTGCTGTGTGTAGGAACTGGAAGCTTTATCAGCAGAGGAAATGCTAAGTCCTAAGCAAAGGAGAGTGTTCAAGGACAGAGCAGGAGTTTTAGAACAGTACTACTGCAAAAATAAGCCAAAATAATCTTTACAAAATGGCAGAAATACTATCTCACAATATACTGTTGCACATACATTCTGTGAGCAGTAATGAGTCTGTTCTCATTCCCACCAGTTCTGCATGTACGTATTGTGCTTATTTCTAATTTACATTGATCTTACCTCAAATAAAGAGGACCTGGTAACGCTTCTTTTACGCTGGTTTTTAAAGACTCATTATCTTCAGCGTGAATATGACAGGATCTGAGCAGAGACTATTTTTTACCTCTTATGACAGTGATAGCTTTCAAGCTATAGTCAAGAATTGCTTACATGATTTTTGAAAATGACAGCAAAGCACAATGACATGTTTTGACCTTTGGCATTTGATCAGCAATTGTGAGATTAAGTTAATTTTTATTCAAGCAGTAAAACTTGTCGTTTGCTTGCCTGCGAACCCTTGTACCACTGTAAGAGATTAAATTAAATGGTTAAGTATTAAAACCAGGCATTGGTTTGTTGATCTTTCTTTGTATTTGGTGGCTTCTTCATGTAAAGGAAGCGTCCTTAAGGGGTATGTATCTGCATATTTTTAATTTCATGGCTGACGTTCTTCTAAGTGTTACAAAGTAACAAACTTTGTATTTGTAAGCACAGAAAATCTCTTTGTTATTGTGTAGTTGAGTCCTCAGTGCATTTTCCTTTTCCTTTTCAGGCTCTAGGTTATGGGCAAGTCAGAAAGCCAGATGGATATAACTGAAATGAATACTCCAAAACCAAAGAAAAAACTGCGGTGGAGTGCCCTGGAAATAGGGCTCTCTGTTGTGGTGGTTCTGCTGGCTATTGTAGCTATCACAATGATAGTTTTGTATGCAACGTATGATGGTGGGTAAATGTGACCCTGAATGAATAAATGCATTGGAATTTGAAAGTATTTTAAGAAATTACACAAGAATATTTTAACAAAAATTCAGTTGTTTGAGTAAAAGATAATAATTTACAATATCTTAAAAGTTTTTTTAAGACAATATGTTGCATGGCATACATAGCTGCATACAGATATATATATATATATAGTATGGTATATATAGCTACTTTCAGCTAATAAAAAGTGTGAATTCATCTGAAAATTATTTTATAATATAATGGTATACCTTATTTATTTTATAAAACTGGATGATAATAGCTGCTCCATCATAATCATATTTCATATATCTATAAATATGTAGACAGTACGACACAATTATCTGAAATGTAAAACTGCATGCATACTTATTGCTTGAGATTGACAGAAAACTGCTTTTTCCCAAATGGGATCCTATAAATTAATTTTTTTCATGAAAGGTTGCAAGTAAACAAAGTGTCTGTTTTTTTTCTGGCTTATCAATACTCACGTTTGCAATCAGAGCTTCAGCAGGCAAAAATATACCACACCCTTCTGAAGAAAGACAAACTGCAATATGTCCTTCATATTCCTATCTGTATCAGAAAATCCCATTTTTTCCTATCCTTTTTCAGGATACTGATGGAAAGACTCTTAGAGCATATAGTTGAACTAATGGATTTTCTGACTCAGTAACCATACCAAAATGCCTGAAACTAATTAGTTTCAGGCAGAAATACTTTGGTCATACTTAGAAAATATGATACAGAGAAGCTGATAATTTACATTTTGGATCAAACTAGGCTGTTACACTAGAAATAAAATGCTTCATTTCATTTTAAATTCCTTAATGATTTTGTTTAAGCTTTTTATTATGGTCTAGTTCAATTATGGAATGGGAAAATGCCATTATGAAATGAAAGGTTTTTACTTTCATTGTTGTATTTTTAAATTCTCAAAATAAAACATTTTCATGTTTCTGAACCCTGTATTTTGTTCAGAAGACTTTCAAGTGAATGTCTCAGAATTACATAATTCCTCCAAAATCTTTTCATTGTAGTAAATTTGTAGATTTAGACTGGATTTGTTTCAGTATGCATAGACTTTTTCTTCATATTTCTTGGTTTTCATAAAAATAATATTTTGCCCAGCTCTAAATCAGATGATAAATATTCTCCTGTGATGACTACTGAAACTTGATATGATGGTAGTCACCAGGACTGAAGGATCCTAAAATGATAAAGATGAGAGTATTTTTAGAATCTGTTCCTAAAAACATTCATTTACTGAATATAAGTGAATGTAAGGTATGCTTGTTTTCTTTATCTTACTGTACATTAAATGGAATTCTGATTGTATCGTTGACAATAAAATTTAGTGTAGCATTTGTTGCATTGACTTTCAGTATAAATTAAGAGCATTGTTGTCTTTTTTAGATGGGGTCTGCAAGACATCAGACTGCATAAAATCAGGTAAGAACAAAAATCTTTACCTTTTAAATGGATATGGCCTAAAAAAAAAATCTATCATCACCGTGTAAAGCTAACTGAAAAGAAATATGGCAGATAGAGCCATGAGATCTGCTAAGTGACATAATTTCTTTAACGTACTTCTACAAATGTAAAATCTTGAAGCATGATATTATCACATCTTACAAAGTCAACAGAATCAGGTAAGTTAATAGTGCAGGTGTGCCAAGTAATGTCACTAGCTGCAGAAAATGATTTAATTGAATTAGAAAGTGGCTCTTCCTCCTCTGAGTCAGAATTCAAGTGGAGTCTTGACATGATGCTGAGCGGCTCTGTCAGTGGAGAAGGTAAGACATAAAGGGAAAGTCTTGTTCTCTGATAGCCGTTAAAGGTGCCTTGCTGCTGTATTTGTGCAGTATTAATGTCCATAAAAAGAAACCCAGATTTCACAGTCTGCCAAGCTAACTTAATACTTTAATAATTGCATTAAAAAAATCCTGTTTATATTTTAGTCTACACTTTACTGGAAAGCAACTAAAATGACCCAAGGAAATGCAAAATTCCATATTACGTATTCCTTCCCTTTCCCTTTACCTGGAGTTCTCTTATTCTCTCTGTTTTCTTCTCCCAAACAATTAATGCTGATCTCCCTTTTTTTGCCTAATCTGCTTTTAAATTTCCCCATTCTCTTTACTGCGCTTCCTATTGGGATCATTCACTAGAGGTACCCCAGAGCAGTCCATTGTCTCAGTGACAGGACGTTGCTACCTGCGTAATTCTGGCATCTCTTGGGAGTTATGGGAGGTGGCAATCCTTGTGGCTTATTGTTTACGTAATGTAGTCTTATGCTGCCAACGGAAAGCTCCTACTGTGGTTTGAAAAGTGATCAAATTAGATCCCTAATTTGATTACAGTTTTTTCAATCTACAAGATACCCATTTACAATTTAATGCTTTACAACTTTTTACAACTTATCAATACTTTTGAAAACCTGTTTAAAAGAAGCTTAGCTAGACTCACTAGGTAATGATTAATGAACTGAAAAAAGAAGAATGGTAAATGATTTGGAGGAATAATGCACGATGTAAACTAAAAAACAGTAAGATGTGAACGAATTAAGTCAAATAGTTTCATTCTTTCATGTTTCCATTCTAAGTTTTAACAGCATGCAAAGATTTAAGAGGATAAGTAAAAATATTGAATGCTAGATTGTCAATACAGAGGTAAACTTGTGAAAGGGCTTCAGTCAGGAAATTGATGGGGGAAAGTGGCAAATTTACAAAGGTGTGTAAGAGGAAAAGGGAGAACATCTCTTAAAAAAGGAGTATAAATTGCCTCAGTTCAGCAGAGAGTGTGACAAAATACAAAATGAGAAAAAAGGGTAGCTAGACTAAAGCTTTACAAAATTGGAAAGGTACTATGTTGTTCTAATAGTATAGTCTGTTCTCGTTTTTCACGAAATCCATCTATGCTTTATCCACACATTTTTCTTCATTTATTGTCTGCCTTGTATTCTACAGATTATCTTGTCTGAATATTGAAAGATTGTATCTTATAGAAAGGGTGATAGTTCTGTCTCAAAACACGTAAAATGAAAGCCCAGCACTATAAATATATAGTGACAGGAAAATGGGACAATTGTCCTAACAGAGTCTCTCTGTAGTCTGAGGTCTATTGTCCCTGTAAAGGAGATGTAACCTCATACACTGCAGCCAGTGGAACTCTTCTTGTGAGTAAATACTACTACATGTGCAAGAACTGAACATTCTTGTTTGGAACAAATACAATTTCTAACAGGAGTAATGATAGCTTTTTCATTTTCCTGGATATTAATATTTGGTATTTGCATACTACACAATAAGCATTTTGGTAAGTTTGTCTAATTAGTTTGATTATTTTGTCAGTTTGGCTGATTAGGCTTTTACCTAAATAATTCTTTGCTATAGGATTATACCTCAAAACAGATGCAAAAGCTATATTGGAATTGGGATACCTGCTTCTGACTATATTATAATCTGTACAGTTAGTCTGCATTTCTGCCTAGCCATCAGAAGCAGCTAAAAATCTGCATGGCCTATCAGACTGCTGTCGCAGTAATGTTTTAGTTTTGCTTGCAACAACGGAGGCAGTTACAATCAGGGAGCAACCACAGGAATCTCAGACGGGCTAGCTATTACAGAACTCTAATTCAGTTCCATGTGCTGCATCTTACTGTAAATGTTTTAGAACAGATAGCTCCAAGCAAAGTTGAGAATGACCAGTCTGAATTTCAAACTGCTAAAATATTTGTTAACTGAGCCAGAAATACCTTGCCATACCATGTTATAATGGATTTAAGATAGAAATTGCTATGAAAGTGCTGGGCTTCCTTGACACTTACATGGCCACTAAGCAAAATGTGATTGTCAGATTCTGTTAAATGAGAGGCAACCATCAGTAAGACTTCTCACCTAAAGGACTTGTTTATTGGATGATCACTGATGGGAGAGGGTTCTCAGCTCCAGAAACAGAGCCCTGCAAATCAAGTGTCCAGGATGGCCAGCCACCATCTGCTCCAGCCATTCAGTGCACAAGTAGTTTTGCAATATAGTTCCATGAATTTGTCAGAGTGACATAATTTAATAATAAGTCAGCTTTAGTATTAAAAAGAAAGAGTTCTTAAGCCCAAGAAGTAGCCTATATTATTAGTATTAAACAGTACTCTTGACTGGAATGAGTCCACAAGTTTAATGTTGCATCAAAGCAGGATTTCATGACAGTTCCATGTTTAATTGGAACTTTTCTTCAGACAATGTAGGATAACATATAGGCAAAATTATATAGCTAGAAAACTAGAAATATCAAATCTGGAAATATGTTAAGGTCTTTCAAGAATATAATTAGTAGTAGGCATTAAGTGAAATGGTAATACTTTAAACAAGAAATGAACAATATTAGAACAATTTTTGCCATGAATTTCAGAAATTTGCGATAGCTAGGGGGCACTGAAAATAGTGAAGATGCTGAGAATTTGTTTCATAGCACATTTAAAAGAGGGGCATTTAAGAAATGACCAGTCAATTTCCAGTCAATGACCAGTTAAAATGTGATTGGGTGTGCATAAGGTAAAATATCAGTAACTGCATGAACATGTTATCAGTGTTTGTGAAATCCACTGTGCTGCAATATAGAAAGATACTGTATAATTGGTACATTTAGCATTTTTGGAATACACTGACACATTTTCAATTTTCTTAAACTTGGATAGGACAAGCTGATGAGATTAGGGACTTTCATACCAATTTCCCCTAGGCAAGTGCACTTTTTTTCATCACCTACCCTCCTCTGGTGACTGGTTGTTGTATCAGCTTAATTACCTTATTTGTAAGCTATTAAAAGCAACAACTAGGGGTTATGATTACTACAATAAAAGTAATCATTAGAAGTAATTGTAACAAGGCTCTACATTCTTCAGTAGCAGCTAGAAAACTGAATAAACAATTGAGAAAAGTAACACTCAAACTTGTTCATCCAGAAGTATTTGTATAGATCTGAATCACCTTGAAATTATAATTAAAATAACAAAATATTCATCAATCTCATACTGATTATTACCAGAGCAAAAATGTTTCAATGTAAACAGCCATGAACCGTGTATCATAAAGATTCTTTGGGCACAGGTATCAACTCATTAATAAATTAGACCATGTTCAGGATTCTGCACAGCTTGTCTGGGCCTGTTGACTTCAAAGGGATGATTCATGTGCTTGACACCAAGCTGAGAGCTTCAGGGCTTGGCTGATAACAAAATCACATTTCACTGATTTTTAATAGGCCCATGCAATCAGCCAGGTAATAGCTGGCTGTCTCAAGAGAAAAACCTGTAGTGCACATTTGCAAATTACAGTCTTGAGGAGAATACCTGATTTATATGTTCTGAAGACCCAAATGTAAGACTACAGTTTCTATGACCGAGCTCTGATATGTTCACAGTACTTAAAGTGTTGATTAATATTTTATTAGCATATATTCTAATTAATATTAGCTAATCTGGGCTTTAAAGCAGAAAGGTTATGATAATTATGTTTGTATCATGGTAGTAAGCAAGAAAAACTTCACAGATGCTGACTACATATAAAGCTATCTAATCACAAAGTTAAAGCAAAGTTTGATATTACATAGATTGTTAATAATTTGCCGAATGCACATGTGAGATGGATTTTTTCCTGTAAAGGTGACAGTAGGTAAAACTATCTGTTCATGGCGCTGGAAGTTTCTTCCATGCTATCATTGCCTTATGACAGAGCTGGCACACCACGCCGAGCGGGACGGCTGGATCGTGCAGCCTGCCTGTTAGAGACCTCGCTGCACTGACGTGTGCCAAAATAATGCAAGGGGCAGTGCTGCCCTTCTGGTGATGTTCCAGCCTAGCAGAGGGGCTCATACGTATACACTTGAACCCAGGCGCTTGATATAATTACCAAATTACCTGTATTACAGCAAATAGATGGAGCTAGGACAGGAATAAAATGAGGTGAAAATTTTTATTTCCCTTAAATAAAATGGGAGAAACTAGACAAGGTCATGAGATCAGAATTTACAGAATCACAGGATGGCTGGGGTTGGAAAGCATGTCTAGAGATGCCTATTCCTACTGCCCAGCTCAGACAGGGTCACCTAGAGCAGGTTGCTCAGGGCTGTGTCCTCCTGTGTCAGTGCTTGACTATTCATAGAGTAACATAAAATAAAATAAAATAAAATAAAATAAAATAAAATAAAATAAAATAAAATAAAATAAAATAAAATAAAATAAAATAAAAAGGTAAAAAAAACCCCATGGTGAAAACATGATTGAATTCCTCAGGTTCTGGCTGTTGACATGAAAGTGTATCTTTTAAAATTGAGGTCAGTCTGTCATTTACTTCAGAAAGAAAATAATAAGATGCTAGAAATTGTACCTATTTCCATGGTATTTTTTTATGTTTCTTAGGCAGTCCAAACTTGAAAATGTGTTGTGTTCATGTTTTTTCCATCTTTGAAGCACTGGAACATTGTAAAACCGTCAGAGGTTGGCCTCAAATAAAACTTTCCTAAGCAAACAAGATTCCAAGAAAAACAGAAAATAAAAAGCAAGTAAACATAAATACCATAGCCTGCCTACACCTCTTGTTTCCACTAGCTCAGCGGACATGGAAAATATTGAAAGTAGTGGGGAAGTAACTATAAATATTTGACTCACCATGTGGGAGGGATGAACACTTGTAATCACAAGTCTCACCATTTACTAAAAATAATGTTTGAAAAAAGGGAAGGGTGCTCATCGTTCTGGGAAGTTCAGACATATCACTAGCTTTTGCTTGGCTCTTGGCATAGCCGCCTTTCTTGACAGACTTGGTGCTAGCTTACTAGTGAAGAAAAGCTCAGAAAAGGTAATAGTTTAAGAATACAAAAAAAAAAAAAAGGAAAAGGTCAAAAGGTTTAATAACAACAGCTGGGAAACTGTCATCAAGGAAAGGTTTCACTTGAGAAGCCTATGACAGGATTAGTCAATGACTAGGAGGTCTCTGACTAGTCACCTTCATAGAGTCACTAGGGATACCAAGAGGCAGTACCAGCTGTAGAAGAAAATGTGGAGTAGGTCCAGAAAATTGGTTGTATAAGATCTACTAACTGCTGTAAATGTTAGTGAGAGAATGCACGAGAGGATCATTCCTTCTGATATAGGCCCTAGGAGTATTTCGTAATATATTACACAACATATTTCACAAAGTGAAATAAGTTGGATAATAGGTACATCCATGGAAAACAAAATATAGGCAAGGAATAATGCAGTCTTTTCATTGTTTCTTGCTATTTTTTTCTCCTTAGATAAGGTGACTGCAGTATGAGACATTCTGTTGTGCTCTTTTACTGAGCCAGTTATAACAAGGTGTGGTGAGGACTTTACGTGTGCAAACACTCAAATATGTCACTTTCCAGGAATTTCTAATAGCTACATTTTACTTAAAAACCTAGTTGCATTACAATCAGTTTACCCATCAGTAAATATAAGGCAATAGAAGAATATAAAAGTTGCTGAAAGTAAAATAATTTTATTTTGTTCTCTGAAGTACTTTGCTCAGCCTAGAATTTTGAGGTAGACTTAAAACTATTCTAAGATAAAGGAGGTATATTTATTTCTTCCCTACTCAGAGGAAAAAAAATGTATTTCTTTCCCTTAAAGACTCTTTATGTATTCATTTGTTTCATACTACAGCAGCCCGAATTATTGAGAACATGGACACCGCTGCGGAGCCTTGTAACGATTTTTACCAATATGCCTGTGGAGGATGGCTAAAGAGGAATGTCATTCCAGAAACCAGCTCCCGTTATAGTAACTTTGACATTTTAAGAGATGAACTAGAAGTTGTTTTAAAAGGTCAGTGGGGTTTACGTTTGTGGACTATATAAAGTTTCTTCTTTGACTTATGTGTAATCCTAACTAGATGTGCTATCTAGCAAAGCTTAAAGTGTTACTGATTTCGGTTTCTTTTTGTTCCATTCAGGATAAATTCACCACAAACTGTTTTCTTGGAGAATTCTTTGGAAGATATGCTCTTATTAGGATCTTTCTGATATCTTCATGTGCTTACCTGCATATTGTAAAGCTGAAATCCGCATTTCTCTCACAGACTAACACTAGCAGCCAAACTAGGTGAAGGAGAGGGAGATTTGCCTGTGTTCAAGTCAGCTGAAATGCTGGAAGCTGCTCTCTGCTGCTCTGTGTCTCATTTATCTGTATCCCATCAGCTACATGCCATAGGCAGGCGTGCAATTTTGTAACTAAGCACATGATAAGCTTACCAATATTACTTTCCTACAAAATGTATTAAGGTAAAATTATCGATTCTTCTGTTCTCAGATGAAAATGACACAAAGATGTTCCCGAGTTTGTGTTCATGACGCCACCTTGAAATCCCTTTCACCAGAGTGAACGCGCTTTCTCTGCTCTGTATAGCTTCTGGTTGTGCCTGGTTTCCAGTTCGGAGATGTCAGGGTGTTCCTTTTAGAATTCCGTTGCTGTGGAGCAAATAAACCTTACAGCAGCAGCAGCAGGAGAGGGCTGCGCGCGAGGGAGCCGAGCTGGGAGCCAAAGGTGACAGCCAGGCAGGCAGGGGCAGAAGCCTCCCAGGCAGGGGGCTCAGGCCCACTGGACCCAAAGCAGAAGGGCAGAACAGGGCTGGGCACGGTGACCAGGTTCAGCCAACAGGCCCGTGCTGCCCCGTGAAGTCCCCAGTGATGCTGCAGGGCTGATAGTGAGTCAGCAAGGCCAAGGGCATGGCTAGGGCTGTCCTGACTGCGGCAGAGGTCAGGCAAGGACCACAAGCAGGCCTGAGCTTAACTGCTGCTCCAGGGCCAACAGCAGTGCTCATGGGGAGCCCCTAGATGCAGCTTTTCACAGCAATTCCATACAGTTCAGCTCCTTTCATAACAGTCTGATCCAAGGTTACACAGCTGTGCCATATCCGAGCAGATCTTGAAAACAGGCAGCTAAAGTCCTTGCTGCAGGGAAAAGACTGAGGATTAGGATTACAGGGGGAAAAAAAAAAAAAAAAAAAAAAAATTATGTATGGACTGGTCAGCTCAGAGCCTGTTGGTGCATTTAGGGCCCTGAAACCAATTCTCTTCACACTTGGTGAAATCTTTCTTAGCTTGGTCACTAAAATCATCATTGAAAACTCAGGGCATTTCTGTGTTGCAGAGGATCATCTACAAGGTATCATTGGAAATTAGGATGGACAGGGAGTACGGATCCTCTTGGTCCTTAGGATGGTATCCTGTCTTTCCAACTATCTTTCCAATATAGATCAGATATTAAAATATATTTGTGTCTGTGTATTTCAGATGTCCTGGATAAACCAAACAGTAATGATATAACAGCAGTGCAGAAGGCAAAAACTCTATACAGATCATGTATAAATGAAAGTGAGTTCCTCCCAAATTTGTTGTATATGGGGTATACAAATATCATATGAAGATTCACATCCTCCACAACCAGCAGTATGTATATCCTCCGGGTTTCTGTGTCAGTTCCAGTAAGACAGAGAAGAAATTCTTACTCTCCATCTCGAAAATTAAAATTTAGCAGTTTTTAAGAGTAAAATGTCTGACAATATTCTACTTAATTTGGTATTTTAGGTAAAATTATATTACTTAAATTATCCAGTTACTGCAGATATTTTAAGTCAAATCTTTTCAGTTAATTTTCTTTTTTTGAGTTGACATCTTTTGTAGAAATCGTCAAGAAGGAGTTAGAAAGCAGCTGAAATATCAAGCTCCTGGAAAGACAAAGACACAGGAGATAATTTGTTCCAAAAATTTGAGCTGGATGCTGCCATTAGAAAGAGGAGCAGTAAAACAGTTGGCAATGTTATCTAAATCACTTATTTTTATAGTTTCCCTTAAGTAGTTAGTACTTCTCAAAGCTGTTATTTCTAGCTTTCTGCCAAGTCAAGATACAGTAGTTCTTCAGTGTTATTGTCCCAGGGATTTGTATAGTTTGCAATTATGACTGAAATAGATTTTAAAAATTAAATCTTAAATTGTATTCATGCAAGGAGCATGATACTACTGTGGTTATAGTGAAAATAGATTTCTCAGCTTTAGTATTTTGAACTCATTATAAAAATATTGTGTTCTTGACAATGTCCTTGTAACTTTTATTTTTTCCCCAAAGCTGCCATTGATAGCAGAGGTGGAATGCCTTTAATCAGTTTACTATCTAATGTATCTGACTGGCCTGTAGCAACAGATAACTGGGACGCTTCCTATGGTAAGTTAACCTGTGTTTATTTTTCAGTTAAAATTGCTAAATTATTGTGCTTTCATTGTTTACAAAAAATAGAGATTGAGGACATCTTTCATTCATTCTAGGTGTCACGTGGACAGCTGAGACAGCTATTGCACAGCTGAATGCTGTATATGGGAAAAAGGTCCTTATTAATTTTTTTGTTGGCACAGATGATAAAAATTCCACGGCACATATCATTCATGTAAGTCTCCCTGGGTGACATAGCCTTGTTGCTCTTAAAAGTGCAGCAAAATAACTAGAATCACAATTACAAATGGTAACCAGGAGGAAAATCAGTGAGTTTTACTAGTTAGCCAATAGTAGATGAGTTTGTGAATCTGTGTATTTCTTAAACTTAATTACTAGTTTTGCAGCGTACTGTCCACTCTCATTTTTATTCCTGGCACTCATGTACTGTTGTTCTCAATAAGGTTAGAATAACAGAGACTGAGGGCATTTGTGTAAGAAGTATGTCTAGAATGGCCTGCCTGCAAACCTCACCCGATGAAGAATCCCAAAGAAGACAGTATCGTTCACGGAGAGCAAGAGGGTTGGAAGAGAAATTTCCCTTTGGCTAGCCAGCTGTGAGCAAAAGACAATCTTGCACGAATGAAGTATCACTGACCTACAAGTAATGAGAGAATAGTATAGTGCCAGACCATTTGATCTCTAAGCATATTTTTTTGAATTTACAGATTGATCAACCTGGGCTTGGCCTGCCTTCTCGTGACTACTATGAATGCACTGGTGCATACAAAGAGGTAAGACGGAACTGATAGATAAAGGGGCTTTTATCTGTATTTTTAAGGCATGCAGCCTCTTCTGGAGATGGAATATGCAAAGATGTCACTAAGAGGATAAGTCCTTCCTCAAAGAGATTCTAATACTACCATTGGGAAAAAATCCCTGGGAGAATTGGGGGAAATGGGAGTAGGGAGGTTGGTAATAATGACAAATATTTAAACAAGATTGATCTATAGGTGAGAAGAAAACGTGTCACAGATGAGAAACAGAAGCTCTAACAGGGGTAAGTGTGCAAAAAGGCAAGAGATTAGGAACTAAAAAGGAAATTAAGAGAATACAGAGGAATGAGATTAAGGGCAAGTACAAATAAACAAGCAAAGAATGGAAGTAAAGCAGACCAAGCATCCCGAGACCAAGGTATTCTAATATCATGCCACAGATTTCAGAGACATTGATGTTCCTAGTTGTGCTGGGAACCAGATGTTTTGTCCAGGCTTCTCTTATTAATATGTACCAGTTGTCTCTGCACTGGATGAGAAGGATGCCTCACCGCGCCACAAATCCCAACCTGTTTCCGTTCCCTCTTCATCCCTCTACTTCCCTTTCCCCGTCATTACCCTTCATGGTCTCTTGTAATCACTGAACATAGATGTGGAAGAAAAGTAGAGGCTTTTCAAAAGAATTCCTACCTCAGCCATGATTCTGTGGGTGAGACGAAGAACAACTCCTAGAAAAGTCGAAGGCATTGCTCCCTTCAGCCCTTGCACTCTGACAGCAGCCTTTCCTGGCTCGGTTTCCTGCTCTGTCATTCTACTCCTTGAGCTGTATGTAGCAAACAAGATAGCTGCCTCCTGTACTTTAATCTTTGGCTTTGTCAGGACTTCTCATCACAAAGCTGCAAATAGAATCTGTGAAAAAAGAGGTTTTCAAAAATCATTTTCACTTGTAAGCACTATCATGTCTGAGTTCACGCATCTAAATTCCTAGCAAAATATCCAAAATTATTTGTAGAGTCCATCTGTAAAGTCATAGTAGTCACAATTACATCTGAATGTCAGAATGACATCTATAAATTGGAATTAGGTGACTTAATTCTTTGTCTGCTGAATGACTGTGCAATGATCTTCACATTAGACCAAATAGGAAGTTCACTGATAGTACCTGAGGATCTCTGTGGACGTACTGGTTTTCAATCATGTCTGTATTGAATGTTTAAAAAACTGTTTACTGATCTGAGTACTTAAAATGGTATTTGCAGTCCTGGCAGGCACTCTCTTTTGTGACTCCTTGTTCTAATGGTCAGGGGTTCATAGCCGTTTCTCGCGGATAGAAGAGCCTATCTGGATTACCAACAGCACTGAGAGCTTGGTCCTTGGCGGCGCCGTGCGGCGGGTGCCCTTCCGTTTGGAGTCGGCCCTCAGTTCCTCCCAGGAGCTCAGAGGCTTCCCGTGTGCGCCGCTGCTTAGAGCAGCCTTGTTGGCGGCAGGAGAGGCTGGAAGATGCATGGCAGCAGAGGCAGTTACAGAACATCTGCGTGAATGGATCAGTCGCTCCTGGGGATGGGTCCTTTTGCCTTAGAACTTTTCTTTTGATGAAGTTGGTTACACACATCCTTTAATCAATTCTTTTCCTGTAATCGTTTCAGTAGATTAAGCTATTTTGCCTAAAATCTTATATATGTATTTATTTGCATTTAAAAAGCAAAATACCAAAAATGTTGTTTCTGTTGGAGATACACTGTGGTTTATCAGAGGCACTGCAACAATATTAAGTTCTTTAAAATATATTGAGGGATCTGTAACACAGCAAGAGATCTGTAGATATTTTACAGTGCAGCATTTAAAAGATCACACCTATATTCCTATTCTTGGTAAATTCAGATATATTAAATGTAATATATGCAATCCTACCTACAGTATGTTTAGATATCCTAAGACACGACCCAGCAAAATGATTGCTAAGTGTGCCTGGGGCAGTAGAGGAGTTGCACTGCTGCTGGAAGTTAGTTTTCCCACAATTCCATCAGCATTTCTCCTGGTTTTATGTTTCTGGGAACACTGCTCTTTAGAAGCAGTATTTTTGGAAGTTACAATTAAATTGAGCTAGAAAAACATGGGTGGTAGTTTAAATAGGGATGTTCAAATGTCTCATTTTAAATAATGAAAACAGTGCAGTAGTTGACAAGAGTTTAGCTTTGCGCCGCACTACAAAACATATAGCCATTTCCATGGGAGAATTTTCAAAGTTAATTTCCTTTTGTGACAAAACAGTGTTTCCGAATAAATTACTACAAATCTAAGAACGGGGTGAAGAATAACAGCGCACAAAAATGACTATGAAATCTTCAAGTAATCGACGTACACTCTGCTTTGAAGAATTTTATCTTTAAATTATGTGTATTCTTTCTTTCAGGCATGTTCTGCCTATGTTGATTTCATGATTTCTGTAGCTAAACTAATTCTCCAAGAAAGAAATATTTCTGTTAATGAGAACAAAGTTTCTGAAGAAATGAAAAGAGTTATGGACCTGGAGAAAGAGATTGCCAATGTAAGAAAAGCACTTTAAAAGTATCCTTTAATTAACTGACTTTCTTCTCAATACCTAAAAAAGCTAGTTGTAAAATGATTTAAGTTACTTGCTAATGTTATTTTGTGGGGCCAATGCTGGTCAAAAATGTGTGAAGCCTAGCACACCCAAAAGGGACACGTAACAAGAGATGTCTCCAAATGAACAAGGGAAAATATTTGTTAGCTCTCTTCCCAGCAGCAAAATGCGTTATGCTGACCTGTGCACTACAGTCCTCTTAGTGGAAAAAGAAGAGCAAAAGAGAGACAAGCTTGGTTCTGCGCAGCCTGCCTTAGAACATGTTCTGGAAGAGGCTTTGGGGGCCTCTCGGTCCTTTTCTCCACTCCGGCAGTTTTGGTCGTCAGAAGAGCAGATTCCCAACCCTTGGCCTGCCACACAGCACAAAGTAATCCTTGTCCCACGCAGGCCGTTCCACACTGCTGACTGTTCCAAGTGCATCTTTAATCAAATGCTGTTCTCCAAGAAAGTATGCCGTGGAGAAATAGCTAGCACTTAAAAATGCATAGGCAAAAACAAATAGGAATTCAAACATTCATGAGCAAAACACAGCCTATTATTAAACATTTCACAAGTATCTGGCTGAGGTTAAGTATAACTGTAAAACAAGTAAAATACAAATATTTTAGCTTCAGTTATTTTTTAAGTTACACTGTCAGTAATGGCACATGTTTGGTAGGAGGGAGACTTTCCCCATTTTATATGAATTACAGCCATTTGGTTCTAATAAGCATCTTTACATTTTTCTGAGAAATAAAATATATCTGTGGACTTAAATAAAAAAAAAGGAAAGGAAGAAAAAATACAAAAAAAAGGGAAAATAAAGAGAAAAAATATTTAATGCACAATGGATTAGAAAGAAGACTAGGAAAGAGGGAGTGAAAGAGAAGTCTGTTTTTAAAAAGAATAGAGAAAACGAGAGAGAATGAAGAGTGGAGATTTTGCTTTTCCCAGCACAGGTGGAATGGGTGAAATGTGCTCTTTTTGCTCTTGAGAAGTCAATTGGAGGATACTGCCAGGCAGGGGCAGGCGGGGCTGGTGGGGATTCTGCCCTGAGGGCCTCTCCTGGATGGCGAAGCAGTCTTCTCCCGTGGCTGTTTGCTCTTCTGCATTTCCTCTTCTGGCCGTCCAAAACTGTCGCGGGGAAGGCTGAGCGGCTGCCGCGAGGAGGGGCTGACGCTGTGCTAGGCAAGGGGCGCAGGAACGTGTTTCGGACACTGCACAAGCATCTTGCCAGGTGACACGCTGGTGTTTGTTTGCAGAAAGAACTGAGGCAGAGTCAAGCCTGTTTAGAGACCTAGACAATCCTTTGGATGCAGTGCTTACCATTAGAATTGTTCCGGACTGTTCTTACTGTGGATGTACTGTCAGCACTGGGATCCCAGGGGCAGCTGGGCTGTCTAGAGGTTCCAGTGCTAAACCTGTCTCATGAAGTACCACCAGAGAGGCAAGTCACGGGCATTTAGCCACTTACTCTGTAAGAAATGGCCCTAATGTAGGCGTTTCCCTGAGGCACCAATGTACGCCTATTTTTCACAACATACTGGCACAAAACTCCTATCACATTCCTCTCACGGCACGTTGGTCACCCTATACCTAATACACACATCTCCTTTATTCTCTTCTCTTGGGATTTTGCCCCCTGCATCATCCCACAGACATTACCCGCCTGTTCCTGTGCTAATTGTGTCTATTGGTAACTGCTTCTACAGGGCCTACTGTAACTAGTGCTTTGAGAGCTGTGTGTCTGTGTTCCAGCTGGTGTTCCTATACTGCCTATGCAGTTGATGCTTTAACACAAGACAGATCCAAAAGTTAATTTCTGTATTATTATCAGAAATTTAGGTCATTTAATCTATTTTTTTATTTGCTTGTCTGTAAAATGCTGCCCAGGTGTCCGTGCAAGAAACTTCACAGTGATGTGAACATCACATATTAAAGTACCCAGCTAGAAATATTTCTTTTTACTTCTACTTACCAAAATTGTTGGGAACTGACTCAATATGCATAGTAATTTCCTATTTTGGTAGGCCACAACAAAAGCTGAAGATAGAAATGATCCAATTCTGCTGTACAATAAAATGACACTGGCACAACTCCAAAGCAACTTCTCAGTGGAAATTAATCATAAGGTGAGTGATCAGTAATCCGCTATTATAAATGATGAGATTAAACTATGGGGTCTGACAAATAGGTATATTTTAAAGACATTTTTTCTTGGGCTTAGACATATTTTAAAAAAAAAACAGGATTCCCAAAGCAAACGGTGTATATTACCTGAATACTGTGCTTCTGTACCATTTTTCCCCACTCCCAGGCAAATCTTGCCCCTCTGTTCAATATAAAGAGATGGAAAAGGAGAAAGGAGATATATATAGAGATATATATATATATATTTGTGAGCTTGACCTACCATAGTGGTAGGTCAGAAGACCCCGTGGGCCCAGGATGGAAGCTGAGACTGCAGCCAGCAATTTATTCAAGTATGTTGTAGTGTAACAGTTTAGGGCCTCTCTGTTTACCCAGAGCTGCAGATTTCGAACAAAGTCCTGGTTTTCCCTCATTCCATCCGTAGGACAGGCTCCCTAAGCAAGCAGAAAGCCGCCCAGGAAACAAGGGAGGGAATTCTCCCCTCCCACTTGACGTTGGAGCTCCTGTTTTCTCTGACGCGCAGGCTGTGAGCTTTAATTCATGGTACCATAAAGTTCAGCTAAAGAATATCCCGGGGTTTGATAACAAGGGTGTGCCTCCTCAGTAACAGATCATGTCTTGCCAGACATGGGTGTTTTTGTCATAACTTCAGTATTTTGCACACAAGCAGGTTAACTTACTTGTCCCATGACGGACACCGTGGTCAAACTGGCCAGAGTGTATTAATGAGTTTACTAACTTTTGAGACCAGTAAGGTACTATGAAATATTACTATTCTTACCAAGGTTTCATTATTACTGCCATTTTACTGACTTCAAATTCTTCAGCCTTATCTTTATGAAAAGTTCCATTCTGCCTAGTTTACATAGTTCCTCATTTTATAATGTACCTTCTCCCACAGATCCTACTTGAATGATTATCATCACAGTCATAATGTCATAACACACTTACAACACCAGAACAAACTGGTTCAACTAGTTCAGACTTGAAAAATGGTATTGCACTGGTGATTTTTAGTTCCTGGAGTGCTACAGACCAGCAATGATCACTTGCTCTAAATTTATCCAGAAAATGCTTAGAAGATCTGCTGGGAGTTGATAGTGTTGTTGTACTGGTTCTAAGGATAGAACAGTCGTTATTCCTAAACTTAGATAGAAGAGTGCTGCTTCTCTTTCAAACCTGAAGGTTGTGTTCCTGGAAGGTGATCTGCTTTCCGCAGCTCCAAAGGCCTGGCTGATGAGAGGCTTGCCTGGCCCCTGGGCCCCATGCTGTCGGTGTCGCTGCTGGAACAAGGGGCTTGGACTGGATGAGCTCTAGAGGTCCCTTCCGACCCTAAAGATTCTGTGATTCTGGGAGGTGTTACCTCTCCCAGCAAAGCTTTCTTCGCACAAGAGCCAAGCTAAAAAAAAAAAAAAAATTTCAAACAATTAATTTTTTTTTTCTTCAAATACAGTAAAAGTGTGATCTGCATTTCTTAAACATAATACCTTCCTTTTCTTAGAAAGAGAACCTAGCTGACCTGGCATAGTACTGAGTACTTCTAGAGTTGTGACATCATCTCAGTTCATTTTCAGCTTCTGCTCTGAATCATTTTCCCAGTCGCCCTGGGGCCCATAGAAACTCTCCTCTCGTGGCCACAGATTAGGAAGCCCGGGGCCGGTGTGAAGTTTTAAAGCAGTGCACTGAGAGCCAGCTGTAACATCAGGGTCATTCACTCCGAACAAACTGCAGGAGCAGCATCTAGTGCTGCACACTGTCAGTACTCCAAGCTGAAGAACTTGTCTCAGCCAGTACCATGCAGAGCAGGACAAATAACAGTTAAAGCTTGCGTAAATACTTAGATTACCACCAGCTGCAGGTACTAACGTCTTGGACAGCGGGTTGCTGTTAATATTGATTTGGTGCTTTGGGTTGTATCGTAGCGGAACAGACATGTGGCTGTGCTCAGTCTAGCTTTTTCCCCATTTCTGGCACTACTGTGTGGGTCGGATTCTAGTGCTGTCTGAGCACTAGACCACATTCTACATTTTCGAGGGAAACAGAAGCAAGAGAATGATTCTCTGTTATCCTGCCAGTCCTTTTACCCATCTATTTGCTGAGGCATGTACCATTCAACAAAGAATTATCACAGGGAATTGCCGCTTGTAACAGAAAACTAGTTTAAAATTTCCAGTTGAGAATGCCCTGTAATAAATATGCCTTACTAGCATATACTAGTATACTAGCATAAGGAAACCAGCCATTTAGGAACAAAGAGAAAAAAAATAAAACGAAAACTTTTAGCTGAGATTTGTCTGCCACACGGAGTAACTATCAAATAAGGCTCTTTCCAGTGTGCAGCAATATGGCATGCAGAAGAAGTCTCATTAGAGATAGCAGATTTAGTGCAAGTCTTTTAAAGCCTATTGAAATGAATCCTTCTATGCACCTCCACGTACTTCGGAGCAATTCCTTACCGTATGCTTCAGAATGGATTCTCATACACAGCAGGAATGCCTGACTGCCTCGCAGCTGCAGAACCATAGGGTCATGAAAGTCAGGCTATTAGTCATGTTTTGATTTAAAAGTTCTTAGCAAAAAAGGCCAATGAAATTTTACTTAAAATAACATTTCTGCTCTTCCAGGCTAAAAGAAAGGATTATAATAGGTTTAATTGCTTTACTTTGAAAATAAAGAAATGTCTGAACCCTTTTTGCTAAATATCTTTGTTTTCATAGGATTTCAGAGCAAGGAATGCTAAATTATCCTAGATCACTTATTATTATGATAATACCATTTACAAGTATTGAAACTATGAAGAAAACTAAAGGCAGGGTATTTGTTTCATTCAGACATATTCAAAATGGAGAAAAAATGGCTGAAGTCTGTTTATTTATCATTAACGATAATGCATATTGCCTTTCCAGGTATTCAACTGGTCAAAATTCATAAATACTATAATGTCAACTGTGCAAATTTATGTTGAGAATACGGAACAAGTGGTTGTTTATGACCCAGAATACCTTTTCAGGTTGAAGTCTGTTCTGAATAAATATACTGCCAGGTAGGTATCCTAGGTATTCCTTTTAGTTGCATTTGATTTCCAATATACTCAAAAATCTAAAAACATTGCAAGCTTTTTCTTCTTTTTTTTTTTTTTCTTCTGTTATACAGAGAAATTCAAAACTACCTGGTATGGCGATTTGTAATGGATCTTGTAAACAGTCTAAGCCGAAACTACAAGGATACAAGGAATGATTTTCGTAAGGTGCAGGAATTCATCTCTTTCTAAATTATAAAGACCTTTATTAACAGAAGATAAATGTTTCATATAGCTCTACTATATAAACATTTCTTACGTTTTGAGTTTTGCACACAAAAGCTAGAGATATTTGCTGGAGCTTCTGCTGTAAGGTACATGTAGTCTATATGACACATGCTCGATTGCTGGAATGGATTTGAAAAGCTCCATTCTGGTACTCGGTCTCTGTGCTTTTCTGAAACTAAGTTAACCCCCTGATGCTATGAGCATTTTGGTCATAGAAGATTAGCAGCTGTTTGCAAATGATTGCTCTGCAGCTCTGACTGACTTGTTCCAAATTCCTCAGCATCCAGAAGCAGAGTCACAGTTAAGCAGTATGGGTCCAGTTCAGTGACTTACTACAATTATTTTAGTGCCTTTAAGGAAATGCTGAGCAATCTCACAAATATGAAGACCGAATATGAAAGTCTTAAGTATTTTTCAGGTATAACTTTCTATACTATAGATTTGTTAAGCTCCATTGAAAAAAGGTTTAAGGCTATTTTGTTATATCTGTTATTGACAGAAGAAATATTTAAACACATAAACAGCATTTTAAAGGGATCGTGTTTGTTAGAGAAAAAATATAATCATGGGAAAAAATCAATGCATGTTTAATTTTATTGATTTTATTATCTGAACATAGTAGTCTTATTCAATTATTTGGCTGTTTACCATAGTCATGTAAAGTCTAAACCTATTTTAATATAAAGCTTCATATTTGCTTAGTAAGCATCATCAAGGAATACAATTTTTTGCAATCTGTAATGTATAAACTAAAGACATCCCCTACTATGTTTTAGGGCTTCAATTAATTTTTTGTTTTAGAAAATTTTCAGTGTTTGAAACAACAACAACAGAAAAGATTTACCGTGGTCTATATATAAAAAGTATGAATTGCTTCATAGTAGATGGTAGTGCAAGTAAATTGTTACAGGCCTTGTTAATTTGCCTTCAAATATAAATGTTTTTGCATAGGTAAGGCATTCTCTCAATCTCCCATACTCTCTTCACTGGGATGTGTGGATACCTGGTCACTTAGTCATTTAAAAGTCAAATTGTTTTAAGTAAAGAGTGCTTAAAATATGACACAGAAGGTGCCAGTGTCTTAGCAAAATGATCACTGGATCTTCAACCAATCCTCTAATAAATTAGCAAAAAGATCTAAGCAGATTTACTAGCCTGTGCATTTGGATAATCCTGTATGTTTTACTGAGGCCACGCTGTGACTCTAAATTGCTCATTTTTTTTCTGCATCCCAAGACCAAACTGTCCGTTTGTGCTTTAGAACTTATTCAAAACTCTGCCCTCCCAGCAGCTCTATCATTAAGAAGACCAGACACAGGGTGGAGGAGCATGCAGAATAGTCTGGTTAGCACTTACAGGTACTGGAGCTGAGTATCCTCAGGATACTGTCCCTCCTGCTGAAGAATCACAGAGGTATCTCTTTTTCTGAGATTGAGTTAAAGAGGAAGAACCATGTTTCCTAGTGTAATTGAGAATTTACCCTTCTTAATTCGGGAGGGATAAAGACTATTGTTAATGATTTTTGTTTTCCCTTGACCTTTGACCGATATGCCCTTTACTGAACGAGTCTGCCTAATTTCCGTGAATAGTAAGTGAATTAAATGCATGTATTTCAGGTCAGTTAGGCCCCTCTGGAAAGTGTATATGTCAGACAGTCATCATTCTCCTTCCCCTTTGGCTGGCCCTGGTGTCACGGTTTTCTCTAACATTTATATTTCACAGGCACTTTATGGCACAACATCAGAAACTGCCGTTTGGCGGCGTTGTGCAAACTACGTCAACGGCAACATGGAGAATGCAGTGGGACGATTATATGTAGAAGAAGCGTTTGCTGGAGAGAGTAAACATGTGGTAAAGCTTTCAACACATCTAACCTATCTGCCATTCAAGTGGCTAAGTTTTCCTGGACAAAGATTTAGTAGCAATTAGTTTCCTATTAAAGCTTGGAAACCCAATCTCTTATTCTAATGTCAACACACATGTCTAATTATAGACAAAAGTCTGTCTTGGAAATGGTTATAAGCTGTCCCAGTTGGCATTGCTGGAAGTTGTTCATTAGTAGATCCAATGTGAAGGGATCAATTAAAAAATCCAACCACTCTCTAAAGACTCACACTCTTCAGAAACTGCTCAGCACAACAAAATCGCTCTGTCATATAGCTTAAACGTGGTAGAGTATATTGTAACAGGATGACCCTCTAAATAATGATTCAACCAATGAGAACCAGTATCACAAAAAGCAAGTGGTTACATTCAGGCTTTTTTTCCAACGTGTCAGTAAACGTGAGCGTCAGCAATCTGCAATGATGGGATTAGCTGTTTTGCATAGGCAATTAGCGAATGGTATATGAACGGATGTCACTTAAGATTAGAAAAATGCACTAAAAATACTGTGGAAGGTTTCTTAAAGCTGACAAGATAGAAAGGTAGGACAGTAAATTTGATTGCCTTTATTTAAAGGTACATAGGATATTTTACATCACCATAATATTGTAATGTGTAATGGGATTTTTCAAAAAGCTGTTTTATAAGGTATGTTTTCAGAGAAAACATATTTAATTTAAATATTTGAATGTATATCTTATTAATGCAAATATTTTCTTCAAATACACTTTACAGTTTAACTGTCGTTACTGAGATCTGTCTGGTCATGAATTCCTAATCCATTCTCTAGGATTGCTGGTCTTATGGAACAATCTGTCAGAACTGTTCATTTTTACTGGAACAAACACAGTCATGACTTGCTCTTTGAGCCAGACAACGTGTCCTGCTGACAGGGGGTACAGGGACAGTCAGAACTTGGTTATTTTTGTTTAAGTCACACTAAAGAATTGCTTCTAACCTGAAGTTAAACCTTAGTTGCTTCCTATCACTCTGTTGCAATCCAAGCTTAAAATACACCCTCTTTTTGTTGCGGACATATATTGGGTAATTTGATCAGATGCATAAGAGTGGATGGGTGGCTGAGAGAGTTTTTGTAACCCTGTGTAGAGTTACTATAATTTGCACTGTCTTATTAGCTCATACCCATCCCCTGTCCTCCCACAAAGCAGGCAAAAGCACTGCTAAAAAACTCAATATCCAGATCTGGTGTGCGGCCTGCAAACAGCATACACCCAGGCCACGCTACTGCACGGAAAAGATACCTGTGCTATACCAAGTATGACTTTGGAAAAATAATTGTGGCATTTTATGTGAATTTGTAACGTATTGATGGTTTTTCCAAGGTTCAAGAAATGATTGCTGATATACGTGAGGTTTTTATAAAAACCTTAGATGAACTTACCTGGATGGATGTAGAAACCAAAAAGAAGGCAGAACAAAAAGTAAGTGAAATATTTGATTTGAACTACTATGTATTGCTATAAAAATCTGTATTTCAATTGTTAGTCTTACTGAAAAAAAAAAGTCACACCTTTCACTGCATTTATTGTGATCTAAGTGTCACACTTAAAATCCCACATATCAATACATGTGTGTTTATGTAAGTACCTGCAACTTACCGACTTCCTGTGTCAGAAATGAATTACACGAGAAATGGCTTCTTTGGTGATAAGCACACAAACCAGAGGTCCATAGAGAAGATAAAGATCTTCCAGGCAATACTGCTTAAGGGGAAGACAGTGAAAATCTACAAGAAAGAAATATTGAAAATGGAATTTATGATGGTTTGATCAGCTCTTAGGAACAATGGAGCAAAAAAAAAAAAAAATCACAGCACGTGATTGATGTCATCAGTGAGTTCTCTTTTAAGGAAAGTAATGGCTTCAGACAGATAAAGTAAATCTGATCACATAATCAAAATCAATCATGGGGAGTCCTAAACAGAACTGCTTACATCACTAATTTGTTATATTGTAGAGGCAGTCAACGGTTTTCCTTTTTTCAATTTTTAATGATATTTTAATTTAATATTAAAAGTTCATTTAAATACTGGAAATGACATATTTTCATTAATTACAACACTGGAGCTGCCATCTTTCTCCGGATTTTGGTGTTATGACATCTTAGAAAAAATATTTTTTTAAAAAATTGTCAAATCTATTATCAACCCTTGACTGTATAATCTGTAAGAAAATTGCTGTGGCCAGAGATAACTAAGAGAATCACTGCGTCCCATGGGCCTAACTGATTCTCATGCGAGACAGTATGTATGTACAAAGTCCGCCGAATACTGGCATTGTTAAGAACAATTTATTGGATAAAATCAGATAGAGACAGCCTGAAATGGTAGTATCAGAAACTTACATGCACTCTAGGGGCTGCGTATAATGTCCAGTTATCTTTTGGTGGGAAGAGCCTAAATCAGAAAACTACTTGTATAAATAATGTGATTTAACCACTAACTATATTGAGACATATTTATATGAAAATATCAGAAAGAATTACCACAGAATTATTTGCTATTTGCTTTCTTAGTTTACTTCTGATATTGCCATGAAATAAAATGAACATTTAGCTATCCAAAAAAGGGGAAAAAAGTAAAGTTTGGGTTAAAAAAAACTTTTTTCAAGATATCAAATATCTGAAAATTTGGAGACATTTAAATATATTGTTTTACTCCAATATAAATGTATAAACTAGTTAAGAAATTTGGATACAGGCACAAACCGAGGTTCTGGAGATTTGAGCATGTACTTTCCTATTAAATATTGACATTAAAAAGCTTCCACTCATGAATTTTTATTTTATTTTAAATGCTATGAGACATATTGAATGCTTCAGGAGATCAACTGTTTGTTTAAAAAAGGCTTTTTCTATAGTATTCCAATGTTATAAATTAAAACACTAAACTTTATACTGCTGTCAGTGAATGAAGAAGTGTCAGTAAAAGCTGTGTATAGCTCAAGTCCTGACTTCTCTGCAGTTTCTCCCTTAGTGCATTCATTATGTAACATATGTTCAATTTTAAAATACGGCTGGATTTGTTATGGAGATTAATTTTTTTTTTCTTAGGCAAAAGCAATTAGAGAGAGGATTGGTTATCCAGATGAGATCATGACTGATAACAATAAGCTGAACAGTGAATACCAGGAGGTGAGTAACAACCCGGCAACGTGGTTAGAAATGGGATCTTAAGATAAAACCTGTCGTTCTGCCTTCACACCCATGCGGAATCATGTGTGTTTGTAAACGTAATTCAATCTTGTGCTTAGTTGAAGAGCTGTAAATGAAAGTGTTTCAAAAGCCGTTTTAGTACGGCTGCTCTAATACAGATAGAAGATGGTACATATTTGATATTATTTCATAGAAACATATAGTTTCTAGTGGAAGTGGACAAGAATAAAACACGTAGCGAATAATGTTCAGTTCAGTACTTCTAAATCAGCAGAGGCTGATTTAACACAGCTTAGGTGGGTACAAGTACACATAATGTAGTTAATGTGCTTGTTTTCTTTTGTGGATTGGAAGTGTCCCCTGACGTGATGTGACAAACTGTATAATTTCAATGATGTTCCATAACACTGTAAACAAAGTTCTAATTGTCGACCAAAAAATACTCTTAAAACTGCATTGCTTCGATCAGCATGCACTAGAATAGATTCTCCACACCTGTCCTCTGCAGCAAAACAGTAACACTTCTACTGAGTCTTTCTTCTCTTTTCTTTCTTTTTAGTTGAACTACAAAGAAGATGAATACTTTGAAAATATTATTCAAAACCTGGTATTTAGCCAGAAGAAAAGGTTGAAAAAGCTTAGAGAAAAGGTGGACAAAGAGGAGTAAGTATTTAAAAATACTGCATATAGCTTTTCACTCAGTTTCCACAATAAGAGCTAGTTGTCTAGAGGGTAAGAAGTGAAAATTTCATTACCTTTCTTCTCCACTTTCTTTTCCTTGAAGAGGGAAGGTAGGAGAGATTTACTCCTTTCTCAAGGGCTGGATCTACATTAGCAAGTATTGCTAATGGGAGCGGTCAGCCTTGAGGAGGGATGGCTCAGGGGGATCTTATCCATGTGTGTAGACAGCTAGTAGGAGGCTCTGAAGCAGATTTCATGACTCTCAGTGATGGAGTGAAAGGCAGTGGGCACAAACTGGCGTACGAGAAACTGTATTTAAACATTAAAAAAAACCCCTGTTTTACTGTATTGGTGGTCAAACATGGGAAGAGATTGCCCGGAGAGATAAATTCTCCACTTTCATAGACAGCCAAAACCCAGTTGAATGTAGCCCTGAAAAACCTCTGTTTGATTTGAACAGAGAGATTGCCCTAGACGATCTCCAGAGGATCCTTCAAAGCTCACTTATTCTGTGGTTCAGTTTCTAGGTTTGTTGAAGTATTGAGATAACCTTGCAGTAATCAAGTGACTTTCTAACATGTATTTTTCTCTATTATCATTAGGTGGATAAGTGGAGCTGCTGTTGTCAATGCCTTTTATTCTGCAAGTAGAAATCAGATAGGTAAGGTTTGTCAACTTATTAACTGGATACAGCTTTAATGGCCAAATTACACATTTTCTGAACACAAGATGTGAAATTAACTTAGTAATATTGTGATTGCAGAAGGGCCTCAGTAGAGCAAAATCAGAGGTTCCACTGCTTGAGACCAATGACTAGCATTTTCATCTCATTTTCTGTATTTCCTTTTGCAAAAAAATACTCAGGAGTCAGCTGTGAAGGTGACAACAGAGTGGTATGGGTAGAAGTTCACTGACCAAGTAAATTTGGCTGTGCCTGACATTTTTTACAGGATGAGCAGGAGTTTCAGTAACTCTGTTATCTAAAGGGAACAATGATTAAAATAAAGCTACAACTTTTTCTTGCTATGTGGCAGATGTGGATTCCATTCCTTATAACCCCTTCACAAGCCTTTTGTACAAGTTTATTTAGTGTGCCTTTGGGAGGATACTGAATTACATCCTACTGGTTAATGAAAACACCAATTCATACACTGAACTTAAACTCCTGTAACGTTTTGCATGTTCAGGCCAGAATCACAAACTCCTGTGCTTGTTCTCGTGAAGCAGTACCATTTTTCTGTAACTGCCCTTATGGAAAGCAATCAGGCAATCTAAATGTCCTTTATTAAGTCAACAAATGTGCTCTGCATTTGAAGACTATGTGATGCTGAAATATTAGTACAAAGACAGCTTATTCTCATTTACTATTTTCTTCAATTCTAGCAGCTTTCCTTATACAATTGTAAGATTAAGTGCCCAGAAGATGCAGCTTCGCAGGAGCTGTGCTGAGCAAACTGTGCCAGGGACCAGGGGTCTCTGCTCCTGGGCATCTGTTCCCAGATCCAGAACTGCTGCTAGCCCCAGCTCGTCTGACATCATAAACCCTGCGTGATTCTGTCAGCACCTTCCTTAGCCATGAGGGTGACAGAGCCCTGGAACAGGCTGCCCAGAGAGGTGGTGGAGTCTCCTTCTCTGGAGACCTTCCAAACCCGCCTGGACACCCCCCTGTGCCACATGCTCTAGGGGACCCTGCGTGTGCAGGGGGTTGCACTAGGTGACCTCCAGAGGTCCCTTCCAACCCTAGGCATTCTGTGATTCTCTAAGTAAAGTAATAAGACAGTTTGAAGAAAACATGCAGGGCTCAATGAAAACCGTTTGCTCTGAACGTTTTTCGACAACTGTCTATGTTTAGCACTTCAAGATCTATTCATGATCCACAGCATATCAGGGCTCCATACTAGTCATGTTTAAATTGCCACATTCTCTATCGGTAGCATTGCCTAAATACAAACTTCTAACATATATTCTTTTATATACAGCTTAGTGAAAGTTTGAGGAGTTTTGAGGCATCTTTGATTACTGTTCTCATGGTGTGAAGTGTGCCAGAGGATGACTTTGAGGTCATGGTCTTAGAGAGGCGTAATCTCTACTTAATATTCTGCTGCTTTTGTGTTGGAAAAATGAAAATGTAAACCTGGCAAGTTAAAACAAGAAAAAGCAAGTTTAAAAAAGAAGGAAAAAGATGTAATGACATAGTTTAAGTAGCGATTTTTAGGTATGAACGTTTCTATTGACAGATTACCCAAAACCATGGTTAAAATAACATGGATTAAAAGAGAAAGTAGTAGAAATGTTTTAAAGAAATACAAAACCAAAACAAAAATGAAAACAAAACAAAACAGAAACAACCAAACAAAAAGTTACAGCTGAAGTCTGTTAGGCAAGGAAGAAGCAACAGAAACCTCTGGGGTTTCTCTTCTTGTGCCAGCTCTCTTCACAATGGCGCAAAGTCTGTCCAAGAGTCTCTGAACAATTTATAACATTAATTATGCCTGACAATATTCCTGTTCTATCAACTATCTTGAACCGTTTGTGAGATGCTATGACCCATTTATAACTCCTGAAAAAAAAAGTCTGAAAAATGAAGGACCTTGTCCTGTAGGCCTTTGCACAGGAATGAAACAATATTTTTTGTTTATTTATGAAAGCTTCCAAAGAAAATATTTGGTTGAGACATGCTATTTTCATTGCCAGGGATGAAATTACCATTTCTTTCCAGGCTTCAGTAATAGCTGCCTGTGTAGTCCTCCTTCTCTTATTAAATAGACCATTAAACCAAGGTGAGGTGTCAGGCGTGTTGCCCCCCGGGCTCTCACAGCGCTAGCGTGAAAAATGATGTCAGTGCTCTGCAAGATGCGCCCCCAGCAGGAGGGAATCTGAGGCCTCGTTTTGGGGCTGTCTGTCATCCCTCTCTGCTAGGCACACTGTAAGCACAGCTGCGCTGAGCTAAGTGGATGCAATTTTCTTCCCGCTTCTATAGGGTGTGTTCAATACGGTATACTAACATTTTAATGGTGGGTCTTTTCTGTGCAAAAAAAGATACCTAAAATTTAACACACTTGATGACATAGGTCTTGATACTACTCCTGCAGATTTAAAGGAATAGCATGGAATCTTCAATGGAAGAAATCAATAAAGTCAGATTTTCAAATGGGTTTCTACTTTTTCCTTTTTGAATTTCTTCTGTTCCCACTGAAGAGTTAAAAAATAACTAAAAGTAGCCACGCGGTCCTAGATTTTCAGGTTTGACTGAGGTAGGTTAGACATTAAACAGACCCCTGCACATGGGGTGCTGTCTCCTTCCACCCATCCCCAGCGCTTTGCAGCAGTTTGCACTTGCAGGAGCACCAGGAGTAACGGGCGGGACTCGCAGGGCCTGCGGCGTCACCAGTGGCACAGCAGGCTGGCGAGAGGGTTGGTTCAACTGGCAGTGCTGTTCGGCCAGGGATGGCAGCCAGGGCTCTCAGGAGGGCGCGGGGTGTGCCTAAACACGTATGAAAATGTTATTCAATATTCAGAATAAAAACCTGCTCGCCGGTTTTGTTTAAAATAGCATTGGACAGAAACTTGTAGAAAAGGAATTATAATTTGGAAGACTGAAGCTGACGACTGGCGGTTAATATGAGCCATAAATTTTTCTCATCCCTTAGTTATGGCCACAGGAAAACTAAAGCCTTCTGATCTTAGCGCTGATGTCCAAATTAGCTTAGTAATACCCTTAAAAAGAGTTCTCTCCTGAAAGGAGTTTTCTGCAGGATTTGTAGGCCATGCCGGGCTGTGTTCGCACAGCGCCAGCCCTCCCTGCGCAGCAGGAGCAGCGCGCGGGGCGAGGACGGCACGCCGCCCCAAGCAGGGCAGCGGAGCCGCTGCGCGCGTTCACCCGGCACCTGCGCCCAGACACCCCAGCAGGGGCAGTTCATCACACAGCAACAACATCTATGCACTTTGGACCTAGTATATATTGGAGTATTGTTTTCAAAGGGCAGATAAATATATATATTTTATATTTATATATATATATATATAATGAATTCTGACAGCTAACTCCAAATATGCATGAGTGACAGACTGCTAATTAAATGGAACCGAAAACCTGGGGAAATGCCTGCCTTCAGAGGGGGAAGGTGCTCTTGGGATATCAAGCAAAAGATAAACTGAGCTACCAGGGAGTTAGAGCTGCAGTATTTCAACCCACCAGGATTAACGTGTATAATACCGAGTGCACGCCTTGCTAGCAATAATCTCCCCAAAAGAGTCTTCTCATGCTCTATTGCAGATATAGTTCCACATTGCCAGCCGCTAAAATGTCTTTTCACAAATTATGGCACCTGTGCTCTTATCTTTACTGTCAGTGTTTCCGGATAACAAACAATTAACATCGGAACATTTGGACATTAAATTCCGTGTCAAAGGAGCAATGTAATAGAATGGCCATGTCCATAGGCAGCAGTAATAGTTTCTTTTCCAACCTGTTTATTAAATTTCAATTTTCCCATGGTTCTTCTTACGATATAAAAGGTTAGAGCTACACTGGGATTTATACAAAAATGCAAAAAGTTTTGTATTTTCTTTATTTTTCTTTATGAAATCTGTCATTTAATTTCACCCTTTTTATTCAAGTTTTGTGACGTAATAAACGTCACACATGATAAAAAATGAATTCTTTGTATTGCTGCAGCAGAGTCAAGTACAGGGAAAAGGCCTTCGTGAGTTAAAAAGTGTAATAGAACTATTCATTTTATAACTAAGAGCAAAGTTTCATTTGTGTTCTTTTAAAGAACGATCGCAATTAGAACATGATTTCTTTTTGCTCATTTGATTATTAAAAGCATAGAAAAATAAGCACAGACGTGGGTGAAAAGCAGCAATTTGTTCCAATTCTTCCACTGTGAGCATGACCTGTTTTTATTGATTCTAGTGGGAGTTACTAACATTTCCAGGGGGAGAATAAATTCTGCTGACATTGAAAGGTTTATTTATGAAAAGTGCAAAAGCCTGACAATGATTAGTGCTCTACAATTCTGCAGGCAATTGAAGAGCTGTTTTGCTTTTCTCTAGGCTGGATATGCGTGAGGGGTGGAGGGAATACTCTCACTGAACTGTTCCTGTTACAAGCACTAGGATGTGTAAATTCACTGGTGCTGGGAAATCTGACTTTGTTTCGTAATGGCATGACCTATTTTTTTTTTCTCCAGTCTTCCCTGCTGGCATTTTGCAACCTCCCTTCTTCAGTGCAACCCAGTCCAAATCCCTGAATTATGGCGGCATAGGCATGGTCATCGGTCATGAAATTACACATGGTTTTGATGATAATGGTAAGACACTGACTTTCTAATGACAAAACTTCAAAAATTAGCATGTTTTACATATTGTATTGCTTCATTGTTCCACAGAGCAGATAACTGGAGTTAACAAATTTCAGACCAAACCTGGAGTTATTCGTGTTTATAGTATTCTTCCCCATGATGATTTCCAGATGCATCAGCTGAAAAAACCCACAAAGGCTGGAGAAACAGCACAGGACATGGCTGCGCTCAAGCACTTTTAATGTAGTTGATGGTTCCACAGGTTCCATCAAAAGAATGCTCTTTAGAGGGTAGAAATGATCACGAGCTGCAAGTGACTGCACACAGGAGGTATAACTAGGCTAGCCGAGGTCTGCATTCGAGAGTCAAGCCATCAGCCCTGCTGTTCAGTGGGATTTCATTTCTAAAACCACTCTAGGGCCAGACTGGCAACCCGTGACAGATGGAGCATGCAAGGCTTCCTAAGAGAGCTTTAGTTCAATCTTGTCATTCATAGTGAATTGGTTTCCTTTCCTCTTTGGTGGAATACAGCCCTTTTAGTAAAAAGAAAAAATAAAAGAGCATCATCTGTGTGACTAACTCATTACAGAAAAATTTTGCCTGAGTTAGTATATTCGGTACCCTTATTGCATCAAAAACCTTTTGTTTTTCTTGTATATATAACTGTTAATATATTATTTACAGGCAGAAATTTTAATGAGAATGGAGACCTCGTAGACTGGTGGACTGAAGAGTCGGCACGCAATTTTAAGGAGCAATCTCAGTGTATGGTGTACCAGTATGGAAACTATTCATGGGACCTGGCAGGTGGACAGCATGTATGCCATATTTATTTGTAGCTATCAATGCTACAACTTTTCTTTAAGAAAACACAAAATCTTAAGTCATTTTTTGCAAATGAGTGCCTTTTCTCAAAAGAGAAAAGAACAAAAGAAAATCCTAAAGATAATGGTACACTCAAAAGTATTACGCTTTCAGTGTACTATTTGTTTCTGAAAGCTCTAATTTCCCAACTTTAGTGTGCAGAATCATGTCTATTTTACGTGCCAATAAGATCAATGTTCTGTTAACTCACAGAAATGTTAGCCTCATTCATGCTGAGCAAGAGCCCTGTCTGATTCCTACCAAATACATGCTGCAAAATGGCCTCAGGAAAGAGACAGGTATAGCCACAGCGTGGCTATTTCACATTGCTGCAGCTTCCACACAGCAAGTAAACACCAATGCCATGGGATCATTACTACCCAGTAAAGAAAGGAAAGTTGTTTGCTACAGCAGTGCTCAGCTGCATTGCGTTGTGATAAAATAATTACTTTCAACATCCTGGATTATTTTGGGGTTCAGTAAAGAAGCCTGAACTCTGTCACCACCTAAATCTGTAAGGACCAAAATTTCTCTTGGATTGGACCTCCTGCAGTAAGCGCTGAGCAAGAGGACACATACAGGAAATATTTCTCCAACTACTCCTACCATTGTTTAGAGGCTAACAATACTTTCAGTCATACAGAATAGGGAAAAGATAAAACTCCTTACCTGGAGTCTGTTTGCTAAATTACCAAGACCACTGAAGTCTTAAAAAGAAGAGTATTTCAACAGTCCTTTAATAGGACTAAATAGTGGGGGGGGCTTTGACACAAGGGAGGTAAAGCCTCTTCAGAGATGTTATCATAATCTTCTGCTGAAACCTCAGATTTTAAGTGAATTCTCCCCCTAGAAAAAATTTTTTAAAAAGTGCAAAATTAAGCATTACACATACTGGATAAGCTCTTTTTTTTGGATAAAATTATGTTTTTTCTTTCTGTCTTTACAGCTGAGTGGGATCAACACACTGGGAGAAAACATAGCTGATAATGGGGGTGTTAGACAAGCATATAAGGTAAGAAATATCCAGATATATCCTTCAATATCTGACACTTGGGCAGGATTCCTTGCAGAGGGCACCTGGGACACAGGGGTCAACTCACACCTCCTAAAGGCATCAGCACAACTTCTGCAAACAAAGCCACCAGCAACACTCAGCTCACTAGAAATGTAAGTGTGTGAGGGCAAACACAGTTATTGCTAAGAATGTGTAGTATGATTTGGCAGCTTAAAGACTTTGTCAGTATATTATATTAGCATGACCTTTGATTACTAGAACATTTGTGCATACACCAAACAGCAGAGGCCTATGAAAGCGTATGCCCTGTCTGAAAAGAATGGGAGTAGCCAAAAGAAAATTATCAAGTCAGAAGCTATAACAAAAAATACACATTCAGAATTATTACATCGTCATATAAGTAATACGAAAAAGGTCCAGAAAAAAATCTCGAGCGTTCATCTACTCCACTCTCCACTTGTAGGCAGAATGAGCTACATCTGTATCATTCATGTAAGCAGTGAGAGAGCTCCCAGTACCGCCTGCTTGCAATTCAAGCACCATCACATCTTCGCTTTGGACAGTGGAAAGAGCAGCCTGTGCCTTTCTTTTCTGCAACCTTTTAAATACTTGAAGACTCTTACATACTYGAAGGCCAAGACTTCCCTTTCTTAGACTAAACAAACCCTGATCTTTCAGTCTTTCCTCATAGGTCGTGTTTGCTGGACCTTTGCTCATTCTTACTGCTTTCTTTTGGACTCTCTCCAGTTGATCCACATCTTTCTTGAAGTCTAGTGCCCAAAAGTGGACAGAGAGCTCCAGCTGAGACCTGGCCAGTGCCAAGTGGAGAGGAAGGATTATTTCATGTATCTTATCTAAGAATGGTCCTGGTATGCTTCCCAGGAGGATCTTTGCCTTTTGCAGCACCACGGCACTGCTGGCTGTTGCTCAGCTCGTGAGCCACCAGCGCTGGCAGCAACCCTGCTAACCACTCGTTCCTCACCTCGCCCTTGCGCAGCCAACTGCTCCTGCTTGGGTAGCTGGGCAGCGCTGTCTGTAGTCTCAATACTTACCAATTTGTCAGCATTCTTCTATCATTAATGTTGCACTAACAATACCTTGACCCTTGGTCTCCATGAGGAAGATGCGAGAGCAGCTGTTCTCACTTTTGAAAGGTTTGGAAGTCTTCTACAATTTATTAAAAAAAAAAAAAAAAAAAAAAGCCTACAGTCTTACTTCTAGTCCAATAAAGAAAATCAAAATTCTGCAAAGATGAAAGTTCTCCTTTTCATAATGCTGCGTTTGATATATAACAGAACTCTTTTCTTCACTGCAGGATGAGTTTTATACTAGAGAAACTGGATCCTGCATTGCATTCCTTTAAAAATGGAATTCTGCATTGTATGCAGGAGAAATAGGTGTCAGCAGAGGTGTATCATTTTAGACTCTAACACAGTAAGTGGCAAAAGCATAGGGAATGCATTGATATAGCTAACTTGTGAGATAACAACAAACTAGGAAAGAGACCAGCATGCGTGGTCTATAGAATAAGAGAAGAGAAAGATTTTCGCCGCAGTTGAACCTTGATGTCTTAACTCTAATGGAGAGAATGAGGTGAGGGAAAGATGAACAGACAGAGGAAGAGCGAACCCTTTGGTCACATACAAACTGTCTTGGAGCTCCCTTGCTCCTCCTCAGGCAGAGGCGTGTGGACTTAGCCATTGGAACCCCTTGGCACCTGTGTGCCGGGTGCCACAGCATTAGGTGACACCTCAACTACGCCGGTCCCTGGTACCGAGCCCGAGGAAAGCCCTGACCGTGGTGCTTTGTGCTACAAGGTGCGACTGAGGGCAACTGATCCCCGGCGCACAGAATCTGCAGGAGAAGGAGCTGCTGAGGAAGAGGGTTCAGCGAGGCGGCCAGCGCCGAACGAACGGCGGCCTTGGAGGCTGGTTTGTCACGGAGCTCGCTCACACCTTACCACATCTCCCAGGACGGGGATGACCGAGAATCTCAGCCTTTTCCATTGAAGAATACACTGTGTCTTGTGTGTATTTTTTAACATGGAACAGTCTTGCCTCATACAGCCATTAATTAATCATAAATCCTGTGATTTTTCCAGAAAATACATACAACAGTTCAAAGGAATTGAATGCACTGAAGCACCGATGCAGTAGCTATTACACTTCAGAACGCAAGTGGCCTCCTTTGCATTCTTGTTTTTCCTTACAAAAAGATGTGTAATCTAGTTACCTGGTTTGCCCATCTTCCTGAAGTTACTCCGTTAACTACTTCTTTTCCTATGGGAGAAACAAGCTAAAAGAAGACAATCTACTGTCATTTATTCCAACACAAGTCGGGCAGTTTCACCAAACCCCAGTATGAATCAGTACTGCAAAGTCCATTCCGTGAGAAATCCCTCCTGATGCAGTCAGGCCACTTGTGCTCTGATACTAAGAAATGACCCCTCGATTTTCTGCTTAAAGGTGGCATGCATTAAGATGGATGACCTGCACACTAGTCGATGCCGTGTCCAAGACTCCATGCTGCTCCGTGTCATCATTGCATTTTAACAGCGTGGACAGGAAGTTCTAACAGTTCTACTCAATTTTGCAGGCCTACGAAAACTTTGTGAAAAAGAACGGAAAAGAAAAACTTCTTCCTGGCCTTGAAATGAACCATAAACAGCTGTTTTTTCTGAACTTTGCACAGGTATTTTATACTTCTTGATTGAAAGCTATTAAAATCATTCTGAATTGTGTTTTAACAACATATCTGCAAGAGCAGGCCAACTCTGTCAATCATAGCATGAGCTGGCCGAGTTGCTAAGCTGAGCAGTGCCCACTGCAAAGCAGAGAGAACAAAGTCCTGTGAGGGAGTTGTAGGCCTCTCTCCATGCATGAATACATCCAGGAATAAGAGTGGCAGGCATTTTCTGGCGCCCACGTGCTCCAGACAGTTTGACAACAACAGTGGGCTTTTCTATTTTCTCCTCACTATGTTCTGATGTAAAATGTATTCTCACAGCATTAAGTATTTCATAGTGAAATGAAGGCAGGTGTTGTCTTGAGAAAGCTTGTTCCTAACAAATCCTTTTCTTTGTTACATGCGTAGGTTTGGTGTGGAACATACAGACCAGAATATGCTGTGAACTCCATCAAAACTGATGTGCACAGCCCAGGCAAATTCAGGTCAGTATGTTTAATAATCTTCAGCATAAATTTTAAGTGCAGCACACTTATCCCATACTTATGGATCTCAGAGAACCCTATTCCAGTGCACCAGGGTGCAATCTGGCATATGGGAAGTGTATTAGGGTGGCTGTCTGAAAATGGGTGAGAGACAGAGCCTGCCCCTCCAGCCATCCCGCGTGAGCACAGCTTTGTCAGTTTGGTGCTTAGCTGGAACTAGAAACCCCTCTGCCAGAACAAGCTGTTCCAAACTGGGGTCCTTTCATTTAACTTAAGGCAGAACAACCTGTTCATTACTGATGTAACTTTTTGCTCTACTAAGTCTGTTTGGACAAGTCCCGTGAGATCACGTAGCACAGCGGACATCACAGCGCCTGCTGGCTCTGGAAGGCTGTGTCCTCCCCAGGACTCACACACACAGTGGCTGATTTCTTTTCTGATACAGTTCAGTTCATTAATTCCAATATCTTTCCTTCAGCGGCTTTTCACCAAAGACTTATTCTGCTAATCCCACACGCTCAAGTATTTGGTGAAGGCAGTGGCTGTTCCCTCACTGCCATCTGACCGGCACTTCACCGTGGGTGGCTTTTGTGCCGAGCCCGCTCGAGGCGCCCCCGCCCGACGTGCTGCCCTCAGTGGGGCTGGTCACGCTGCCCCTGAGGCTCTGCAGCGGTTCACCGCTCTGTGCACACCTGATTTGTATTATTATATTGCATTATTTATTATTTCATGGGTCCGTTAAGTTCCTTGCTTGTGCATCCTCGCGTCATTGTATCTGCGTATGCTTTGGACATATTAGGTGGCGTTCGTGCATCAGCGAGAAAGGCTGCAAACCTCATACCCAGTTACACAAGTATTCACGACAAATCATACTCATATTTTTAGAAGTGCTCAATTTTCAGACTTAGGACTTTTAGACCACATTAGAGGTCTAAAATAGAAAACATTTCACTACAGGAGACATTCCCACAAAATTACTGCTTAATGACATAATATTAAAAGGTCATAATGGCCCCCAATGCTCTTAATTTCATCTGCTACTCTGAATGCAGAATGTCTCTTTTTGCAGGTAGGACAGGCTATTTTGCATGAATGTTTTTATTGGCATAGTAATATTGTAGTCTCTGGACTGACAGCTCTGAGTACTGGACGAGTAGAAGCTTTTCTCCACTATAAAAAGTTGTAACAGTCTGTGCCAAAACATCCGTGCAGTAACAGTCACAGGTCAGGCCTTGCTTATTTACCAAACCTCATTGGTCCTAGGGATGTCCATGAAGGAAGCAGATTCATGTTCTAGTGACTTTTTTAAAGAAATATGTTAGATATAAGTAGCATTTTAGTAAACACCGAGTATTTTCCTGCTTCGTTTCTGGTCAAACCCCTCTCCTGGGGTCTAGCCCTGGGAATGCAGGATTGCTGCTTCATACGAGGCAGCTTTTCCATGATTTCCCGTGTGATCCCCTGTGCTGCGGCTGACTCCCCAAGGCAGATACCAAGTGCTTTCTTTGGTGTGTTGGAACCAGTCAAACTGTCACAAACGTCTGTCAGCTGCTGAGTGTCACCTGTTTCTGTTCACCACCTCTTGGGACACTTCGTGCTGCTGCTGAGTCTTATCAGCACAGTTATTCACAAGATCATCACAGATGAGTCACAGAATCAGTTCCTTAAATATTTCCTGATCCGCAATCAATATGGATCAGTAACTGTTAGACATTCAAAGTTAAGTTGTTTTGCCACACAGATATGTGCATAGTGAATCTCCTTCCTGAAGGAAGGAGCAATTCCCAGCATAGAGATGCTCAGTTACATGTTTAAAAGCTGTTTTAGCTGGATGATCTTCATAATCACTTGAAAACTGCTGTTTGTGTGAGTGTTTTTTCCAGGAAATTTATTCACTGGAATATTTGTGGATACTATCCGCAGAAGCCGTGTGATCCTGGTGAAACTCGGCTGCTTTGAGAGTACACGTGAACACGCTCCCTGCGCGCAGCGTTCGGCCTCCCTTTCCCAGGGGATCTGTCGTGCAGACCGAGCTGTGACAAATCCCCAGTGGAAATTCATGGCAGGCAATGAAGCTATTGCTGGCAAAGCCAGTGAGAGCTTAAGAGCCATCAATGGTAAAGGGACAGGCCTATGGTTTGGGGTTTGCAGCAGATAAAAACGACCAGAAGCAGCATGCTGCACTGTGTTAGGAGAAAGGAAAGCTGTTGTCAGAGCTTGGAAACACGGGCATTTCACGCTGTATTTTGGATGAAGCAAAAGAAGTTACAAAATGCAGGTTTGGGGTTGTTTTAAACAGAATTAGTAAAGCCAAAATGCTTCTCTTTTGTTTTAAAGGGTCATAGGATCATTGCAAAACTCCCCAGAGTTTTCTGAAGCATTTTCATGCACCAAGACGAACTACATGGATCCTGCTAACAAGTGCCGAGTGTGGTGACAGGACAGTAAACCTTGCGTCTTAAGAAGCTTTACAGAAAAAGAAATCCTAAACTAATTTTGAGAACGGGAGGAGGGAAGAAAAATGAGGGAAATACACTACAAAAGTCACAGTAATGGCTGGCAAACAGCAAACGTAGCCAGTCTCAGCAGAGCAATCCTCAATGAACCACTGAAAGCCGGGCAGCAGGAGCGGGTCGCGGAGCGCGGGCCCCGCTGCCCTGGGCTGCCCCGCGGCTGCTCGGCAGCGCCGGGCGCCTCCTCTTTCCCTGCGGGCGCAGAAGCCTCTCTGGGCCGCGCTGGGAACGCGCTTCCCGCCAGGGAAAGGAGACGCCCGCCGAGCCGGGCTCCTGGGCGCCGGGATCTGGCCGCGGCGTGACGCTCCGGGGCAGCGGCGTCAGGCCCGGGAGCCCCCGCTGCTCCATACATCACCTCTACCGACTGCTTTCGTTTGTACTTGAAACCATTGACACAGGAGGAGTCCAAAGACCTGTCCTAATTCATACAGAGTGGAATAATTGCTGAGTTACTTAACTAAAGTCACTATATACATGTTTTTATTTACCGCTTTGCAGCCAAATTACAATTGTAGGTAATTTATTAATTTTTCAACATGTAACCTGTAATATTGCGCTCAAAGATCCTTTCACAATTTTCTAAGCTCTTTCTTGCTTTCTCTAAAGGCTGGTCTTTTTTAAAATTTCTAGTAATGTATAAATCATAGTTTTTATATTTAATTCTGAGCTACACTTTTGACTTGAAGTATTGTAATATACTTTATCAGTGGCTGTAAATCGGGGAAGTCGAGGTAATCATGGAGTCGGGCAATAAGACAAAGTCTGCCAACACACACGTTTCCAGACTGACCTCCCCAGCGTTTGGGACCCAATCCTGCACGTACTTTGTACATGTTCTGATTGATGCCAGTCCTCACATCAGTAAATTTGCACAGCTGCTTGCAAGAATGGAGCTTTAAACAAGAGAGGTAAAGGCTTTAAATCTGCAATAATAGGTACTGAACATTCTCATGCAGGTTGCAAAGGAACTTACTGCTTTGTGTATCAAAGCAAACTGAGATTTCCAAAAATAGGTACCAGATACCTCAGATGACTGCTACAACAAGTATATTTAAAAACCTATGTTCCTTTTAGCTTTCCGAGTTTGTCATCTGATAAAAACATTTTGATAATAAACTGAAATTATGAGTCAAGTGTGATGTGTGTTCCGTATAGCAAATACAAGGAATACCTTCCCCGTAAGTGAGTTCCTGCCCCACGCAGGTGCCGGTGTCTGGGAGGGCCGCGGCGCAGAGCGGAGGGGCGGCGCTCGGCGCTCCCTGGCCTGGCCCCCCGCGCCCCCCGCGCCCCGCCGAGCGCGGCAGGCAGCGAGCGGCGACGCGGAGCCGGCGACACGGCGGAGCGGCACCGGAGACGAGCCCCGGGCGCTTCCCGTGCTCCGCTGCACCCGCTCTGCTCCTCTGCCTCGGGCACGGGCCTTTTCCACACTCTTCATCACTACCTTACCATGTCCACACGAAACTCCAGCTTTTACACGTTCAGGGCCACAGAACTATGACGTAGGAAATACTGCTACACTCATTTTACGTACCAACATGTACCAAGGATACAGAAATTCAGAAAGTAACAAACCAGTGAGTTACTAAATGAAAAATAATTAATATTAAATGCAACAAAATCATTAAATGTAGTTTCTCTACCTTGTGACTAGGATGGCAAACATACCCATTTTTATACAGAATAAGTCGGTGCATGCAGAAAAATTCTAAGCGCTGCGAAGAGCGACCAGCGGAGGCCGAGCTGCAGCCCCTGCCCGTGCTGCAGCCCCTGCCCCTGGCCGAGCTGCAGCCCCTGCCCCTGCCCGTGCTGCAGCCCCTGCCCCTGCCCGTGGCCGAGCTCATAGCGGTTCCTGGTGTCAGTGTCACTGGTGCCGAAGCGGCCTATTCCTGCCTCTTGTTTTCAGGCTCAGTACCTAAGTATTTTCACTTGTGCATGACCTGCAAACACAAAAATAGCTACCTCTGGTTTCATGTTAGCTCTTTTCATGGAGCAAGAAAGGAGGATTCACAAATACGCCCAAGGAAAGGTCGTTCTTTGCTGGTCACAAACCAGGCTGCCCCTGCAGAAGGCACCGGGGCAGAGCAGACGCTGCCGGGGGAAGCCAACCCTGCGAGGGCCACGTCGGCCGAGGGAGACTGCGGCACCGTTCACGGCCACGACGGCGGGACTCCCTGCACCGCCCAACTCCCTGGCTGCTGCTTTCCCCTCTCCTCATCTAATTCATCACAGACCATCAACTTGCCAAGGGGAAATGGCAAAATTGCACTAGTCATTGCTGACTGCTGAGAGGCCAAAAGGGAACTGCTTTCGTTAACGGAATCAAGCAAATGGACATCCAGAAAATACCTACAAAGACGGATTGGATCTAAGTAGTTATTTGACTAAGAAAGATGGAAAAAAAGGAAGACGTGGACAAGGCAGGAACCCAAGTACTCTCAGCTGCACTAGCCTCGCTGGCGCCCGTGTGTGCACGTGACACCGACCCCAGCGCCACTGAGCAGATGCCCTCCTGTGTTGCTGCCCGTGCCGGCACCACCGAGGGGCTGGAGCCCTGGGGAGCAAACGAGGCCGCTCCTCAGCAGCAGCCCCAGCGAAGCTGCAAGCCCCGCGAAGGCGAGTGGTGCCACCTGAAAACACCCGGGCTCGTCGAGAGGCCGTGACTTCCACCACCCACCCTTAATTCGGATTGCCTGCCCTAATTGCAGGAGCTGCACTCGCAGAAAGGGAGCTTCTGCCCTGCATAAAAGAACCGTAACACTCCGAGATGAGCTACTCACAGCGAGCAAGCCGCGACGCCCCGAACGCGCCTTTCCCCACAGCCTGCAAGCTAATTACAGCTCAGAGGCTTCTCCGTCTCCAAGCACGAGTGTGTCAGGGAGTATTTATAGAGAGGGCACGGCAAGTGTTTACAAAGCCCTCCAAAAGCACAGACAAGGCCGAGGGACATTTCTGCCTCTCGGCGTCGTGTTCTAGCGCCTCGTCACTTCTACCCTGCGCACACTGACAGGTTTCACACCGAGTCCAGCTTGGGTGACAGGGCCCCGCTTCCCTCTAGCGGTTCCACGAGCTCGGCACGAAGCACCTGCCCTCCCTGCCGGAGCCGCAGGCGGGGACCTGGCGACGGCACACCCGTGCTGCGGGACGCCCGCGCTGCGTCCCCAAGGCGGCCTCGCCGTCCTCAGAGACCCCTGCCCTCGGGCAGGCGGCAGCGAGCGGAGCCGGCAGCAGGAGCGCGGGGGCAGCGGGAACGGCGCCGGGGGATGCCGGGGAGCGAAAGGGCAGCGCCGGCTCTGCCGAGGGAGCCCGCGAGCGCCGCGCCGGCAGCGCTGGGTGGCTTTGGCACCCGGCACACGCACAAGGGACAAGTCGGGTCCTCTTTGAGGAAAGCAACGAGATAAACTGCCAGAGGAAGAGCGCGCTCCTGCAGGAGGGCGATCAGGAGTGATTTAAGGGAAAAAGAAAGAAACTCAAGAAAAGAACATCCAGAAAATGACCCAACAATGAAACTTGCCACATTTGATCCATCTACTCTAAAAAAAAAAAAAAAAAAAAAAAAAAAAAGCAATTCAATCTGAACATACAACAGTGATGGAGATATTAAGAGTCACCGTGAAGTTAATTGCCTAGGATTCACCTAGAGAGGCACACAGACTGATTTACAGCCTGTCAACCAAGGCCGGGTGCCTTGGTCCTTTGTCATAAAATTATTCATAAAATATTTTTGCCCTCCAAAAATATTCTCTACTTAGTTGTGTTCCAGGGCCTTCTCTCAACTCACGCCGCTGTGAGAGCTCCTGCACTAGCTGGGCCTTCTTACGGAGCGGGGCCTGTGCCCAAGTGTCTCACACGGCCGCGGTGCCACCACGAGGGGACCAAACGAGGCCACGTCATTCGGGCCGTGATGAGCTCGGCAGCACGGGCGGCAGCCGCGGCGGCCTGCGAGGGACGGGCTCGTGTCGCGAGGAGCAGCAGGGCCTGCCGGCCTCGCCAGCCAACACCCCAGGACTCGGAGCGCCTTCCAGCAGAGCAAGCTGCGGGGCCGCGGGCTCCCCACGCCGCTCCCACCGTTCGCAGGCACCGCTCCTGCCTTCGGCGCGGCCAGCCCCTGGCTCCGACTCGGTGAACCAGACGTCCCGACCCGCCCTATCTTCCCCATTCCGCGTACCTGCTCTTCTCCAGGAGGTGACACCTTCCGCGTACCGGGCTGCCTTGGTGACTATCTCTCCATTGCCACCCAGAAGACACTTACAAGGAGCACAAGCAGCCACTGCTTGATTATCCAGCATCAACTAACGAGCAGGTCGGTCTCACCCGGCTCAGCTTGAAGCACTCGGTGCTGGCAGCGACTCATTGGCCCTTCCAGACGATCCCCAGCTGTGCTCCTAAGGAAGGGCCACACTTTGATCAGGGCGCGCAGCCCCACACACCGAGGACAGGGCTGTGGCCGGGTGAACCCCAGCCGCCCTCCCACGGCCAGAACGCCCGGCAGCCCCGGCACGAAGCCGCCCGGTGCCCCACGGGCAGCGGCTCCAAGGGGCCCGTGGAGCGTCCCGCGCCCATGGGCCGCCACGCAGCCGGTCCTGGGAGATCCGGCAGGGAGAGCACACGGGCCGGGCTGGGCCGGCTGCCCTGCGGGACCGCGCGCGGGGACGGGGCCGCTCCCGCATCCAGCCCTGGGCGCGGAGGCTCCGGCAGCGCCCCTGAGCGGGTGTCCGCGCGAGCGACGCGGCAGCCCCCGCGGAGCCGCCCCCGACGGCGCGCGGGCTGCGGGCCGTCCTGGCACCGGCCTCTTGTTCTCCTCTGGGAGCCTGGCCGGGGGCTCTTCTCCGTGGTGGCAGGAGGGCGCCACCGTACTGGAGCCACCCTAGAACCCGTTTCGCATCGCTTCATCGTCGCCCTTTGAGCAGGGCTCTCAGTTCATTATCTCATTGTTGAATACGTAAGAGAAAAATAAACACCAAAGAGGCACCGAGATCTAGCTAGAAATCTGACAGGAAAAGCTACAGCAGTGTTTGTTTAGCTTTTCCAAATCACATCTTTCTGCTCTCAAAAACTAGACAAAACTAAAACACATTTTGATGTTTCTACTTTACCTCTTCACACGTTATTGGAAATGTTCAGCTGCTGAAGCATTCCGTGCCAAATGTTGTTAAACACCTGAAAATGCTCCCTGGCCTCTCGTTTCTTTCAGGAGCACCTTGTGAACAAGCAGAAAGGTAGAATACAAAGGAGGGGTTGAGTGTTGTGGGCTGGGGCTCGTGGGGTGGCCCTGGCCATGGGTGCGGGCAGGGAGCGGAGCAAAGGGAAGGGCTGTGGAGCAGCTCAGAGCAGCCCCATGGGCCCAGTGCAAAGCAGCCGCGGAGCGCCGGGACGCGCCGGCCGGGGAGACGGCTCACGAGGAAAGACGGAGATCAGGACTTACGAGAAAGGCACTCACCCCGTTCTCAGATTGGGTTTTCTGGAAGAATTTCGAAAGCACCAAGGAATCGGAGTGCGACGTGACTCTCAAGCTGCCACCCACCACGTTGTGTTCGGGCCCTCAGGAGGGAGCAGGTGGGGGCTGGAAATCTCCATCCCTCCGGGGTTATCCCGACCCGTCCCCTCCCGCAGTCACACAGCGCTGCCCCTGGCTCTCAGCCCCCTCCCTGCGAGCCGGGACGCCCCAGAGCCCTGTCAGGCTCCAGGCCAACAGCTCGGGGGTCGCGTGGGGACTCGTGTGGTTCCCCTATGACCAGGGACACGTCTCGCTCCGTTACCTTCATTTCCCTAAGGGGGAATCCCTAAGGGGCACCAGGCGCGGAGCGCGGCTGGAGACTCCATGTCCCATCGAGGCGCCGTCCTCGTCTGCTCGGGATTACACAGACCAGGGCTCATGACGCAGTCCTCTCCTCCTTGCAGCCCCATTCGGATGTTTTCTCTTTCCCTTGAACGTGCACCTCACTGCGGTCTGCAGCCCACACCTTCCCCGGTCCATTCTCGGCTGCTGCTGGGGATTGGGTCATTGGTGCTTTAGTCTTCTCAGAACTGAAACCTTTTGGTACCAAGAACTTCAGGCTCAAAACCGAGCGGCTGGAGCAATGCTGTGGCTGGGGGGACCTGGTCACCACTTTGGATTTTAAATGACCAGGTCGCTGGCAGGTCCCAAGCACTGGCACTGTATAATAAAAAATACCCAGTTATATACATGTCTATAGTTGTTTCCTAGCAGAGCTGGGAACAGGGACTAGATCTTGTGCGTCTCAGCCCTGGGACCGTCCGTCAGGAAATGCTGCTCCTTATTAAGGGGTCAGTTCGGATGGAAGCACATCAGAGTGCTCACGAGGTCCTGCACCCATCTCACATTGGAGAACAGCCACAGAGCATCTCAGCCGTGATTGCAGACAGACCTCCTAACTGCAAATAAATCCGATGTTTTCTTTTTGAAAGACACGCATGTCTCTGCTTCATAGCAATACAGACCAAGAAACGTTCCTCATAATAAAGCTAAAAATACTTCCCTGCTCCACAAGGAATTAATTCCTGCCTGATTCTAAAATGTTTGAAGTTCCTCTGCTGGTATCAGCCGTAGTAAATGTCCAATATTCATTAATATCTTATGTGAAACCAGGTTCTGGAAGGAAAGCGTGACAGCCCTGTACCCAGGCTGACGCTGCCTGCACTGCAACGCCAGCAGATCAACGCAGGGAAGACAAGTGGTTACACCTCTTTCTTACTCCCCTTTGCATGGTACAGACTAACTCACCCAAAAGCCTGTGATGCTGCCAGCCACCATGCGGGGAGAGCCTGAACTGCCTCGACGGCTGCCCGCGAGCAGGCCGCGGCACAGCAGGGCCCCAAGCCCGGGAAGAGCAGAGGGTCAGCCCACACTCGGTCCCTGCAGATAGACCCAGACAAATGGTTTGCTATTCTGCCCCTAAATATCTCAGGAGACACCCACGAGGTATTAAGAACACACAAAATTCAAGCACTAAATGCATGACTGAAGGCTTCAGTCCTCTTTGATACGTGATGGTTTGATGATTCTTCCTAACTCTAATTAGCATCTCACGCCTTTGTTGCGGATAGAGTGTATACCGTGTCTACAGTGCAGATATTAAAAATAACTCATTTTATATGTTTTATACATATTTTAGTGGCTAAAAATTTCAATTCCGAATTCTGGAATTTAACATCCAGGTTCTTTTAATCGACTTCATGGTAACTTCTTCTTTCCTGCAGGACAAAGAAACTTATATTAGAACAGGTAGCAGAGCAAAGCAAAGGAAGCGGGGAGGGTGTACGGTACGAGTCACTTACTGCTCTCAAGAGAAGACAATGTAAACCATCAGTGCACAACCCACTATCCAGCCGACTCCAAGGAGAATCGGTACGACAAGACGCGAAAGAGGGACCGCTGCTGAAAGAGAGAAGACGGGGCTTTCTCAGCACGGCCGCAGCGCGCGCGTTCTGAACACGGCACTCGCCACAGCACGAGCCTCCTGGGGGCTCACACAGTCTGTCACTGCTATTTTTATCACGGAGTCACCACGTCTTGGCAGGCCCCCTAATGAAGACACACAGCGGAGGGCGCAGGGCTCAGCACCGCCAACAGCAGCAGGCCGGAGACGACGGCAGCAGGGCTCTGTCCTGGGGGGCTGTAGGTCACACGGGGGACATCTGCACGGCACCGGGGTGACAGCGGCTGCCTGAGCAGATCCCCCCGCTGCCACGCACGGCCCCTCCGCGGAGCAGCACTGGGCAGCAGCAATGGAATGGTTATTTTACACTATACCCATTCCATGCAGCATTAACTTGCCCGGGGCAGGCAGCGTGTGCCCTAGGGACCTGCTGCTCCTCTCGAAGATAAATCAGGGGCCTGGTTTAGTCATCTCCTGCCCAGCCACTACTGATAGGAAGGAGGTACTGCCAAAGCAACTACCCAGTGATGTGGTTTTCCCCACCCCCAGGTAAGAAAACACCGTGCAAGTCTCCGCTGTGGGGCAAAGCAGTGACGTGGCAGCCACAGGCCGGGTCTGCCTGCAGCACGTCCCGCTCGTCCGGCTGCTCTGGGCCCGTCACACACATGTGATATTGTGTCTGCGCTGTCTACTATTACCAGGGCAAGCCAGTAAATAACACCGAGGCCGTGGGGAACGCCAGTGCCCTCTGCAGAGCGAGGGCTCGACACGAGCTGCGTCGGAAGCAGAGACGGAGCTTTAAATAAACGCGCTTCTGTACAGGATCCCCGTTTCAGAGATCATTCTAAGTTTTCTGCAAATATCAGAAGCCTGGTAGAAAGAGCAGCCTTTGGGATCACATCTGATACCAGCATACTAGAGCATTTTAAAGCACCTTCTTCTGCAGCTATAAGGCCAGCAGGCTCCTGAAAGGGGTAACCAACAACCTAAAACTAGTCACGGCACCCTGCAGAGCTTGGACCAGGCTCACGGACCTGGCAGCGAAACTCAGCAATTCCAGGATTTCCACACGAGTTTTTAAGGCTCCACACAACACAACGATGTTTCATCTGATACCCGTGGTGATATATACACCAGGAAGGAGAGCCAGCATACGGAACACACATAAACCAAAAGGTAGACCAGATAAGCAACCAAAGACCACAAAGGTAAAATCCTGCTCTGAAACGTTGGTCTCCTTTTCCACATGGGAATTCCATACCTGTTTCCTTTAAAGACCTTTAGGTACCGGGTAGAGCTACAGCTGCAGGAACGGTCTCACTCTGCCTGCCGTTTCTGTGCAGCTCCTGCTACAGACAGCGGGTGGATCCCGGTTGGTGGGGAACAGCTCCCGCAGGGCGCCGGGGCCGGCCGGCGGCTCCGCTGCGCTAGGACGCGCGGGGCGAAGGCTGCGGGGCGCAGGGCAGCGCGGGCGAAGGCTGCGGGGCGCAGGGCAGTGCAGAGGCCACGGCGGGGGGCACAGGGCAGCGCGGAGCGAAGGCTGCGGGGCGCAGTGCAGCGCGGAGGCCGCGGCAGGGGGTGCAGGGCAGCGCGGAGCGGAGGCTGCGGGGCACAGGGCAGCGCGGGGCGAAGGCTGCGGGGCACAGGGCAGCGCGGAGGCTGCGGCGGGGGGCACAGGGCAGCGCGGAGGCTGCGGGGCGCAGGGCAGCGCGGAGGCCGCGGCAGGGGGTGCAGGGCAGCGTGGAGGCTGCGGGGCGCAGGGCAGCGCGGAGGCTGCGGCAGGGGGCGCAGGGCAGCGCGGAGCCAAGGCTGCGGGGCGCAGGGCAGCGCGGAGGCTGCGGCGGGGGGCACAGGGCAGCGCGGAGGCCGCGGCGGGGGGCGCAGGGCAGCGCGGAGGCCGCGGCGGGGGGCGCAGGGCAGCGCGGAGGCCGC